>VZTY01033368.1:0-43850 GCA_013400935.1 Turnix velox
CCCCTGCCACAGGGAGCCACCACGCCATAGGGAGCCACCCTCTCCCACCTTAGGGAGCCACCACCTCAGGGACCCCCATCCTCAGAGGGACTCCACATTGCAGGGACACCCCACCTCAGGGCTCCCCTGAAACTCAGGGACCCCCCATGGTTCTTGGGGGATCTCCTGCCTCAGGACCAAGGGGACAGTGGGTGCTGCTGGGTGAGGGACAGAGCCTGGCCTTGGCCTGAGGTGAAGCCCAGCTGGGCCTGAGCCTCTACTCTAAAAATACAAACCCCAAAAAAAGAGGAAAAATATTTAAAACATCACTTGGCTGCTTTTTAGGACCTACAGCAGCCTGTATCACCAGACATCAGGCGCAAGGATCTGATGGGATGAGGGTGGAGGGGGGTGAGATCCCAGGGAATGGAGGTTTCTAAGCCTGCTTTCTCTTAGTTCCTACTAATTTCCTGAGTAATTAATTAATTTGCTTTAGAATGGATGGGTGTTGCGAGGCAGGGCACCTTTTCTTCTCTTGCTGGTGTTGGTTTGGCCCCAGTTATGCCAGATCCTTGGAGTGGGATGGGGGTGATCACCCTAACTAATGTTGCCTTTGCATCATAAATCACTTGTAGATGTCGTGTGTTAGAGAAAACATGTTTTCTTATCTCTCTGGCTCGCTTGAAGCAGCTTTATTTAGCTAATAACCTCACGCTGGAATAATGCCTTTGTCTGTTTTAATTGCATTCCAGTCCTGTTCACAGCGCTGCACCAATCGTGAAGGAAAAAGGAAAAAAAAAAAAACTTTCCTAAAATATTTATCGTATTAAAAATTTTGCAGGTGTCTATTTGTTTAAATGTGCTTTTATAGCTGTAATCTGGCCTCATTACTAAATGAAGTGCTAAATTTAGCATAAAAGCCATCAACATGTTCCAATCAACATGTCTTAATGACTGCCAACAAATGGAAATGAGACTTTCATGGAAAGAAAAAAAAAAAAAAAAGCAAAAAAGGTACAAATGCAGAACAAGATTAGATCGACTTTTCTGAGAAAAGTCTGCCTGCTGGCTGCAATAGGTCAGGATTTAAGTCTTTGGGCTATTATTTTTAATTGTTAATAGAAATATTGATTAGCTGAGTACGAGGCAGAGCTGCTCCAGGGACCTGTTTGTGGTGTTTCCTTTAATTAGTGTCTCCCTGTTAGCAACGATGTACAGAGATCTCCCAGCCTGTCATTTCTCAAACCAGCTAACATGGGCCTCGTTAACTCCATCTAATGGGAGTTTTTAATCAAGATGTCAGCTGGTGCTAAACCAAGCACCCTGCCCAAGTGTGATACAAATCATGTCCACATTATTGCTTTTATCAATCCCCTTCCTGTCCTTGTAGAAAGATTTTCCTCCTTAATCTAGATTTGTCTTACAAGGCTCGCTTTCGTTGAAACAACGTGGATTTCTCTCTCTTTATTTTTTTGCTTCTTCCTTTTTTTAATTTCAAGGTGTCCCAGGAGAATTATTCCTTTATTCCAGCCAAGATTGATGCTGGTGGATTTGCTGCTTACCCTTGCTAAAATATTAGCTGCTATTGGCAGACTTCCAGTTCTTTCACATTCCACCTTCCTACACTTTTTAATGGCTGTAGGAATTAACATTTGTGGCTTGGAATATGAGAAATGCATTTTGAAGTGACCGGCTGACATCAGGTACAGTTGTGGCCCTGAATTTCAAATACTATTGATCTTTTACCAGTGAATAAGGAGATTTTTCACGCTGCAGACTCTCAGACTGTGCCATGGAGTATCCTGGGTTTGCTTTGCTTTAGCTCTTGGGCTGGCAATTAACTCTTAGACCTGAATAAGGCTGAAGAATTTAACTTTTAAGTGAAGGAAATTGAGTAATAGCAAAGACTTTGCATATTACAGGTGTCTCATGGTTTTTTTTTTATTCTTCCCCCACATTTTTAGCAAGTGGAAGGCAGGTCTTTGCCATGCAGGATGGCTACTCAACAGCTTTTACGGACCAGCCAAAAGAAAAAGGTAAAAAATGTGGAAAGATGATGGCACTGACAATGTCACCTCTCAGTTTTGGACCTGGCACATCTGTGTTGGGGAGGTGGGAGCACTTTCTTTTGTCTGCCCTCTTCTTGGGTGGATTTTTTCTGGATTATTTCCAATTTAGTGAGGCTGGGAAGATCTAGCATGGGGCTTTGATGCCTGACTAAATAAATGTAGGCTCATTAGCTGTGCTTAGAGCTTTATTAGCAGGAAGAAAACCAACGAACTGATAGAGGAGCTAAATTTAATACACTTTTCTGCTAAGACTGTCCACATTAAAGCCACACAGTGCTTAGTATTTATATTAGCTCCACTGGGAGATACAGGCTGTTTACAGCTCCGCCTTAAAATCATGCTCAAAACTAGGTCTGTGCACTGAGTTGGCAGGTTCAGCTTGCTGTCAGGTCTCAAAAAAGCTGTGGCAGGCGGTGAACTTTAGCACAGCAGCAAGTGTCACACTTGTTTGGCTCCACAGTGAACTCTGTAGAGCAAAGCTGGCAGAAAACTATACACTTTGTTGGTTTTTTTTAGAGGTGGTTGCATGTTAACTGCCAGCATTGGTGCAGTGAAGGGGGTGGGAGTGTTCAGCAGAGATAAAAGAGAAGGGAATGACCAGCACAGTCTGCTGTGGAGTAAATCATGCCAGATCTAACGATAACTATCCTTAAAAAGCATTGAATACTGCACGTCACACATTAGTCTTCTCTCTGGAGGATGAAGACCAGTGAAAATTCCAAGTTACCTTCTTTTTCCACTGTCTGGCAGTTGTTTCTAAACATAATCCTGGTGTTACATTAAAATGGGACTATTTTTTGCTTTGCCCTTCTCTTTTCAGGAATCAATATTGTTTCCCAACAAAATTGATACTGAGCAGCAGTCTTTGGTGCTGGTGAAGAGACTTCTGGCCATCTCTGTGTCCTGCATCACGTATATGAGGGGGCTGTTCCCAGAGAGCTCTTATGGAACTCGCTATTTAGATGGTAACACACCCAAATTGTGCTGAATTCTTAATTCTGAGTGCTCTATTTTAGCTATAATCTGCTTTGCATGTTTGCTTCTAGCCTTTGTTGCATGTATGAATCAGTTTATGCCTTCTCAAGCCTGGATGCAGACCATGCTTCTGCATCAGTTAGAGTGTGGCCACAGAACCCAAAAACTTAGTAACTCATGGCTTTTCTCTTAGTGTTTCTTTTGGTTTATAAACATTCCTTGCCATTGCCAGCCCCATGAATCAGCTCTCAGGGTCAGAAGACTTGAAAAGCTTTTAAAAAGTTTTAAAAAAACAACTCTGGGGTGGATTATTTTCCTTTGGATTTCCAAGACCCCGAGGTTCATAACAGCAGGGCTGAAAGATTGAAAAAGGTTTATTTAACCATGTTTTCTTGAAAACTATCATCCCACCTAACCACATGTGCTTGGGAATCAGAACATGAAGAAAAAGCTTTAAGAACCAAAATCTTTTCACAGGATCAGAAGAATTAATGAGACTTTGATTCATCAGCATCCTAATAGTCATTTGAGATGTGTTGTAGGGTGCAAAATATCTCCATGCATTCCAATCCTTTTCCCTGCTTTCACATAGGCAGTAAATTGACCTGAGACATGATCACATGTGCTTTTTGAACTCAGTTGAGGGTACAGGAAATCCCAAATCGAGTCTTGATCATCTAACCCTGAAAACCTGTGGTCTTTGTAATCAAACATCAGGTCTTTCAAGTAGCTTTTTGATTAAGGATTGTTAACTTCTGGCCTGCTCAGGCATTTGAGAGCTCATTGGCTGAACCCACAAGTGTTACCAATTTACCTCTTTATTAACAGGATGGGTTTCCTCTTGCCATTCCAAATGTCTGAAAACAGGGAGAAGGTGCTAGAACAAAAGGGTAGAAAAACTTGGCAGGCATAGTTTATTCTGAGCTCAACTGGAGTGTTGGTGAAGCCTGGATGTAGAAATGAAGGTGGTGTTGGAGAATGGCAGAAAGATGAGAGCAAAGAGGGGGAATAAGAGAATGGAAGTTGCTGGTATTTCACAATTAAGGGTGACAGAACAGTGGCACAAGGTGCCCAGAGAGGGTGTGGGGTCTCCTTCTCTGGAGACATTCAAACCCTCCTGGATGCCTTCCTGTGTGCTCAAGCAGGGGGTTGGACTCGATGATCTCTCCAGGTCTCTTCCAATCCCTGGCATTCAGTGATTCTGACAGCTAGCCATATCTCCAGTACTTTTTCCTGGGACAGCCCAAACTATCTGAGGAAAGTCCTGACATTTGAAAATGCAGCAATAGGCTTGTATCAGCCCACCTGAGACTCAGTGGAAAACCAACATTTCCTCTCAGGAAGGACCTCTAGATAACACTTTTTATCCTAAAAAAGGGAGGGTGAGCAGCTTAGTTTCGATGTTTGCCCAACAGCCATGATAAGGACTGTAACTATGTGCTGAATCTGGTTTTGCAGACCTCTGTCTAAAAATTCTCCGAGAAGATAAAAGCTGTCTGGGATCACTGCAGATAGTCAAATGGTAAGTGAGTAACAGTGAAACTAAGACAAGATTGTGCTGAATAGCAAGACATCAGCCCCTCACATTCTTCTTCTCCTTCCTGAATTCAAAAACACTGTGCCCAGTAGCCCTGTGGCCTGTGCCAGTGTAACTCCCACTGCTGCTGCCTGGCCTTGTGCTGTGTGTAAGCAGGACAGAATTAGCTGCCCAGAATCATGTGAGTTCAAGGTCTGTTGAAGTGTTGGCTGTGGTGAGGTCATGGTCAGGCCCCTGAGCTCACCCCAGGCAATGTAGGTGTGTGGAAATAGGGTAAAGAAAATCGTGGGACTCATTCTAGTGTTGTTTAATCTTCTGTAGTTTTGCTTTTGTAGGGTTTCTTGTAGCTTGTCTCTTAGCCTGTACAATATTTTATCTCCTTCAATATGTGTGCCTTAAGTACCCTACAGTTTTAAGATGTGTTTCAGAGCTGGCATGCTCCCAGCAAGCAGAGGCTTTGAATTTGATGTGCTAAGGAGATACCAAAGATGCACATCCTTTGACTCAAAGAGTAAATATCTGCCCATTACTACCTCAGATAATATTTACTACTTTGAGAAAGTCCACAGCTGTAAACCATGCATCAGATAACCAAAAATTTACAAGACTAGACATGTCAGGCTGCCTTCAGATTGTGGTTCCAGCCAAGCTCTGCACACTGCCAGTGGGAAAAGAGCCACTGGAGAGAGCAAGATGGGGAGCCAAAACACAGCCCTGAGCAGAGAACCACGGAGAGCCAGCCTTCAGCCTCTAGTCCTTGTCTTTGTCAGGATTTAAGTGGGCTCCAGGCTGACAGGGATGGCCTAGAATTATAAACAATGCAGAAGGAAGGACAGAGCCTTTATGATGGTTGACCTGAAAAGGACTTTACAAGCCTAAAATACTGCTGGCTATGTTGTCTTAATTCCAGAAGGAAAAAAAAAAAAGCCTTTAAAACCGTATCTAATGAGGATGTGTTTACAGATCAGGAGATAAGTCCTGCTGGTTAGTATTAATGTTAGTATTTTCCCTGGCAGGGTTCAAGGTTGTTTTGATGCTTTGGAGAGGCAGTATGTAAGTTGGTTTTTTTTCTCAGTTTTTACTGGAGTTTCCTATTCCTTCAGAAAGTATGGACAAAGCTATCTTTCCATTCCTGCTTTTTGGTTTTATATTGATCTCAACACACATTCCAGGCTCTGGCACAAGGGGAAGAACCTGCCTTGATTATATACATCTGAAACTTGGGATTTTGTTTCTTGACCCCACCTATTGCTTTTACAGCTAAACATGGTGTGTCAACTAATTTGCAGCCTGGAAGAAATTTCACTTAGTTCTGTGTTCTACATCTGTGTTCTTTGATGTCTGAATAGAGGCACTGCCAGTCAGATTTTGATCTCCATGCCTGTTTTCCAGACATCAGTTTGTTTATGTTTCTGCTTTCCTTCATTGCCTGTCCCCTGGTCTTTTTCCCTTCTTCTCATCTCCTCTAAGCCTCCAGCTTTTTGCTTGGGTTCAGAATTTATTCCCTTTTTTTTTTTTCCAAAAGTAATTTGTCAAGTAAGGTGTATAACTGGTTCCAGGGCAAAATCAGCTAGCAAGTAATCATATTCTTTGCTGATTCTTACACAAAAACTGTTTGGCACAGGAAAAAACACCAAGTGTTGTCATCTCTGTCAGCACTGTTCATCAAACCAAAGCTCATCTCCATCAGATGAAGTGCCATTGTTTTGGCACTAGTGATCAGATGGGCTCTCATACATCAGTACAACTGTCAGCATGTGTGTAAGATAACTCAGAATGTTGTGAACTCAATTGCTTGCTGTGACAGCTCTAGGGGGTGTTCAGTTCCTCTGCTATTTATGACAAATATAAAGTAGTTGTTATTTGATAAGGATTAAGGAAAAAAACCAGAGACATTTAATGCATGTTTTGGGCTTGTTTTCCAGAGTAGTATGAGTAAAGGGGGAGTCATACAGTATAAATTAAATATCTTTGGGAAGTTTCATCACAGGGAACAAATATTAGTCGTCAGTAGCTATAAGTGCTCTTGTATAAGAGTTTAAAGTCAGCATAGCCTCGGGAGATTTGTTTAGGGAGAGTCTCAGGAGAGAAGCCTGAGCCGGAGTTGTTTTCCTGGGTAACTGCAAGGAAAGCCAAGCAAACCGGCCACTAGGTGTTGCTGATGCTGTGCTGTGAAGAATCTGCATAAAGGCTTTGAGCTTACGTTTTTTGAGCGTATCTGATCCTTCACATCTTGATAGGTCTTCTTTTTCCTTGCCCACCAAGGTTAGATTTTGATTTTGTTTTTTATTTTTTCCTCCTTAGTTACACGTTGCTATCCTCGCAGTAAGTAAACTAAGACATGGTGGTTTTCTTCCCTCACTCTGCTTGAATGAGATGTGCAGGCAAGGGGATGTCAACCCCTTTGTGCCTTTTTAAAGTCAAAATGTCTGTGGTTTTTAGCACAGAGGTGAACTCAAACATGGTAAATCTGAACTTCCTTGCCTGTATGTCACACTTGTGACTGAGGCCTTACATGCACCCTTAAACTCCTACAAAAACTCTGATGTACTTCAATGTCATTGCTGACTTTAAATTTCTGCCTCCACCCTTGGTAGCTGCTGTCTCTTCTCCATTTGCCCCTGCAGAAGAGTCCTCCTTATTAATCTCCTACAGGAGGAATCTCATTAATGTTTATAAATGAGTAAAGGGGGAGTCAGGAGGATGGAGCCAGGCTCTTCTCAGTAACTTCCAATGATAGGATGAGGCGCAACAGGTGCAAGCTGGAGGTTCCACAGAAATATAAGAAAAAATTTTTCACAGTGAGGGTGATAGAACACTGGAACAGGCTGTCCAGAGAGGGTGTGGGGTCTCCTTCTCTGGAGACATTCAAAACCTGCCTGAATGCTTTCCTGTATGACCTGGTCTAGATGTTCCTGCTCCGTTATGGGGATTGGGCTCGATGATCCCTTGAGGTCCCTTCCAATCCCTGATATTCTGTGATTCTGTGTAGCCACAAACTACTGGTTACATAGCAGGTCTTTTGCCCTGGACCTTTGTGGACCACCAAGAGCTATGCTATGCATCTCTTCCATGCATGATCTGAGTAGTTACCTCTCAGGCATCAGCAGTTGTGAGGGCTGGAATGGGAATTAACCTCATTCCTCCACAATTACACAGATGAATGTCTTCTACCTGTCTTTGAATTGGTAGCTGTCAACTACTGATAGAGGAAGGCTGCTTCTGGGCTGTTCCTTTCTCTGATCCCACGCTAAAGATAGCACAATCTCTGTTGTGAAATGAAAATATCATTGTTTAGCCACTTTTCACTGTTCAAGTTTTCCCAGAGGAGAATACCCTCACTGTGCTTTCTTATAACAGATTTACACCAATCCCAAGGAACCGGAGGTAAGAAAAGAGTCTTAATTAATCCTTGAGGCCACTGAAGGCACGGGTGAGTAGATTTGTATTCAGACTGAACTTGTAGGCTTAAATTCTACCCTAACATAGCTTCGTGGTGACCCTGTTTCTCTTCTTCTGCCTTCACTCAAGAGTGACAGCTCAGTCAGCTGGACTGTGATCAAACGCTCCTACCAGGCTCTGGGCTGAGGGCCCATCTTGGGCCTTGGGCAGGGCAGCTAATGGGCATCTGGGCTATTTTTAAATTTTTCTTTTCTGAAGAAATGAGAAATTTGGCAGAATTCTTTTGCAAACCACCTTTTTAATGGCTTTGTGCTGAAGTGAGAGCTGTTTTTTTCATGCAGAGAGGTGTAGGACAAGTCATGAATCACTTCAGACCTGGGATGTCTTTGTCACCGTGTAGTGCCTGCACTTACACCTTCCACTTTCTCTGTTGGGTTTCTGCTGGTGGAGACTGGGTAGTGCAATATTTAAGTGAGGTGCTGCACTCATGCTGTCTCTGTGGAGCAGATGTGGAGAGCAGCTGCAGAAACTTTGCTCACCTGGTTAGATTTCAGTTGCTTCACATCTCAGCATCAGCTGAGAGAGCAAGAGTTCAGTTCCTACCAAGGCTGGGATTTGTAAGGGAAGCTCAGAGTTAAGGGCTTGGCCTCAGCTCCCACTAAACGACCTCAGTGCCTCTGGAAAAAAGTGAATTACAGGCATGGAATTGGACTACAATAGAACCTTTCTCTTGTGGTGAAATAGTCTGTACATACTAATTATTTTATTCTTTAAAATCGCAGCAAATCCTTCTAAATGGAAAATGAGCTATTATTTTTTTTGTCTCCCTCAGAAAACTCTCAAGACCAGTAAAATTCAGAAACTTTTGTCTGTGGAGTACTGTTTGTACTTCCCAATAGAAAGAGTCTTTTGGGCCCTTCTCTCTGTGCAGAACTTGTGACACTGCATCACCTGGGAAGCTTCACATCTTCCCTCAAAGTAAGGGAGAAGGTAGGCAGGTTGTGATGCTGACCTGAACCTGGGCCTCATTAAAGATTTAGGCTGGGGAGTCAGGCCCACAGAGGAAGTGGAAGTAGCAAGCAGGTAGATTGCAATTTTTTTGGTGAATCTTTCAGTGCTAGGTAAACTGGGGCTGTTAAAATTTCCCAAAGCCTGTTTTGCAAGCAGTAATGGAATTGAAGCTGTCATCATGGTGTTGAATTAATGCTATCCTCTAGCATAAGGCTAAAAAAGGTACTTGTAAGTTGAGCACACATCTTCACACTTGTTCTGGAGAGCCATTCCTTCTTTCTCCTCTTTTTAAATCTCTAGACACTGACTGAACTCTATCAATTCAAATTCAAGTACAAGGAGACCCCCCAGATGGACATCATCAGGTAATGCTTTGCTTTTCTTTCTCAGACATACCCTGTGAAAACCTTCTTCTTGAAGCATTGAGGAGAAAGTGTACTTTATGGTTAGAGCACGTTGAGTCACTGAGCAGCTGTAAATATCATCAGAGAGGAGGATATTCACCCTACAGGATGTGAACTGCTGAGCTGATGAGCAGAAATGCTGTAACACAGCACAACAAGGAGCTTCAAGTGCCCCAGAACTGAATGAAGGACCGTTTATAGAAATGGTGCCTAATCAGGGCAGTGGTGCAGAAAGCAGCACCCTTGTTGAGCTTGTTGCTGTCTCACCTCATAACAGGTATTCTTCCACTTTCACAGGACAGCCTTGTGCTTTCAAATGTAGCTTTTTCAGATCTGATCTCCTTCACCTTCTGATCCTGCACCCATGATTTTGGGTTTTTGGTTTTTTTTTTCCCTTGGGTATTTGCATGTGTGTTTTCTGGTTGAGCAATCTGGCGTGGGTGACAGAGCAGAACTTTCGCTTATGGGGCCTGAGCTGATGCTGCAAAATGTGTGGCAGGAAGCAGCTTTTTGGCTCTGACTGTCAGATATTTTAAAAGCTGTGTTTAGTAGGCCATAAACTTGTGTAGTTTAAAATAAGTACTATTGAAGTCCACTGCCTAAAGCCAAAGAAAAGGAAAATAATGAACCCAGTTTTAGTTTGCTTCTGCAGTTGCCTTTGATGAAAGGTGGATCTTTGGGCCTTGGAACCTGCCTGACAGCAAAAGAGCTCTGCTCTCCTATACTCCTTGGAAAACAGCTCTCCTGTAGTGTGCCATTTGCTGCTCTTTCTCTAAACACATCCAAAATAATTTGCAGTACATGGCAAAATGATTTTCTGTTGGGAAAATCTGAACTACATTGAAAGTGTCATGTTGACTGTTCCCTCTGTTTCCTCTTTGAAGGTGATGTCAGTTGTCCTCACCACACTGAGGGAAAGAGGAGACCTTTGGGATGGGGAAGATAATAAATAGCTCTTGAATACTTTGATTTTTTCATCAGCCTTACTCAGATCAGCCATCAGCTCCTTGGGAAAACACCAGTCTCCAGATGGAACTCTGCACACCTTGATGTCTGTTGTACTGCCCAAAAGAGAACAAGTAATCTTGCTGTTGTGCTTGTATCTGCTCCTTGGAAATCTTGTTACAGCTCTGATCATTGCTGCTCTGAGGCTTCAAAGCCTGTGGCATCAAATTCCTGGGCTGTGTTCTCTTTCCTCAGTGACTGACACCACTATCACAGGATCATGTGTGTACCTGCAGCCCTTAGTAGCCCCACATTCTGGCACTGCTCTGAGTATTGTGTCATCCTTGCTATCAGCTCCTGCAGCTGATAAAACTGCTTTTCTACACCTGTGAGGTTTGTCATGTGCTAACTCTGAGGTAATCCTTCCGTGAGAGATGTTTTGTGTGTCTACATCATCGTATGAGTGGGAAAGGGAAACTTTCTCCTGAAGTTTTGGATGAATTTTGGAGGAATTCCTTTCTATGGAGTCCTTCAAAGACTTTCAGTTCCTCACTGTCTACATCTTGACAAATTCCTGCTTCAGATTCACAATTTTATTCCCATATTGAGCCAGTGCTTGACTTGCTAATTCCTATGGAAATCTCCTTTCTTTGTTTTTTTTTTATACTTCCCCTTACTATTTCTATCCCACCGATCCCAGGATTTGTAAAGGTGATGTGTAAGAAGAGCCCTGCCTTCTCTTTACCTCACTTTAGGCTTTGCCAGCATTTGTCCTCTCTTGATGGACATTTCTGACCAGCCAGGATTTAATCCAATCTCACTGTTGGCAGTTTGGAGTCCACCAAACTGTACCCTGGGAATTCAAGCTGTTCAGCAGCCACTCAGTTCTCACAATGAGCCAAGAACCTTCAACTGGAACAGCTTTACTCTTAATGAAGCTGTTCCTTCTAGGGGTTTAGTCAGTCTAATTCAGCCCTGGGATTCTCTCTGCTCCCTGAGGTTCCCTGACTGCTTTTGGTACAATTTAGGATGTTAGAGTTGATCCAGCCTGTCTCCAGTGTCATCCACCTGCCAGTGGGTTTCCAAAGACATAACTTTCTACTGGAGTAGCTACATTTTTGTTAAGTTTCCTTTTCATTGAAAGCTGGGGAAGTTTCTTAGTCATATAATGACTCATCTAGCCCATCTTCAACTGTCTGTCTTTAGCTGATGTGAGAACTACTCTTCTCTACCTCTGTAGTCAAGAGAAACAAACTCCTCCAGAGGGCAATTCATCCCACTTCTCCCAGTCTAGACTGCCTGCTTAGCTGGCTAGCTGACATTTGGGTGGGTGAAGTAGGTGAGAGGAATGCCCCTTTAGTCACTTCTCAAAAATGTGCTCCTGAGCTGGTTTTTCTTCCATGCTGCAAAATGGACTTGAAAATAGCCTCTGTGATGAATCGGGTTTCTATGGGATTCTCACCTCATTCCTCTCATTCCTGAAATTGCTTAGGTGGAAGGCACTTGTTTTATGGTCCTTTGATCCAATTTAATCATGTTCAAACAAGTGAGTCATGTCATTTGTATAATGGAGTCCATTGCCCCAGCTACAAATTCTCTTCAAATGTGAATGCCATGCCTCTGAGTTTAGAGCTGTTGTTTTGCTGATGCCATCCCATCCCTGGAGTTTGTTTCACTTCCCTATTTATCTGTAAATTACATAAAAGCACTGAAGCTTTGTTGCTGGTGGCCTCAGGCCAGTGGGTGCACTGTATTTGTAATAGGATCGTGAATATTCATGACCGAGGAAGACAAATCTGTTATTCTTCTTCCCATTGTAGCAACCAAACGAACTTTGTGAATGGGGTGTGCAGCCAGGAGGACATTAAACAGGCCAGCAGGCTCCTCATACGTAAACTCTACCTGTTAATGCAGAACCTTGGGCCACTTCCCAACGACATTACCTTGACCATGAAACTCCTCTACTACAGTGATGGTAGGTGGAGAACAATGGGGAAAAATTCCCTTTCTACCAGTTTCTTTGCTGATCACAAGCCTCTAAAGTAAGTAAAACATAGAAAGGTGAAATGTTCTAAACTGTTAACAACAGTTCCTAAAGCCTCCTGACACATGGGGATGGCAGGTGCTTTTTAAGGAAGGACTGAATGAACATCTTTGGAAGAAATACAGCCAAGCAGTGTGAGAGGAGACATCTGTCTTCATAGTTTCTGTGCTTGTTTTTTTAAGGAAAAGGCATCCTGCATTTGTCAGGTTCTGCCTGAGAAAGCTGAGCACATCCATGGTATCTCACCATCCCCAAGCCATCATTTCTTTGAGCTCCCTGATAGCATTTGCTCAGCTCATTTTTTCCTCTGCATTCTTGTCCTTCTTCCTGAAAAAAACCCCTCCAGAATATTTTTAGTAGTTGATGTTGTTACATGAGGCGGGTGTATGCTTGTTCTTTACAAATCAGGTTAAGGAGAGATGGAACTGGATTTCTCTGACATCAGTGTGTTCTTTCTCCCTGTGCAGTAACTCCTGAAGATTACCAGCCCCCAGGCTTTAAGGAGGATGACAGCTCTGGTGACCTGTTTTTTGATGGTGAGCCTGTCAACCTGAGAGTAGGGTCGGTCTCCACTGGTTTCCACCTCATGAAAGTGAGAGTGACAACTGAAAAGACAAGAATGGAGGCAGTTGAAAGCAGCCTGATCCAGAAGAATGGACCTACTGAGATTTCTCATCAAGGGTTAGACTGTGATGAAGAGGAAGAGGAGGGCAGCACAAAGGTACACTAACAGCTCTGTTTGGTTCTCACTGGAAGAATGGAGTTTATCCAACTAAACTCTTGATCAAAACAAATTTTTTCCCCAGAATCCTAGTTTAATAAAGGCTTCAGCTGCCCCACAGCAGATAATTTCCTTAGATACACCAGGAATGGGCCTCTGATGGTGCTTGTCCAAAATGAGAGAAGGGACAACCTTAAATCAGTAGTTCAGACTTGACAATGTAACTTAAGTGGTTGTGTCAGGGAATACATTCCAACATACCGAACTCCTGAAGGAATTCTTCCTTTTCTTAGAAAATTTCTCTCTTGGAGGACCTGTAAGCTTGGGAGAAGGAGGGCTTGGGCACTGAGGAGCTGTGAAAAACTCATCCTTGTTAGGGCTGGGTTTATGGATTTGCCACCTGGGTACATATTTTAGGTTATGTGTTAAGACAGAGCATCATTTGTTTTACAGAATCATCCACTCCCTGTCAGAGCAAATTCAAGTGAGCAGAGTCAGGACAAAACTGCCACCCATCCAGGCTGCAAAATGGGAGGATCTTCTTTTTGCCTCCAAGGTCCAGGTAAATGCCCAGTTTCAAAAATGAAGTAGCTGGTGCTACCATAATATTTAGATTTTCTTACTTACAGTGAAATGGATAAACAGATTTTGCCAGGCTGCTTGAATTTTTCCAGTTAGGTAAAACTATAATAGAGGGCTTGTTTTATTCACAGAACTGTTCAATTTTATATCAATTTCTTTCCACCTCTTCATCTCGGCAGTTTTTTTGTTAGATAAGGAGGAAATGCACAGTTCATCAATACCCAATTATGTACATATTCACCCAAGCTCTTTTCCTTTAGCTGTGGGAGTCTGGTTTTGTTAAAGACCTCCATATATGAAAACATTCGTGGAAAAAAAGCCTTTTCTCTCACTGTGGTGAACCCGATATACCATACTGGAGTTGACCTTTGCGGCTCTCAGATATAGCCTGTGGAACAATACCATCTAGTGACAAAATGGTAAATAGCATTCCTGAGATCCCTGAGCGGTGCTGTAAAGAGGCTCCTCTGCCTGTGAATCACCTTTGCAGGTCTTTCCTGCTGCAGATTCTCCCATGACTAATGTGGAGTGAACTCATAGTGGCCACCTTTTTTCCACTGTGGGAATCTTAACAGGATTTTCCTCCTCTAACCACAAGCAGAGGTGTTTTGAGACCCCTCCATCGAATTTTATTGAAGCTATCTAATAAGGTCAATAGCTGTTAGTCAACTCCCCTCCCTCCCCTGAATAGAGCTTATGCAGCAAGAGCTGTGATTTCTTAGGAAGACAGATTAAAATATTTAAGTATAATGGATACGAGCTGCTGCAAGCAGATGTGTTGCATGTTCAGATAATTCTTCAGTCCAAAATCTGTTTCCAGGACAAACTGCCAGCATTGGCACTGCCAAAAATTACAGTTTCACAGCAGACATAGGATTTTGCTACAGTGATTTAGTCAGACTTCTGGGTTTTGTTTTATTTTTTTTAATTAAATGTAGGGTTTTGACTTCAGAGCTAGTTTTGATACAATATTTGGATCCTAGGTAAAGAGAAGATGCCAGGAATAAAGGAGATGGGCAGCATGTGTTGCTCAGGGGTGCCTCAAAAGGTAAGCACATATTCCTGGCTCTAAGACATGCTTGTTAAGATGAAATTCACTGCTGCAGAACAAGATGCCATCTAGGATAACACAAGATTTAATGAACACTCATTGATTATTGTGCAGCATTGAGCTGTACAGAGTCTACAAAGCCTTAGAACATAAGCATGAAAGAAGAGACTTTTCATGGTCAGCCTCATCCATGCATCCATTATAAGAATTTTGTGCTGTTTTCTGGGCTTGGCACATGTCAATCTTTGGTTTGAAGGCTGTGTTTGTCTGTTGCCTAACATGGTCTTCACCTCTCCTTCCTTGCTTCCAGACTATCTTCACATGTGAGTCACAGGTACTTACAGGATCCTATCCGTTTTTGGCTACCTCCCTGGGATAGAAGGAATTATCCCCTGGAGGTGCTGATCTCTTTTTCAGTGGTTGTTGGGGCAACCCAAAGAAGTAGGATAGACTAGACATGTAATTTTAGATAAATAAAGTTATGTGAAATTAATTCCATCCTCAAGCCTACCCAGGCCAAACACTGAGTCAGAAGCAGAACTTGAATCCATGGGCTTGTGAGGAGGGTTTTTTCAGTGACAGGGCAAATCTCTGAATACCACCAGACTTGCCACTTGATTCTCCTCCCATTCAAACTAGTTGAAAATTGTGTGAACTTGAGTGTTCAAAAATCGAATCTTTTTACAGGATAAGTTAATGAGAGGAGGAAATTGCTACTAAAATTTTCCCCGCCTCTGTTGAAAAGAATCCTGGGGTGTTTAACCCAGACAGCAACTGTAGACTACAACTTAATGTGTCATTCAAAAGGCATCTGTGAAGTATTTGCCTTGACTCTGGATCTCAGAAATGAACTTCTGTGCATAGGCTGGTATTTTTCAAACTTTAACCACATATTTTTTTGTGTCACATCCTCCAGTTTCCTTCTGATCGTTGTTTATTCTGTCGTCTGTGTGAAAACAGGAGCCTTTTTTGTTTGTAACTCATGGTTGTCCTCCTGATTCATGCCCTGACATTCTTTGAGCTCTGTCACGACTGGAAGCAGAGCCACAGACACCTCTCTTTTGCAGCATGTGCATTTCATTAGAATACAGTAGCAATAGTGAGAGTGTCTGAAGGTGGTGGAAACAGCTTTAGTTGCTGAAAAAATGCAAGACTCACTTTATCCACTGAATGCTTCCAAAGACTTAAAAAAACCCCTAATCCTAAGCCCTCTGCCTGGTAGATTCTGCATGGCAGAGAGTTTTGTTAATGTGTTCTTTGATACTAATTTTTAAACCACCAGCTTAGAAGCTGGCTAATATTTCAGTCAGTTTAGGGAAAAACAAAGTCAAGTCACTGGTTTAAAAGTGCAGATCATCATTGTAAAGCCAGTGCTAATAAAAAATTGACACTATTTTCCATATGAGAGGGACTTTCCCTTCTTTCAAGAGGGAAGTGATTAAGACAAATGACCATTGTGTATTCCACTTGAATCAGGAAGCTGAACTGGTGAGTGAAGTTTGTCTGACAAAATGAGGACAAGCTTGAGTGGATGGGAAAGCTGAGTTGGGTATTATCTAACAGGGTGAAGTGCAGGTAATGGTCCTGTTGGGGTGTGAAGGAGAACACCTTGTTGCTATCCAGACTGCTGTAGAGAATTTGCCAACCATCAGGTGTGATTGTAGCAGCTCTCTGCTTTTACAGAGCTGTCAGGTCTCCAAAGTGATTTTTTTTTTCCCCCTGGATATGGAAGTTTGATCAGCTTGAGGAAAAACTTGGGAAACTGGCCATGAAGGACTGATTTTTTGAGGCCAGCCATGAGTCTTTAGGATAGAAGTGATAGTGCATGGCTTTGAGTGTTAGGTTTCTATCAGAAGATTCCTTTGAACTAGCTGACAGAATTGTCTCTCCCCTTCCAGCCTGACCATAAGGGAGAGGACAAAATTGGATGGTGATCTCCAGTGAGCTGCTTTATTCTTCCTGGTTCCCCCACTGTCAAAAATAAAAACTGTGCTGTTGCAACTGAATTTAATGGGCATTGTCTTCCTCACCCAGGCAAACCAGGAATGAAAGCATTAAAGGCTTATTTTTGTCTAATTCTACAGGACAGGCAAAAGATGCAGCTACTCCTGACTAGTTAGAACTTTGACTGGCCTTTGGTAACGGCCACAGAGAGTCTCTGACTCCTTTTTATTCTCCTTTTCAGATCGGAGAAAAATTTACATGTACTCAACTGGCTTGTTATCTGCAATCTCATGATTGATGATACTTAGGATCAAATGAGAGATTGCCCTTTCCCAGCAGAGCATCTCTGTACTTAATCATCCAGAGTTAGACTCCAGCATGTCAATTAGCCTCCCTCTGCTGACTTTGGGAGGGTTTTTGGGATTGCATCAGCCAAGGATTTGCCCCAGTCTATCTCTGTGCATCTTGCTGCTTCCCACTGGCACTCCAGGAGTTGGGAAGAGCTGGGTAAAATAGGGAATTGCATTGGTTAAGCTTACAGAAATCAGCTGATAATGCACTGAACTGAAAACCATTTCTTGAACTATCCTTTATTTTTTTTGTGAGACCTTTAATGCCCTTGTCCTGCAAGTTGAATTTGGTAAGCTTTGTCTTCTTGTAAGCAAACATGCTGCAATGGAATGAGTTTGGAATGAAACAGAACTAAAAGATGAGTAAAATCTGACCATGTGGACGCCTCTGCAATCTTTTATCTCTCATCAGGAAGCTGTGGGCTGAAGTTCTGGGGTGGTCCTTAGAACACAGAGAAGCAGCCCTGCAGAGAGTCTTGAATCACCCCTGACCCTGCCTGTACCAGAGCTGGGAATGGTGTGGCTGTATCAGCACAGCACAAGTCAGTTCTGAGTCCCAACTTTCTGGCTTCATTAACTTAGCACCAGACACTGTTGTGTGGCTGGAATGGCCATGTTTGTGCTACCAGACTGCTGTGGGACTGAAGGAAGTGTGTTGACAGTTGGCTTTGTGTGGACATTATCAGTTTGGAGCAATGGGTAGCCCAGAGGTCCCTGCACTGGGACTTATTGCCTGCTGCAGGCACAGTCCTGCCATGCGGATTAGCTCTCTTAACTGGAGCTGTCTGGAAATTAGATGTCTAGGGAGAGCTTCATACCTAAATGTTGTAAATCAGTACTGTTCTAGACCTCAGAGGACAGCCTGTCTAGCCTCCAGCTGCTGCTCCCATGCAGAAGACTTGGCTACCTGACCCTGTCCTCTCTCACCAAGGGCTCGGTCAGTGATGGAGGGCCGTGTGAGCAGAGTCTTTCATGACTGGCACATTGTGACTAATATCTGCAATGTTTGCCACTGACCAGTGTCCTCTTGGTGCCAAGGGCCATGGTCATGTTGACTGGTGTGACTCTGAGCTTCCATGTTGTTCACAGCTTCTGTCTGAAAGTGAAGGTCAGCGTGAGTGGATTCAATTGCAGAGTGACAGCTTGGAGATCAAGACCTTTGTTGTCTGATTTTTCCCAGGCAAAGCATTGCCATGACAGAAAGCAGTTGAAGGTTGAGGCCTGCCATTTGCAGAGCTATAGGAAAGCATTTTTCTGTGGCAATGTCATTATCTTGAACTTTTGCAGAAAAGAAAAAAAAAAAGCAAGGTTTATCTCTAACTGTCTATCAAGAGAGCTGTATCTGATGAGAAGTTCCCAGAACATTTTCTCCTCCAAAACCATCTGAGGCTATGCAGACCCAAACAATGAAGAGAGAAAGATTCAGAGATGAGCCTTGCCTCTCTCCTTCCTCTGAGCTCAAGCCTTGCTGGGAGGAGTGAGACAGGGAGGTCAGGAAATTCCTGGCTTGGCTCAATTCACGTCAGATCCTTAGTTGTATCTTGGGGCCATTCATCCTTTGCATGAGTTATCCCTGTCTAGTGCGCAGGAGGCAGTTGCAGAGTGATCTCTTTATTCAGAGGTGAGCCACATCACCCTGCAGATCCTGGGAGATTTAACCCTTGCACCCTCACATATCCTGACAGCTACCCCAGGGATACCCACAGGAAGATGGGGAGCTTCTGCACTGGCTGCCTTTGCACTGCTCATAATGGACATGTGAACAGCCAGACCCTCCAGGGAAATCCACTCAAAATGTGGATAGACAAAACTAATATCCCCCAAGGGACTGAGCTGGGTAGCAGCCCAGTAGGCAGAAGTGTCCATTGCTTCTCACTTCCTCAGTTACACCACTGTGATCTTGGAGGAGGAAGGCTTCCAGTTTTGGAAGGCATATTGGATTGGGATCCCACAGTCAGCATGGCCAGCACAGCAGCAAACAGTGTGACTGATGGCTCTGGAAGAGTTTACAAAGACAGGGATTGATAATTTTCTTTTTCACATCATATTTTTATCATAGAATGGTTTGGGTTGTAAGGGACCTTAAAATTCCAACCCTCTACCAGGTTGCTCAATGCCTCATCCAGCCTGGCTTTAAACACCTCCTAGGAGGGGGCATCCACAATCTCCCTGGGCAACCTGTTTCAGTGTTTCACCACACTCACAGTAAAGAGCTTCTTTCTTATATCTATACTAAATCTACCCTCTTCCAATTTGCACCCTTCTAGATTTGCATCCACTACTCCTAAATCTTTTTTAAGATTTTTTTTTCCCCCACTCTGGAAAAAATCTGTTCGTTAGTCCTTTAAATGCCACAAGATACGTGAGGTACAGAATGGGCCTGTGAGACTTCCATTCTGTGAAAAAGAAGTTGCATTAAATGTCAGAGACCTTAACAGTGAGCTGTGGAAAAGGAGGAGGACAGTGATGTGCTGGCATTGCTTCCTGGGGAGAAAAATGTGGCAAGTTTCCACGGAAGCACCACAGTGAGTGTCTTTCATTCTTCCACCTGCACAAGTTGGCTTTCATGCTAACCACCATGATTGTCCTCTTCTTCTACAGTTGAAAATCACGATTAATTCCACTGATGTCAGTGCAGTGGCTTTACTGGGAACTGATAGGAGGCCAGTGCTGAGCCTTGTGGCGGCTGTTTAACCACTGTGATGCCTTCACAGAACAGCTGAGGTCAGAGGGACAGTCGGAATTTGTCATATCCAACTTATGCCTGCTCAAAGAAGAGGAAGTAGAGCAGGTTTCTCAACAGCTTGTCCAGTCAGGTGTTGAATATCTTCAAGGATGGAGGCTCTTCAGCCTCTTTGAACAACATGTGCCAATATTTGCTCGCCCTCACTGTTAAAGGCTGTCCTTATGTTTATATAGGATTTCCTGAATTTTGGGTTGTGTCCATCTCCTCTGCACACCACGATGTACCTTGTGAACTCTAAGCTCGGAGAGCACAGAGCAGCCAGCTCTCAGTGAATAGATGGGAATTACTGCCTTCAACCTGAGAGGAATGGCTGCTCACCAGGGGCTCCCCAGGTCTTGGGAGAACAATTTAAAGAGCCATTGGTGTGGTTTTTGACAGTGGCAAGTATTTCCTCAGCTGTCAGTTCAATGGCTGCAGGTGAAATCAGAAGATACATCAGGCACTGGCTGTCTCTGATTGAAGTTTCCTAGTGGTGGCAGATTTCCCTAGACACCTGGGAATCACTGATTCAGCACTTGCATCTCAGTCCTTATTCTTCTTTCTGGACTTACTGTGGCATTAATGTGCCTCTGAATCTGTCAGGGTAGTTTCAAGGTACCAAATGAAACATTCTGTGTCCCTGACAAAAGGAACTCTTCTGAGGGCACAATATTTGCCAAGTGCCAAACCTCAGCATGGGACAGGCCAAGAACAAAGAGAGACACAGCCCAATGCTCTTGTGCAATTTTAGCTGCTCTACATAGGATGCCTTGGGAAGCAAAACACATGTCAAAGGAGCTGTAAATTTGCTTCAATTTATGCTGGGAATTTTTGGCTGGAATATTTGGGGACATTGGGGATTGAAAATTGCAGAGCACAAAACTAGGTCCTGATTTTGTCTATCTAAGAATAGCAGTGGTCTGCTTTTTCTGCTTTATCCACCAGTCTGCCTTGGGAAGGCTTTATTATAAGACTAATCTATTTTTAGCTTGATATCTTCTCCAGACAATGTGCAGCTGTCCTGGTGAGATTTATGCCAGAAATTAGTAACACTGGTATGATTCACAAGTTTGCTGTATTTTTACAGAAAAGCTCTACAGCAACACTGTTACTTTTTTGCATGTGTTGCAGTGTTGTAAAACAGGAGACTCAGACTCACTCTGTGTTCACAGGATGACCAATACCCAGGCCTACATCTCAGACTCAGAGTCAGGAGGTCATGGGTAGGTTCCTGCCTTGGCTGCTTGTCCTGGACTCGACCCATTGCCCTTTTTGTCACCATGGTACCTTTGCAGGTCACGTGTGCAAGGGTCTGGGCATTGCACAATGTGCTTTTATAGCACCTGCTTCCTCAGAGAGCCCAGGGCTTGTAGTGGTTGTGTAAGACAAACCTCAGTGTTCATACAACAGAAGCTCTTCCATCAGTTATCCTGAGTCAGGCATCCTGGGACATGTGAAACATTAGAATTAATCAGCTCCTGGAGGCTTTGGTTTAATGTTTAGGCCATGGGAGGGATTTCCTGCTTTTCACCACACCGTTTAGGAGGTTTACTTTCTGGTTACAGTCAAATAAACATACATGGGATCTGACTTAATCCCATTTAGGGCAACATCTCTGGGGAAGAAGCTTGAGTGTTTGGTTAAGGATGGGACCTAGAAGTTGGACTTGGGGTCTGTTGCTGGCTCTGAGCCCCTAATGTGAACTTGTAGCTGGGCAGGATCAGGACAAGACATGTTTGCCTTGGTGAAATACCTCCCACACTTGACATCTTATTCATTCAGTGGATGAACAGTCTTATCCAGGGCACTTTATGGCTTGCATAGATGTCTTTTCTCATCTCAGCTTCCTGTTATGTGGTCATGCTGCCTGGGGCAAAGGGGAGGAAAGCTGTTGGAGCTGCAGTGGACTCTGTGTGAGCCTCTCTCACCTCAAAAGTGCCCTGTCCAAGCTGAACATTTAGGAGGAAACAGCAAAGAGGTAAAACTTTTGCTGAGTGAGTTGCCTGTGCTGCAGAAGATCCATTCCTAACCAGAGGAAATAAAAGCACCAGCTCTAGCTGATGCTCTCATTATGTGGCTTAGCTTAAAACAGAAGTAAGAGCACTTCCTCCAGGAGACTGGAGATCATGGCTTTCCTTTATTGTGTGGCCAGAGGGACTGGGTACAAACCCTGCAGCTGTGTTAGCACTGCAGAGAGCTTGGGTGCAGTCTTTTCCTCCCACTGGGCCTTTTACCTTAAAAAAGTTTGCAGACAGGTTAAAATGATGCCAAGGAGAGGAAAGTAAATAACTACCTCAAATGCCAGTTTGAGCAGCTGGAGATCAGGTCAGGAGCTATAACACAGAGGACCTCTCATCACACTTCCCTCCAGCTAATGCATCTTGGACAAGGCTGGAAGTTCTGTTGGTCTGAGAGTGCAGGGTGGAGGAGAACCTGCCTGTCCCACTTTGGCAGCCTCTCCTTGTCTCTGTTTTTGTGGAAAGGAAATGGTACTTTCTCTGCATTAAGCAATATTGTGTTGCTCAGAGTGAAGAGGAGGGAAGAGGGGAGGAAAAACAATTGAGAGGCAGAGTGAGGTTGTTTCAAATTATTTGGCAGTTAATTCATACTCAGAATTACTTCACACATTAGAAAGCCCTTTGCTATGTGGAGATTAAGCCTCATACCAAGGTCAGATAGAAAGCAAGCCTTGATGACGTGAGTGGGGAGGTCTATAATGACCACGGCTCGTAATCTGGGGACCTTGTGCTTGTCTCCAGAATGCACTTTGGAATAGCTCTTTATTAAGTCCTTATGTTTAGCCTACCTCAGCTACAGGATTCCTTGTGAAGTTGGAGTAAAGTATTCCTGTTTTGGAGCAGAAACTCAGCTAACATTCTTTTCTGTCTTCATTCACCTTGTTTTCCTCCAAGTGAACTTTGTTTTGGAGGCCAGGTTGAGGCAGAGCTCTGTGGTGTGTCCCTTCAGCTGAGTTCCAGGGAGGTTACATCTCCAGACTGTGTGCTCTGTCCCTTCTGGGTGGGCAACAACACACATTACTCTCTCCACAGCTCCAGATTATTATTTTAAAAATGCAAATATGTTACGTGATAACAAGAAGTGAGTTTTTCACTTGGCAGGGCTGACACTTCAGCTGCTGCTCTGGCAGTCCATCTCTCTGTGCTCTGTCTGACTTGCCTGTTCCATTGACCCATTTATATTGTCACATGCATTTATCCCTGTTTTTCAACCTTTTGGTTTTTAGCCCCCTGAGTATTTTTGAGGGAGACTGGTGTCATTCTAGAGGGAAGTTAAGCCTCTAAGAAAAAAGCTTGCTTTGCTTCTTTTTCCCAGACTTAGGGGTAGTCTTTGAAGTCTGAGATCAATCAATTCGTGTTGAATTCCCCTGATGGACAATTTGAAGTATTGTATGTCTTTGCCTAAAAAGCTGTTTCCAGTGACCACGAATGTGACACATGTCCCTATTTTTGCCTACTTTTGTGATTATCTGAGCTTGGTGAAAGAGGTTATGCCCTGTGAGCTATTACATTTCTCAAAGCTCTTCTTGCTCCTGGTGTTTTCTCTCAGTGACGGGGAATTGGGTGCAGTTCCTCTGTCTCTGAAGCCAAACCTCTTGCTTTCACAAACCTTACAGTCCCAGTTCCATCCACTTTTGATTCCTTGCCTAATTGCTTTTCTGGAGAACAGGATCATGCTGAACAAACCCGAGAGGATCCAAGACAGCAAATTGTAGCTTTGGAAGTTGTATTTCTTGACTCATCTAGCAGGAGCCTGTACCGTGAGAATGATCACTCTTTCTGATGGTTCTTACAGATAAGCTGCCTGAACCTTGCCTTTAGCCAAGAAGAGGTAACAGGACCCAAGAAGAAAAGGAAGGTCAGTGAACCAGAGAAGCTCCTTCTGGAAGGCAGGAAATGATGTTCATTCTGACACACAATACGTTTTGGAAGGTGTGAGTTTGCATTGTCATCTGACTATTAAAGACCTTTAGTGTCTTCTAAGATTTAACTCTTCCATATGCTGCCTGGATTTCTGCATGTTTATTTGTCTAGTGTAAACTTTGGAGTGCAAAGAAACAGTAAGCACCATGATTGTCATGACAATGCCACTTTTTGTACTTGTTTGATGTTCTAAAGATGAGGATTTGTGGTTCCATGCAAATGGTGTCTGTGTGCTTCTTTCTCTCCCTTTCTCTCACTCCCCAGATAAATTTCCTTCTCTGTGGCTGCACCATCCTTTGCTGAATTGTCATCAATATTTAGTGGCACTGTTTCAAGCTGAACTCTCTGAGGTGTCAGTGCCAGCGAGCAGCAAGCCTCGTGCTTCACTAGATTGTGCTTAACTTCATCCTATCTACTGTTTCCGGAGCGTAGATTTTTTTTTTAGAGCAGGGATTTTATCTATGCTGAATGCAGAGATAAAGTAATCTATTCACATTTTCTGCTGCTGCTGAATGTTTGGGTTTTTTTCTAACTCTGCAAGTAGTGTTGCTATGACTGTATTATCAGCTTCTTTCTAAAACAGCAACCCACTGTGTGCCAAGGCAATTGTACGATATAAATAGTGTTGAAATACAACACATTTCAAACCTGACTTTAATCCAGGCACTGTTTAGTTTCAGAGGTGAGGAGAACAACAGCAACAAAAGAAAAACATGTCTCTCTCCCTTGGAGCAAAGGTGCTGTGCTTTGTGTCATGTGAGTGAGTCTTTGTAGGTTTCCTGGCACATGTGTTGAGAGCTGATGGCTCTTACTAGATTAGGAGGAACAAAATGCTCTTAATTGGTCTTGGACATTTTAGAAAAGGTGTTGAAGGAATGGCCTTCCAGAGAAGGTGTGGGGTCTCCTTCTCTGGAGACATTCAAAGCCCACCTGGACACCGTCCTGTGTGACCTGATCTGGGTGTTCCTGCTCCAGCAGGGGGATTGGACTAGATGATTTCTTGAGGTCCCTTCCAATCCCTGACATTGTGTGATTGCTTTATGCACATCACAAAAGCAATGCTGAAATATGGAAAGTGAGGGTGGGGGTGTCATGTGTTTTCTTCCCAGTGAAGTGTTGATTGCCTCAAGGGCTCAACTCTTAGGGTGATGGGGCAATAACAGCACTGGGTGCTGCACTGAAGTAACACACAGTGACGCACCCAGTGGTGTAGCAGCATCCCTGACATCTCAGATATGCAGCAAAGGTATTTCAGGAGAGGTCTCACAGAGAAGCAGTAAGGTGTTTCTTTCATGGTGTATGTCATGAAGGCACCGGGGATCACTTGACCACTGTCTAACCCATAGCATCCAGGGCATCTGATTGAAGGGCCATGGCCACCAGTGCCCTCTCTTGACACAGCAGCTTTCCCATCACCATCAGCATGGTGATGTCTTCTCCTGTTTGCTTCAGGGTTGTTCCTCACTGCTGAAACAGTCATTCTTTCCTTGCTTGGAGAAAAGGTGGGGATTGATACATATCATGTACTTGGGCTGGCCATGGGCAAGGCTGAGAATCAGTCCAGAACTGGCCACGTGGGGAGAGATAGTGCTGAAATGGAACATCCCTGGATGGTCAGTTGACCTCCAGGTAGCTGAGTAATGCATTGCAATCCTAATGCTGATCCACAGTTGTCCTTACTTGGCCCAGAGCAGACAGACCACTGCCTGCCCCTCAGCCTGCAGCAGTGTCTGGCAGGTTTCATGGCTTGCTGCCTATTTCACAAAACTTGTAGAACATGACAGTTCTCAGTTTTATCCTCACTTTTAGTCCTGTGTTCTCATTTTTTTGCACCTGTGGCCTAATAAGCCAGTTTGCCCACATGCCAGAGCTAGCCAGAAACCTTCCTTCTGCCCAGATTTTGTAATGAGATTTGCTCTCAGGCCTGCATATCCAGGGGAGACTGATGTTCACAAGACAGCTATGACTCAGGACCTGCCTTGACCTGAAATCTCTGCTCTGGCACTGCTAGACTTCCATGTTCCTTCAGCTCACTGACTCCCATCTGCATCAGAGCCTTGCTGGGTTGTGTGTATAGAGAAAAAACAAACATCTCTGTGATTATGGCTACTCAAACAAGTTAATCTTTCTCCTCTCTACACAAGCCATCATGAGGCTTGGGGACATGCCAGCTTGCTAGCTGCACACTGGCAAAGTGTCCTGTCCCACAGTGAAGACACAGTAAGCTCTCTCAGGTTAACACACAGGCACCACCAGTAAGTCCAAATCTCAGCTGGCCACAAGATACCTTGGTCCTGTAGCCCTGGCCAGAGACTCCTTGTGAGTTCAATTGACCTCTAATCAGCTATTTTACGGTAATGACTTTTAGTCATTTTCATTTCAGGCTTGGTTACAAGCAAAGCACCTGGTGATGAACTGCCACAGTAAGCGTCTGATTTTTCTTTCCCACAAACTTGTGATTACCATCAGATTCTAAGAAAAGTGTTTCCACTGCAGATTGGAACCGTATAAGCCACTTACACATATCCTTTTATTGATTAGCTGTTCTGCTGGGCTGGCTGAAGGTAAAAAAAAAAAAAAAACCAACCCTTTTTCTTGTGTTTCAGTCGCATTTCTAGTTAACACTCATTAACTGACTTAATGTATGTTACACATCATCAACCTGATTCACTCCTGACATAAAACAGAAGCAATTCGTTAAGAACGGTTCCTTGCCAATTAGTGAACTAAATTGTTTGAACAATTTTCTTCAAAGATTCTCCTCCTTCCTCCCCTTTCTTCCCCCCCCTCCCACTCTCAGCATCACTCAGCAAGTCCCCCCAATGCTTACAGTAATGATGTGCTTACATTGAAAGGAGGCTGTTACCTCTTAAACCAAAATAAATGAATATGTGATCTTTGTGCTAATGCAGCAGTGAGTAATACAAAGAATGGCAGACATAGTCTCTTTGATCTCCCCAAGATACAAACAGCAATTAAGATTACAAGCTGCTTTTTTTTTTTTTTTAAATATATTGGGAACATTCCGTTAGGGGAAAGTGAACGCTTCACAGGGTTTTTCAGAAAATCACTGAAGAAGGGGAAGCCTTTTTTCATTTATCATGACCACAGGCTTTTTAATTGCTGTAATGTGGATATCCTTAACCTGCCTGGCCACAAACAGTTCTGAAAACCCTTCCTTGTTTCTGGGATAGTGTTTAACCTGAAGGGCTGCTGTATCTCTGTTTCAAACTGAAAGTTAAACGGAAGTCAAACGGAAAATGCATCGTCTCAACCACATCCTTAAATACTCTGTCCTCAACCAGAAAACAACCCCAACTCCTGGGACTGCCCTGCACTTGCATGGACAGGTGTCTGCACTAGTTTTTCACCTGTAAAAGTGAGGTTTCTTTTGGGATTTCCACTGCTGCTGGCCACCTAGGAAATCATCTGATCTGGTGGTTGCTGCTTTCAGTTTAGGGAGGAGGGCAGAGAGAAGAAATGAAACACCACTCAGGGGTCAAAGAAATGAAAAGTGATTCTTCCTTAAAAGAGGAGGGTTAAGACTTTGGATGATGATTTCAGTGAAACACCACACAGGGGTCAAGGAAATGAAAAGTGATTCTTCCTTAAAAGAGGAGGGTTAAGTCTTTGGATGATGATTTCACTGAAGGGACCCGTGTCCATTGTGATAATACAAAAACCAGGTTGTAATGCCTGTAAATGAGCCAAAACATCATTCCCCCCCGCCTCTAGTTGATTTCTGAAGTTATACTGGTGAAATACCTTGGATGTAGCTTGCTCTAAACTTGATTAGAATCAGCTAGTGCTTTCACAAGTATAATTCACACAGGAGTTTCCACATAAATACAGAAGAAATTTTTTCCCAGCGAAGGTGACAGAACACTGAAACAGGCTGCCCAGAGAGGGTGTGGAGTCTCCTTCATTGGAGACATTAAAAGCCCACCTGGATGCCTTTCTGTGTGACCTGGTCTAGATGTTCCTTCTCCAGCAGGGGGATTGGACTAGATGATCTTTTGAGGTCACTTCCAATCCCTGATACTCTGTGACTCTGTGAATTCTAATCACAAATCTTTACCTGAAGAACTGTGAGATTGCCATCTCAGGATTTGGGCTGGAAGGTTAATTTTTTGGTAGGTTCTGCATCCTTCCTCTTGAGTCAGCAGGTGAGGTATGTGCTTGTGGCCTGCTGCAGTGGACCCCCCCCCCCCCCCATTTGTTGTGCCACAGGGTTGCCTTTCTTGGGGGCCGAGCTCCTGGTGCCAAAAGCATCATGTCACCCCGCTGGAATCCCACCCACGTGTGTCACCGGGCAAAGTCTTTTTTGTTAATGGATGAGTAAAAATTTCAGCAGGCTTTTGTTGTCATCACGAGGGAAATGAGAGGGATTTGCAATTGAGCTGGCACATTTTCCATAAGCAGTTTCCAGGGCTAATTCCAGTCATGTTGGCATGTACTTCTTTCCTTGAAGCGGAGCCTGAGATTCCGAAGCCTCGCAGGAGCTTTTCCATAGGAAAACTCCTGGCATCCATGTGCCAGACATACCCGTATGGCATTTCCCTGAGTATCAATGACCCACTGTTCTAATGCAGGACCCATTGGCTGTCCTGTGACGTCTTTGTGCTGTGGAGTTGGTCGTTTATATGCTAGAAAAATAGGGATTAAGATATACCTTGGCTGTAAAATATCCCTGGATTGGACACAAGTGATCGTGTGGTCTGGTTATAACAGAGGTAGCACCACTGTCCCTGTTACTCTGCCAGGTTTGCTTTGGAAGGGCTGACAGCCCTCTGCTTTGCTCTGGTGAGACCCCAAATGGAATAATGTGTCCAGTTCTGGAGCCCTCAACATTAGAAGGACATTGAGCTGTTGGAGAGGGTCCAGAGGAGGGCCACAAAGATGATCAGAGAGCTGGAGCACCAGGACAGGCTGAAGGAGTTGGGGTTGTTCAGCCTGGAGAAGAGGAGGCTCAGGAGGGACCTCANGGCATTGAACTACCTGGTCTAGTGGGAGATGTCCCTGCCCATGGCAGGGGGATTGGAACTAGATGATCTTTAAGGTCCCTTCCAACCCAAACCATTCTATGATTCTAAGTTTTCTTCCCTGATGGTTTAGCTCTGTATCTAACTCCTTTTGAAGGAGAGGATGTTTGTTGTGAAGAAACATCAGCAAGAAAGGGTCAAGGCCTGTTGCTGTTATTTACAAGAAGGCACCCAAGACCTTTCCCTGGAGAACTGAAGGAAAGCTCTTCCCAATGGGAGAAGGAAGGCAAATATAATGTACCATTTCTTTTCCAGGCATGGCATGATCTATTCTGTTCATGTTACTTGTGTTTCTTCACAGGACGTGCAGTGAGGGGATGTTTATTCTGATGAAAGTCAAGGCTTGATAACAGGAAACCGAGTCCTTTGTGCAGAAAATTGACCTCGAATCACACACAGACCTTTTTTTCTCTGGCTGAGGGTAAGGCTGTGTAAAGCACAGGAAAAATGGTGTCTCCAGAAAACAAAGTGGCATTTTCAGTTGGCTCTCCAGGCCTTTGCCAGCCCCAGAGCCGTGAATGTCAGCCCACGCAGGTGGTAGCGAGGCAGCCCCGAGTCAGGCACTTGTCAGGAGAGCCAGGGGACAGCTGCTTCTTGTCCCTTTAATGTCCTGCTCACCCAGCAAAGGGATACTGCCTGTCCCTGCGGGTGAGGCACAGCACTGGGATGCAGAGACCTCTCTGTGTGCCCTGGTTGGGGACATTCAGTGGTTTGTTGAAGGACTTTCTTTCTCTCCACTCCATCCCCCTGTAGCAGAGAGCCTTTGAGGACAGGAACCAGCTCTCCTGGGCCTTTGCAGGAGATGCTTTGATCCTGTCAGTTGTTTATGGATGCCCGAGCAGCATTCATACAGCAACACAGGATGATGGAATTTCATTAATGCAGAATATTATTTTTTCCGGAGTAAAATATTATTGAATGCTATTTTCACGGTGAAGGAGCTCAGCTAATAAACAATAAAAGTTAGCCTTTTTTTCTCTTTCCTGTTTTAATCTGGCATCTGAGACCATCACACATCACACATCTCCAGTCCTGCTGTTTATCTGAATCAGAGAATCATAGAATCATAAAATAGTTTGGGTTGGAAGACACCTTAAAGATCATCTAGTTCCAACCCCCTGCCATAGGCAGGGGCATGTCCCACAAGACCAGGCTGCTCAGTGCCATGTCCAGCCTGGCCTTAAGCCCCTCCAGAGAGGGGGTGTCCACAACCTCTCTGAGCAACCTGTTCCAGTGTCTCACCACCCTCACTGTAAAGAATTTCTTTCTTATATCTAGCCTGAATCTATCCCCTTCCAATTTACATCCATTATTTCTAGTCCTTCCATCACATATATAATTAAAAAGTCTTACCCCTGGATCTTGTTCATAGGAGGCAATTATTTACCATTGATCATACCCATGAGGCCATAAGGTCAGGCATCACCCTTTGGTGATTCCTAGTTGTGTCCCCTAGGCAGAGGGTTTAGTCTTGGCTAGCTTAGGACTGCTGTATTCCATGTTTGTTTCCCTAAAACTCTGGTCATCTGCTTCTTTGTTGGGTTACCTTTTCATCCAGACCCTTTGGCTCACCCAGTAGCCATCAGGCTAATGATGGCTTGAGGGTGAAACCAAACTCAGGGACCCTGGGGCAGGGTGGAAGGACTCTGGTTTTGCCACCAACCTCCCTGCAGACAGACTGACAGAGGAGTTGGAGAATGTGGCACAGCACAAGACAGAACATCCCCAAAGCAATCCTGTTGTTATTCCATGGTAAGCAGGCTCTGAATCAGTGCAGGCTTCAGACGTGTGGAAGGAAGATCTTGGTAAGCACAAAGTCTGTGCACAACCAGATATTTCCTTTGGCTTGTGGCTGCTTGGCTTGTACCTGCTTTCCCTCCCAGGCAGTTGGATTACACCCAAATAAATAATGAACTGGGCCAGTGGCCCAACAGCATTTACTTTCTATTTCCAAAGTGCTGCAAATAGGGCTTAATCTCAGGCTCTGGGGCAAGAACATCCGAAAAGAACCCCAAACATTATCAGCATCTTTATATGTTGCATCTCCATATGTTTAGGAGAAGGCCATGTGGGCTCAGCCAGAGTTGCCTGCTGCTTGTGTAAGGTTTGGGGAAGCTTTGTGTGTTTCAATGCATTGGGTGATTCAGAACCCAGTCCATCCCACAGCTTTCTTGCAGAGGAGGCTCAAGCAGGGATTTCACAAGGATGTGTTAATTTTCTGCTTAAAAGAGACATCATTCTCCAAGTGATTTTTTCCATGTTGGGGGTGTTTCAGAGGGCCATTACCTACTTATTTTCAGGAATTATTTTAGCCCATTGGCTGGCCGCCTTTCCCTTTTCCCAGGCTGTTTGGGAGAGCATGTAAGAGCTGAGCTACTTGGCTACAAGAGATTTTCTTCTCTTAAATTGGCAGCTGCTCATTCCAGAAGACACTCAACATATTTGGCTACTGATTGCAAAGGAAAAGGGAAAAAAAAAAAGAGCATTATTTTTCCATTTCACTTATTTCACTATCCAGTGGGAGATATCAACTGTATTTGGGTGACCCTCATCACTAAGGCATTGCTAAGGCTTTCCTCCTCTCTTCTTTGCTTTAAAGTAGAAAATGAAAATATTCAGTGCTCAAAAATGCATATATTCTCCTTGGCTGGATGAGGAGAGAGCTGATGCCAAGTGTTTGATTGTGTCAGGCCTTACACAGCAGTGTATTCAACGTCACGGCTTCATGAGTCAGGATTTTCTGTCTGAAAAGGATCACGTCAAGAAAGCAGGGACAAAAATTCCCTCTAGCCCAGCAACAGAGGGTTGCTGTGTGAGGAGCTCTGTGAGGAGGGTGAGATGTGAAAGTCAGATATTTCTGCCTGGGCATCCTTCCACCTAGGACAAAGGAAGTACTCAGCAATGCTCAATGAGGCTTCTCATGACTCAAGTGCTTTGATAATTGCTCCTGGAGCAAGTGTGTGTGAAACTCCACAAACCTGGGCCCATGGCGGGGATGCCTCTGAAGTCACTCCATCATCCCCCAGGCTCTTGGGGTTTCTCCCACTGAGGAAACCATGTTGGACCAAAGCTCTGTGGCCATTATTCAGCCTGGTTGTGATCTCATGGTGATGGTGACGTGCTCCTGGAGCTCTACGTCATGACGTCACCAGGACGTTGCGTGTGTCGCAGTCAGCCCCGCGTGCATCAGCGGGGCAGGAAGTGCTGCTTGTGGGCAGGCTCGGGTTTTTCAGTCTCTTGCAATTTGTATTTCCTCCTCTTTCTGGCAGCATTTCCATGAATCCGTCTGTACTTATTTCAGCCTCAGATCACAAGGTTCTTTGAAAGGGAGGATGTACATCTTTCTTCCCGCTACAAAGAAGGAGAAGCTTAAATTCAAACTGGATGTGAGTCTTCTGAGGTCACACAGCTTTGCCAGGGGTGATGTGGGAGAGATTTCATCTCTTTAAGGTGCTGTCATCTGCAGTTTCTGCAATTGCTCCTGTTAGGAATCTCCTGTGTTACTCTAGAATATTGGGAAATGGGGCTTTGGGAAAAGAACTTTTTGATAAATTCAGTTTTTTGCTGGGTGCTGTCTCACTTTCACCTGTGGTTTGTACCTCAGTTGTGTCTTCTGGTGACATGTTATATGTGAGAGAGGTATCCAAGTATTGTCCCTATACAGGAATGCTTTGCTGAAGCCTTTTAGATGGTGCTTTCACCCTAATGTGAGCTGTTTGAGGGGCTAGGCTGGAGGCCAACGGCCCTAAATTCCGTATTTGGTCAATGAAGAGAGATCAGCTCTTTCCCAGGATGATTCAGAGCACATATTGGGCTCCTCTTCTGAATCACTCCAAAGGAAGTCTTTCATCTTTCTTTCTCTGTTACCTGCAGAGGGACCTTTCCCCTCTAACGTCGCTCTTTGAATGAGCTGGTGTGAATCCCCATCCCCATCATGCATCCCCTGTCTGCATCATGCTGGGCTTGGCCAAAGCCAGAGAACCTGCTTTTCTGCCTTTGTATGGAGTGCTGAGAAGTCATGGAGGAGCATGTTATTTTTCATTTATGCACCAAGGAGGCTTTTGCACCTTCCACTGAAACATCTGGCATGGGTTAGTGGCAGAGGCAGAGACTGGCTGGATGGGTTTAGGTCTGACCCAGCCATTCCTGCCTTCCTTTGATCTAAAATAGTGTTCAGCCATCACTTACTGGTGCCCCAGTTTTGCTGACTTTTGTATTTCTGGAGCCTTTTGAGAGTCACTTCCTTTGGATTCAGTGATCCCCGAGGTTAGAGCTGATCCTCATCAATCCTGCAGTGTGTACAGCACTCCCACAAAGTGTGTATGGATGAGGTGGGCATGGACTTATCAGGCACATGCAGTGCTGGGAGAGGTGGGCACAAAAAGAGTATGGCATGTGACAGCAGAGCAAAGATGAAGTGAAAACATGGGCATTATACAGCTTTGGCTCATCAGGTGCTTTTGGTGATGATTTTCTACTGAAAAATCTGACTTGTGGAGAATTCTTGGGAGGACAGTCCCATGAGGGGGCTGTGCTCTACTTTGGGGACTGATTTTTGAGCCTTTCCTACTGGCATTTTTTGAAAATCAGGCAAAGGAGGGTGATAGAGTTCCCCTGCCCTATGAAGACAGGCTGAGGGAGTTGGGGTTGTTCAGCCTGGAGAAGAGAAGGCTCAGAGGGGACCTCATGGTAACTTATCAGTACCTGAGGGGGTCCTACAGAAAGGCAGGGGAAGGACTTTTTGATAAGATATCTGATGGAAGGACCAGAAACAATGGATGTAAATTGGAGGGGGCTAGATTTAGACTTGACATAAGAAAGAAATTCTTTACAGTGAGGGTGGTGAGGCACTGGAACAGGTTACCCAGAGAGGTTGTGGATGCCCCATCTCTGGAGGTGTTCAGGACCAGGCTGGACAAAGCACTGAGCAGCCTGATCTAGTGGGAGGTGTCCCTGCCTATGGCAGGGGGGTTGGAACTCGATGACCTTTGAGGTCCCTTCCAACCCAAACCATTCTATGATTCTATGGGTCCAACCTCCTGCTTCCAGGGCACAGCAAGGGCTGTGCTGACCTACTTAGGCTGAGGAAAAAAAGTTCAAAAAGTTCTTCATTCTTGGGGGCCCACCTGCTCTTTGGCTGCTGTTCCTCCAGCCAAGGAACACACCTTTGCTGGGGAAGTGCAGGAACAGGCAGCTCTTTGGAAGGAATGGAACCCTCCTGCGTGGGCCAGGAGGAAGAGGGAGGAAGGCCAGCCCCAACAGCTGCCCCTCTGTGAGGCAGGAGCTTTACAGGGAAGCCTTGGTGCCTTCTGAGTAACAGTAAATTCTTGAACAAAGCGAGGGCACAGATTCCCCATTGCTGGGAGCAAGACAAGTCTGTTCTTGGTGGGAACTTCCTTCTTGGAGGCTCACCTGGAGAAGAAGAAAGAGAAAATGCGTGGGACCATGCTCCATCGGTGGGGCACAGTAGATCCAGCCCTGCAGCAGGCAGTGGTGGAATGGTTTCCCTAGATCAGGAGCTCAGTGGCTTGGTGCATCTGGGGTCTTGTGACAGACATTTTACCCAGGGACACACAAATGCATGAAGAGCTTTGAAAGGAGAGAGGAGGACTTTGGGTTTCCCCTTGCCTGGGTGCCCAAGCTGCTCTGCTTTCAGATACTGTTCCATCTAGAATCAAAAGGGAGAAGATGCCTTGATCTTCCCATCCTCATGGACTTAGACACTCAGCTCAGTCCCTGGCTCAAGGGTGGCAGCACCAAATAGCCTCCTCTTTCATAGAGTCACAGCATGGTTTGGGTTTGAAGGGACCTTAAAGCCCGTTCAGTGCCAACCCATGCCCTGGGCAGGGACACCTCCCACCAGCCCAGGTTGCTCCAAGCCCCGTCCTACCTGGCCTTGAACCCCTCCAGGGTTGGGGCAGCCTCAGCTTCTTTGGGCAGTCTGGGCCAGGGGCTCACCTCCCTCACATCAAGGGTCTTCTCCCAACGATCTCATCTCAATCTCCCCTTGTTCAGTGTCAAACCATTGCCCCTCATCCCCATGGTCCCTTCCCTGCTCCAAGGTCCCTCTTCAGCTTTCCTGGAGTGTTTTTAGGGAATGGAAGGGGCTCTAAGGTCTCCCTGGAGCCTTCTCTTCTCCAGGCTGAACCCCCCAGCTCTCTCAGCCTGTCTCCACAGCAGAGGGGCTTGCAGTTCACAGGGGTGAGAGATGACAAAACTCCAGGGTTCCATGTGGTGCCTCTCTTGCTTGGTGTAGATGTGCTTCATGCTTAAACCAGAACACCAGGCTGTGGACCATGCTTGGAGCCTGCAGGCTGCCTGTGCCAGCAGCAGCTTGTGAGCAGGGCTGGATGTCTCCCAGCACATTGAGCTGTGGGTTCACCCCACGGGGCTGTTCTTGCATCTGGCATCCACACATCCTGGCGCTGAGATGGTCGGTGGCCACCAACCAGTGCTTTTGGGCTGGAATGGAGCATCTTACTGCAGTGGCAATGTCCCATCCCTCCCACCAGCTGCCCCAAGGAAGCAGCTTTGCAATTCGGGGCAGAGGAAGTGGCTGCCAGCAGGCTGAAAAGCTCCTGGCAGCATGGTGGGCCATCATCAGCCTTGGGTGGCCACATTTCCTTCCCCTCTGGCTCCCGGGAAGGGAAGCTGCAGAGCCTTTGCCCTCCAAAGCTTTTTGCCCATCAGCAAAAAGGCTCCAGGGTGCTGTGGGGACACCCTGGATGTCTTTCAGAGCAGCCAGGGCTAAACTTTGCAGAAATTGCCCCAAAAAAGAAGTGAAGAGCAAGGTCAGGGATTCTGGAGATAAAAGCAGGATGGATGTGACAAGGCAGCCGGGCTCAGGCAGGGCTGGGGAAGGCTGGGTGGGGAGAGCGATTACTTCAGGTTATTTTTTGGAGGAGCTGGGATATTTCTAAGGAACTGCCTTGCTTGTGTTTTCTGCCCAGCTGGCTCCCTCCTCCCCTGTGGTTACGAAAAGATGCTTTTCAGCCAAAAAATGACTTGGTTCCCCAGCCCCTCTCTGCGAGCCTTGTGACACTGCCTTCAGCAAGAGGCAGAGAGGTGCTCAGTGCTTCCCTACAATAGCCTGGTCATGGCTGTGAGGGAGTCAAAACAGCCTCCAAATTCAAGAAGGAGCAAAGCCATTCTGCTGCCTAAATTTAGCTCCTCACTCTGGATGTCTTGGAAAGGTCTGGCCTCTGTCTGTGTTCAACCAAACCAGTTGGGAGAAGATCTGTGGAATTGGGGAGTGATGGCTGGAGGTGCTGCAGGGAGTGAGCTGCCTGCTCTGCATCCCCATCTCACCTCTTCCTGCAGCAATCCCACCACATCCCCAACAGGGACATCAGGGAAACTCCCCCTGTGGTAATAAAAGCCCAGAGTTTCTTGTCCCATCCTCTGCTGACAAATAACAGGTCACTCTGCCCTGCTCCTGCAATTCCCACTCCACATTTTCCAGGCCAAATGTGCACTGGGCTTTTCCACCCTTCCTGGCAGGCTGCTTCAGGGGACAATTGGGTCAAGGCTTTCTTGAAGTCTTCAAATCATGGGGGGAGAGGGGTTCCCATGCCCTGCTGGCCACAGTCACTGTCACTGCCAGGTTCCTGCTCTAAAACTATCTGCTCCAGCACTACTTTCCACTGCCTTGGTGGTCCCCATCCAGCTCAGACCCCAAACCCATGCCAGCACCCCCAGTTTTGCAGGTGACGGAGCCAGTGGTGACCTGCAGCTGGATGCCACCAACCGTGTGTCTGTGGGGATGGAAGGAGACAGCAGCTCCTCCCGGCTGGCTGCGGGTGCTCGCGTGCAGGCAGCTGGAGGGAATCAGAGGAGTTAGTTAGAGAAAATCTGGGCAGAAGCAAGGGAAAAAAATAAATTAAAAAAAATAGTCCTGGGACCTGGCAAGTTCCTAAGCAAGTTTCCATGAGAAATCCAACGTGGCCATGGCCGGCCTGCGTCTGTGCTGGAGCCTCTCCCAGGGTCAGCAGAGCTGCCAATGCCCACCCAGTGCTCAGCCATGTCCCAGCCAAGCCCAGTCCCATGCCCGTGGCTCCTGCAGCTCCACCAACCCCTTGTCCCACCCACCACCGGGACAGGACAGTTCCCAGACTCCTGGGGAGCCCGACAAGCTCTTGTTGCTCCCGTGACATATTTATTGCTATCAGAGTAGTCTTTAATTTCCTTTGTTTCAGAATATCTGACGGCGCAATTAAGGAGGCCTGGAGGGAAACGTGTGTGCTCGGTCATCAGCCCTGCGGTTGCCGTCTGTCTGGAAAGCGGCGCTGGAGCCGGGCTGAGGGAACAGCTGCCAGGCTTCCAGCCTTGTTTTCATTTTCTGAGAGGTTAGCTGAAAGCCCCATGAGAAAAGACACCCATCCACGCCCAGAAACCCCGCCACACACACGGAGCCACACGCACACACACGGAAACACACACATAAACACAGATGCGGGCCGACACGCAGAGACATAAACACAGACCCCTGCGTGAACGCAGCCCCCGGGATGTGGGATGGGACCTGTGCTCTCCTCAGGGCTGCTGGGATGGAGATGCCACCAGCTCGGGGTGAGGAGCCAGGAGCCTGTTGTTGCACTTTGCACCTTGGAGCTGTGAAGTGCAGCTTGTTCTGCCCCAGCTCCGGGGTGATGGGGGCAGGTCCCTCCAGCTGCTTGTCCAGGACCTTCTGGGGGAAGAGCCCGGTCACGGTAGCTGGGAAGAGGCGCAGCTGGGGCTTGTTTCCTCCCGGGCTTGGCCACAAGAGGAGCATGCGGGGATGAGAGGGTGCGCCCAGGGTCAGGGCTTTGCAGCTCCCCCACCATCAGCGCCAGGAGCCAGAATGGTCTCATGTGTCCAAGTGTACTGGAAGGGGTGAAGAAGGCTTTAAGATGAAATTGCAGCAGGGAAACAAGAGGCTTTCACTTTGTTCCCAGGGAATGGGAATTGTGGATGCCCCCTCTCTTGTTCAAGACCAGGCTGGACAGGGCACTGAGCAGTCTGATCTAGTGGGAGATGTCCCTGCCTTTAGCAGGGGGGCTGGAACTCGATGATCTTTAAGGTCCCTTCCAACCCAAACTATTCTATGATTCTATAATGGTAAATCCTGGTCCTTGAGGGACTGCAGTTCCTGGTGCCCAGTTCTGCCAGGGTGATGGTGACCAATGGATCACAGAATCACAGAATATCAGGGATTGGAAGGGACCTCTAGAGGTCATCTAGTCCAATCCTCCTGCCAGAGCAGGAACACCCAGATCAGGTCACACAGTAAGGTGTACAGATGGGTTTTGAATGTCTCCAGAGAAGGAGATCCCACACCCTCCCTGGGCAGCCTGTGCCACTGTTCTCTCACCCTCACTATGAAAAGTTTTTTCTTCTATTTCTGTGGAAATAGAATGGTGCTGAAGAAATAGAAATCAGTTGTGCTGGGGAGATGGGAACCCATCATTCTGGACTCGGGTGACAGGGAACAGCATCATCAGGCTACTGGGGATCAGAGGTGATAGGAACTAAAGGTGCCTGGGTGATGCAAACCAGTGGTGCCAAGGTGAGAATGGAACCAGAGGTGCTGGGAGGATGAGGACCAGTGGTATCAAGGTGAAAATGGGACCAGTTTTTTCTTCTATTTCTGTGGAAATAGAATGGTGCTGAAGTGTTAGGGGAGGGGAGATGGGGATCAATGATGTCCAAGTGATGGGGACCAGTGGTGCCTGGGTGTGGTGCAGCAGGGAGAGCCAGCTCTGCCCCCCTGAGCTACAGCAGCACCCAGGTGGAGTGTTTGGCAGCAGAATTTGGCAGCATCAAGGCGGGGAGACCGCAGCTTCCTCGTGGAAAGCCCCATCCCGGATTCTGGTGGGCACCTCGCCATGGAGGATTCCAGGAGGAGACAGACTTCACCCACCCAGCTCTGCCCTCCCTGCCCCACAGCCATGCGCAGAGCCCCTGTAGGAAATGCCAGGCTGTGGAAAAAAAAAAAAGGCAAAAATCTTTCTAGGAGCAGACAAATGAGTCAGACCCAGCCTTCCCGGCAGGTTCGTGCCTCGCGGCACCTTGGAGGAGGAAGAGGAGGAGGAGGAGGAGAGTCTCTGGTGGCTGGAAGAGGTTGGGTTCACGCTGCAGCTTCCGTGGGGCCATCGAGGGCTCGTTTGGGGCTTGCCCTCCTCTGGGTCCTGTCTTCACAAGACGTGAAGGAACCTCCTATCTCTGGAGCCTGGGGCCTTTAGTCAAATGTGGCTGGCGCCCGGCGGGATTGCACGCACACCTTGTTTTCTTTGGAAACAGGAGGCAAAGCCCCAGTGCTGGGGAGGGGAGAGCATGACCTGGGCCAGGTAGTGCTGTCAGTGCACTGTGTTTTATGGCATTAAATAAATGTGTCAACTCTTCCTGCCCTGAGATGTGTCCCAAGTGCAGCTAAAGCTGAGCGACATGCTTGGCATCCTTGTGGAGGCAAGCTCGGTGGGGACAGCAGGGGACCTGTTGGGGCTCACTGACTGACCACTGCCTGGAGCTGTGGGATCCTGCTGGGGCTGGATATCACACAGTGGAGGAATGACTTGGATGCTGTAGATGCTGTAAAGTTGAGCATCCACCAGCTGTAGCTCTGAGCATCTCCCTGCCATGCCCTTGGGCTGGAGGTGCTGCCACTCCCTGGGGTTGAAGATCCTGGGGAGAGCAAAGAGAGGGTGGACAAAGGCAGATCTGGTCTCAGTGATGGCAGTTCTCTTCTGCCATGTCTCCTGAATGTGAAAAAAATCCCAGTTGGCCCTTGCTGGCCCTCTGCCTCGTCCCCATGTGCCCTCCCTTTCCTTCAGTGAGATCTTCCCTTCAGCTCTGATTTTTCCCTTCCCTGCTCAGGGTCTGTGTAGGTTCAGGGAACCTGAGGTGCCTTTATTAAGCAGATGCACCTCAAATAGCTTCAGCCTTCCAGGTCCCACCATGTTTTGAGCTCCTGGTCTGCAAAGGAGGCTCAGCACCACGTGAGACCCACACTGGCTTCCTTTCTGACCCTGCTGACTGAGCCCTCTGCATGCCACCATCTTATCAGACTGTTCAAGTCAGGGTGCTGAGCCCTTTATCGAGGCTCCTCCATCAGTGCTGAGAGCACTCGAGGCTACGGAAGTTTCCTTGTCTTTCGCTGAGGGTGATGGCTGTGCTGAGATAACTCTGGCCATCAGATACCTGGGGCCATCCCCTCTGTGTCACTCCTGGAGAAAGACAGGGCAGCACGTCCCATCCTGGAGGAAGGGTGGTGGAGAAGGTTTCTCTTACCCCTGTGCAAGGTGTTGGGGGGTCCCAAATAAGGGTGCAGCAAAGGAGAGCCTTCACCAGCAGCTCTGCTGGGGCTAGATCACCATGAGACTAAACACTTGCTGAGCAAAGCTGCCGACAAGGGTCTCAGGGGACCTCTGGGGATGTGTCATCCAGCTCCTGAGCCAGCCCTGAGCTCCAGCGGTGTCACACAGAGACTGGCTCTGCCGGGGGGGGTCCGGATCTGGCCCCCAGCCTCCCCGTGCCTCGTGCCAAGTCCCCCACCAGGCACAGAGGGGACTCTCGGAGCCGGGTCCTGCGACAGAGGTTGCGTTCGTCTCGCCTCCAGCCCATTGTCTTGTTTATTCGTTACGGTTGGTTCCCAATTAGGAGTTTGAGCCGGTTCGGGGCCAGGGCTCTTTCTTCCCATGTGAACGTGTGGTTCCCGCGCTGCCGAGCTGTGATGTGGTCGGGGACCCGCAGGAGCATCTGCTATTGCAGCAACAGTGCCCGGGGACCAATGCGTTTCAGATGGGCTCAGCCCTTCTTTCCATGCTGGGGCTGGATGCCAGCCTGCAATGGTGGAGAAGAGCCTCCAGCCAGCCCTTTGGACTCGATGTTCCTCTTCTTCTGTGGCTTGCTGGGGGAGGTGATTACTGGCCAAAATATCTCCTGAGCACTAAGCCTTGAGGAGAACCTCCTTGGGACTTGGGTATCTGCATCTGGTGATCTCCTCGGTTGTCTACTGCTCTCCCCAGCCCAGCAAAGACACAGGTGCTCTGCCATGTGGGCTGAGCATTGGCCTTGGGGACTGCGGGAGTCAGGGCACAGCAGGGCAGACCGAGGGAACGGCCTGAGGGAGGTGAGATCCTGAAGCAGATTGGAAGGGGAGAGCAGGAGAGGTTGTGTCTGGCCCAACCTTGGCCGTGTTCAAGGCCAGCTCTGGGCTTTGAGCTGCCCAGCCCTGGCAGGATCTCACTATTGCACTGAAGCTCGAGCTGGGGCTCAGGATGAACCCAATACTGGCAGGAAAGTGCTCAGCATCTTCAAGGGCTATCAAGGTAACGAGGGGTGCCATCCCTTATTTTCCCAGGGAGGGGATGCTGGTGCTGGCTGATGCCCTGAGGATGCAGCAGTGAGCTCACACCGCCCACCCTGCAGGGGAAGGGGGAGAAGATGTGGAGCTGGGGGTGCCCCAACACCGCACCTGCAGCCGGGGGAGGGCAGGTCCGGTGGGGCCGGTGTCCGCGGGGCAGCAGCAGGGACCCGTCCGGCCGGGTTTCGCGGAGTCACTCAGCACATGATGCTCGCCGCGGGGCCAAGGGCTGAGGTCAGTCCGTCACACCCAGGCAGCGGCTCTGACTTCACCGCGGGCAGCAGCGGCTCCTCACGTACCGAGCTCCCCCAAGGCAGCGCTGACCCGCCGCTCGGGGCCGTAACGATGGTCAGCCCGCTCCGTTACTGGGGCACGGGCATGTCTCCCATCGCTCCGCACACACCCCTCCCTGCTCTCTTCACCGGCCAAAATAGTTTCTCTGCTCCAGAGGCCGGAGGGGATCCGCTAAAGGAGTCCCGCCGATCCTATACCGGCGATGCTGCGGAGCTGGTTTCCCCTCCCGGTGTTCCCGGTGTGGCTCCCGGGGCTCACCCGCTTCCCCCGGGCGCCAGCTGGGTGGGATCGGCCGCTGGCTGAGGTCATTGGAAGCCCTTTGCATCTCCCCCGAGTTTGGGATGTCCACGGAGCGTGGGGCAGCGCGTCCCGGCTGGTGGGAGCTGGGGTGGTGGCACAAAACAGGGCCACCTCCACCCCAACCCCAGAGGAAGGAGAGGGATGAGGGGTGGAGGGAGGGAAGGAAGGAGAGGGTTTGGAATTTTAGGATCTTGTCCATCCTTCTGCCGGAGCCACATTTCCAGGGAAGGAAGAGACATCTCCCCCGAGTTTGGGATGTCCACGGAGCGTGGGGCAGCGCGTCTCGGCTGGCTGGAGCTGGGGTGGTGGCACAAAGCTGAGGTGATGGCACAAAACAGGGCCACCTCCACCCCAACCCCAGAGGAAGGAGAGGGATGAGGGGTGGAGGGAGGCAAGGAGAGGGTTTGGAATTTTAGGATCTTGTCCATCCTTCTGCCAGAGCCTCATTTCCAGGGCAGGAAGAGTTAATCCCCCGCCTGCCGCTAATGAGCCTTAACTGGGAATGACCTGACACCGGGGGAGAAGTGAACCTATTGTCCTCGCCTGCTTTTGACTGTCTTCCAGGGAGACTCATGAAACGCAGAGCCCGGGCGTGAGTTCCCAATTTGTGTCAGGAGGCTCTGATTTATTCTATTTATTTATTTTTGCCATCTGGTTGAGGAGGGACACCGAACGCAAGCGTGAGAAATCCAGATGTGCACAGCTCCTCGCTCCCTGCACAGCACCCTGTCCCCAGCCCTGCTCCCAACCCCACCAGTGTCCCAACCCCCAGCACACCGACACCACAGCACACCACAGGGACATCTTGGTGACACCCCCAGGCACCTGGATGGGTCCCAGCAGGGATGAGATGTGTGTACTTCCATACAAACAGGCTCAGCCTGCATGTCCACCCCTGATCTTCCAGCATGTGAGGGGTTTGTCCTATGCTGGCAGCCATAGCTATGGGGACATCTGAGTGTCCCCAGCTGCAGGGACACAGTGATTCTGGCAACAACCACGGTGTGAGACCTGGCCCCATTGCATGGTGTCCATCCCAAATGGATGGTCCCTTCAAAGCTGCTGCCATGCCTTGCCTCATCCCTGCCTTTTAGGGACATTGTTTTGCTTTGAGGACATCACACCTCACCCTCCAGGCTGGAAACCTGCCCTACAAACATGCTGTGAGCTCAGGCATCCTCCAAAGCAGTGGCACAGGGGACACTAATGTCCTTTCCCTGGTGTCAGGATGGGATGGTGGGATGATGGAAGGAAGGCAGTGATGTCCCTGGGTGCTTCTGCCATTGTGTGGGGAAGCCAGTGGCATCTTTGGGGCTCATTCCCTGCCTTGAAAGATTGACAGGCTGGAGCTGAGCAGCACTGTCCCTGCTATGACAGCTGGAGTGGCACAAGGCCACTGGTAGTGGCACCATTTGGGGGCAAACTGATGCCACAGGAGTTGTATGACCCCAGTGGGCAGAGAGAGGCATCAAGGCAGAGAAAGAGGAGTTTTGGGGGGTGGAGGGGGTGGGCTTTTGAAATTTTGTGATGATTTCTTTGGTTGGGGCTCCTCGGAGACACGAGAGATGATCACACAGGATCTTAGCTCATCCGCTTGCTGTCTCATGCCTGGGAGGTTTGGCCAGAGGCCCAAGGGTTCTGGAGGAGGAGGAAAATTTCATCATCCTGCTCCAACGTCTCCTGTATAATCAGTCTCTTGTTAACTGATACAGCCCCACGCGAGATGCTCACAGAGGACCAGGGCACTGGTGGAGCCTTAGGTGGTCTTGGCTCTGGTCAGGCTTTGCTGAGCCTCTCCCAGGGCTGCCTGGGAAACGGCTGGGATTTTATCTGGCCCTTCTTCCTGCACACACTTTCTCACCTCCTTCTGCCTCTTCCCAGCTGGCTTGGGTGGTTCCAAGTGTTATGGCTGGAGTGGAGCTACCACTCTGTACCACGATGACCTCCACACCACGATGCTCCCTGTATCATGATGGTCCCCATGTCATGATGCTCCCTACACTGTGATGGTCCCTGCAGCCTCCTGGTGCTGCTGAACAGCCAGAAAGTACTTTGTGGGAGAAATAGAGGGTGTGTGAGAAGGGAACACAGCAAAAAGAGGAGACTAACAGATTTCTGTTGGTTTATTTAAAAAAAAAAAGGAGGAGGGTGCGTTTGATGAGGTTAAGCTAAATAAATATTTAAATAGAATTCT
>VZTY01033369.1:0-33105 GCA_013400935.1 Turnix velox
TATGATTCTATGATTCTGTACTTGTAGTAGGCTACAGGAACTGTGTTCCACCTGGGTTTATATGCTATATATGGGAAAGAGTTTGTACCTGAGGAAACTATAGACCTAACTGCAAAAAAAAAAAGAACTTTTTTATAATGATCAGAGAAAGATCACAAAGTTGAATTTTATGAGGATATTGTCTGTAGATATACAAGTAAAAATAAGAGTTACTGTTGTTGCTTTTGCAATATTGCATCTCCTACATTGGGCTTTTTCTATTTATGTTTTATTCAGAAGTTTCAGTGTATTCCAATTACATTCAAAGAACAGTAGAAAAAGTCTCATAATTAATTTTTGTGTCGTTAATAAAACACTGTGTAGTGGAGTAGATAAAGAGTTTCTAAAACAGCTATGGAGACACAAACATTCAAATGTTTATGCAATACTCTATGTCAGTGAGAGATTAATTACTGTGCTTTTATCAAGAAAAATAAAATTAAATTTATTAAATTTATATTTAGTGAAAAACAAGTTATGCATATTTACTTATGTTACTTTATTTAGGATCAAAACAAAAAATAAATTCTTCTTTGTGCCCCAGTTCAACATCCACCTTTCAGATGGGAAAGAGATTTAGTGGCAGAATAGGACAAAAACTTTGATGCAAATGTAACATACCACAGCACTGAGACAGTGGCTGGCTCTGGCTACTTTCTAATCTTCCTCAGAGTTATTGTTCCTCTGGGGGGGGGGGGTTATCAGGTGGAATCTGATATAAATCTGGTCCCAAAATCAGAGATCCACAAATGATACTGAAGCATGGTTAGAGGAGGTATGAAAAAACTATGACTGCAAGACTGCAGCTACCACAAGGGACTTACAGTAGGTAGATGACATTCATTACATTATCCTTCTATGGATTGTCAATTAACAGTCCATCCCAGTTCTTCCTGAAATCTGTCATTGTTTGACCCAGCCATAACTCGGGGCCTGATTGCTTATTCTGTGGAGCCAATGGCAGTCAATTACAATGCTGTCTTTAGCACACACTTGTGTTTTGCTGTCTAGAAAAACTGATATGCCTGAGCCAATTAAAACAGTGAACCATTTGGGCCTAGACAGATCTTTGACCTCTGCCTATGAAGGCATGTTACTCCTGCCATCCATCAGTACAAGTGCTGTAGAGTCCAATTAGGCTTCATACTGCCATTTAGACTCCTAATCCAGTACAGATACTAGGGCTAGTTTATTTTTCAAATTGACATATTTCAGCCCACAAATCCCCTTCTTTCAGTACAGCCTTGGACACAGTACTTTGTAGTAGATGTTTGTTCTGTGCTAAAGGGAAAATATTTATTTTCCTGTATATGTACTCACTGCAGAAAACTTCTGATCTTCAACCTCTCATTCCTCTGGTACATTATTGCTTGTAATTAATTCCCCATCAAGCTTATCAGCTTTCTGTGCTACCCTTCAAGTGGGAAGTAGACGTAAGGTATTTTCAGTCTCTAAATTTGAAAACCTTCCCTAAGGAGAAATGTTATGGGCAGTATGTCAGAGGCTATTAGAGGATCAGGAAAAAAAAAGAAAGAAATGAAGAACAATTTTCTGCAGAAGAGAATTATGGTATCATTGGTGCCAATTTCCTGAACATCTCAGGTGTTTTTAGACTTATATCTACTTACTTTAATGGCAAAAATAAACACTGGGTTTTTTTATTCTCTTAGCCCTGTCAAAGTAACATAACTATTTGAGACAGCTGGATACTGTTCCATCTTGAGCATCATTGGCAAAATTACTTGCTAAGTCCCAGTAGCAACACATGTTCAAAAGCCTTGCAGGCAAAACAATCACACAGGTGCCACTAAGGGCATAATTTAGCCCTCAGAAACTTTGTTACTAGTCATGATATGTGATGTGGAAAGAAGCCTGCATCATGCCTTTTGGAGCCCAGAATGAGTTTTAAACACCAGCAATTAGGAAAAGCTCATTTCATTCTTTAGTCAAGCTCCAGGACTGTGGAAATTAGTGTGATACCTGGACAGAAGGAAAAGATGCTCATTTCAGAAAATGGGATCGTTTCCCTGGTAGTCTGGCAGATGAAGAACTTACTTGAATTTCACTGTGAATATTATTCACTGCCCTAGTGATCATGGTGACAGGCAGTTCATCCAAGTAACAAACATGTGGGATGATGATATGTAGGTAAATATTATGACAGAAAACTTGCTAGGAAAAGGTATCTCCTGTGAGCAAGGAATTTAAGATAGGAGATTACTATTTCTATAGCATAAACTGCATTAAGTACTTGGTATCAGCAGTTTCAGTATATCCTTCACTGGCAGTAGTAAGTGGGCCTGGAAAATCTGACTCACAGTATGACAGGATTAAACTAGTGAAACCAGTTGGAGACGAAAATTGTTTTGTGGTCAGCATGGTGGAATATGAGGCACTTAACACCCGTCATCCTCCAAAAATAGCCATCATTATTCCCGCAGTGCCATCTGCTGGTTCAAACTCCAGATGTACAGAAAGTAAAGAATTTACATGTGCATGTGTAGGGGATTAATTATCTGATCCCTTATCTAGATACAAAGAAAACGAATAGTCATTATTATTCTAATAGCTTTTCTCATTTTCCATAATTTTAATTTAATGTTCAGTATTTCCTTCATAGATGAATATTTAGTATAAAGAGTGCCATATGGTATAAAACATTTTAAAAAATGAATGCTTGTACTGTATCTGAGCCAGAAATAACCCTATTTAGCTTATATAAATGCAAAAACAAACATTTACCACTCCATTCAGATGCAAGTATGTATCTTATTTTCATAAAAACTAAATAAGCTCACATCTACCTCAATTGTACTTTCCAAAACTGTGAACTAGTTACTTGAAATATTTTAAAAGGTATACAGCTTCACAAATGTCTAATGATTCTCCTGGTTTTTATTAAAGATTTTAAGAACTTTACATGGGATTTCATACAGTGGGAAATCTGAACACAAAGGCTAATTTCATCAATTACAAATCCCTAAATTTTTGCCAGCATGTAGGTGAGATTGGTCCTTCCATTGCAGGAACTGATAGTGAAACACTGTTCTCATTCTGCAGGACCTTCCCTTGTATTCAGTAATGCTAACTGACCGATCTTTTGCCTCCACTTCTAAAGGTTCCCTAAAGCAAGGAAAGGATATTATCATGTTTTTTCCTCTAACTTAGCTCACAGCATGATTATAGCAGTAGTTGTCTCATCCACCTCAACTATGGAGACCTGCAAGATTTATTCTTACCCTATTTAACATCACTCTGTTAGTATTTAAATACATTTTGAGGCAGCACAAACTTAACTGTCAGAATGAAAGAGATATCTCAATATTTATTAAAATGAATATTTATAAGAAGCACAACTCTTCTCACCTATGAGAATTTTTTGCTTCTGAACCAGGATTGCTCTGAGGAACAAGTTGCTAGCAGAACATTGCTATTGTTGAGTATTTTCTTTTGTAGAGCTGAGGTGCTAGGATTACAGACTTTCAGATTTCACTTTCCTTTCATTGCTTTTGCAAAAAAATTCCTTCTTCACAAATGATGCACCTTTTTAACCCATTATATGACTGTCTCTCTGTTTTGAGCGTCATAACATAAATTTCTCCTGCAAACAAGAGGCTAATAAGGATTTCTCACTGTTCTTAGCTTTCATGTGTATAATTGGGTTATCATCAAACAGGCTTACAGATCTCAGCTTATTTTAATTGAATTTCAGAAAACATGCATCATCACAAATGATTGGACTTTTTCTTCACAACTCTTCTCGCCTATGAGAACATTTTTGCATCTGAACAAGCATTTCTCCCAGGACCAAGTTGATGGCAGATCAGTGCTATTGTTACTCGCGTTCCTTCTTGGAGATGGATTGCTAGCAAACCAGGGTTTCAGATCTCACTTTCCTTTAACTACCTCTTAAAAAAAATTCCTTTTTCAGCCCTCTACAATGACCTATCTGTTTTAAATTTTGGAACAAAAATGTCTCTTGGAAACAAGAGGCTAACAAGGAATTACCAGTATTGTTTCCTTTCTTTAGTATAATTGAGTTGCCAGCAAAACAGGCTTTCAGGTCTCATCTAAATCTCACGGTATTTCAGAAAACATGCTTTAGCACAATTGAACTGACTTTTTCTTCACAGCTCATCTCACCAATGAATTTTGTTCATCTCTGAGTGTTTCCCTCAGAAAAAAAAGATTTTCATCAGGAATGGGGTTAAAGAATGGATTTTCCCTAAGGAATTGGGTTAAAAAACTGGATTTCAGTGATTTTTGAGGCTTCTCTGAGGGTTTTCCTCAGGAATTGGGGGAGAAAAATGGATTTTAATAATCTCTGAGAGGATATAAGGGTTTTCTTTAGGAATTGGGGTAGAAAAATGGATTTTAGTCATCTCTGAGGAGTCTTTGAATGTTTTCCTCTGGAATTTGGCTTAAGAAATGGATTTTAATAATCTCTGAATGTTTTCTTTGGGATTTGGATTTAAATAATGGGTTTTAATAATTTCTGAAGGGTTTCCTAGAGTTTTCTTTGGGAACTGGGGTAAAAAATGGATTTTCCCCCTGGAATTGGGTAAAAAAAGTGTATTTAATTAATCTCTGAGGGTTTTCCTTCTGGAACTGGGTTAGAAAAGTGGATATGGTTCATTTCTAAGGGGTCTCTGAGAGTTTTCCACAGGGATTGGGTCAAAAATGTGGATTTTGTTCATTTCTGAGGGGCTTTTTTGGGAATTGGTGTAAAAAAATGGATTTTCTTAATTTCCGAGGAATTCATTTGCCAGCAAAACAGGCTCTCAGATCTCAGCTTTCTCTAACTGAATTCAAGAAAACATGCTTCATCTCAAATCAAAGGTCTTTTTCTTCACTACTCTTCACTCCTGTGAAAATTTCTCGCATGTCAACTAGGATTTCACGCAGGATCAATACACTGGCAGAACATTGCTATTGTTGCTTGCTTTCTATTCTACAGCTGTATTGCTAGCAAGACAGGCTTTCTCACCTTCCTTTAACTGCATTACACACGACATAATTCATCCCAAACAAAGCTATTTTTATGGCTATTTTCACGTATGAGGGTTCTGCTTCTGAATAAAGATTCGTCCCACAAACAAGCTGCTAGCATGGAATTCTTTATGTTCTTTGCGTTCTCTGGATGTACCGAGTTGCCAGCAAGTCAGGAATTGGGTTGAAAAAAATGGATTGCAATCATCTTTGAAGGGCCTTTGAGGGTTTGATTTAGGTACTTGGTTAAAATGTGGATTTTTCCTCATGAATTGAGTTAAGAAAGTGTATTTTCCCTCAGGAATTAGGTTAAATAAATGGCTTTTAATAATCTTTGAAGGGCCTCTGAGGGTTTTCTTCGGGAATTGGTTGAAAAAAGTGGATTTTCCCTCCAGAATTGGGTTGAAAAATGCATTTCAGTGATTTTTGAGAGTTCTCTGACAGTATTCTTTGGGAATTAGGTTGAAAAAACAGGATTTTAATAATTTCTGAAGGGTCTCTTTGGGAACAGGGTAAAAATAAAAAGGATTTTCCCCTGGAATTGGGTAAAAAAATTGAATTTTGTTCGTCTCCAGGGGTTTTCCTTCAGGAATTGAATTTAAAAAGTGGATTCTGTTCACTTCTGAGGAGTCTCTGAGGGTTTCCTTTGAGAACTGGGGTAAAGAAATGGATTTTAGTATTGTCTGAGGGGTTTCTCTGGGAATTGGTTTAGAAAATTGGATTTTAATAATTTCTGAGGGGTCTCTGAGGGTTTTCATCAAGTTTAAAAATTGGTTTTAAAACCTGGATTTTAATCACCTTTGAGGGTTTCCCTCAGCATCTGGGTTAAAAAATACATTTTCCCGTTAGGAATTGAGTTGAAAAATTAATTTTATTAATCTCTGAGCATTTTCCTCAGGGACTGGTGAAAAACAGTGTATTTTCGTCACTTTTTAGAGTTCTCTGAGGGTTTTCTGCAGGAATTGTGTCAAAAATCTGGATTTTCCCTCAGGAATTGGATTAAAAAATTGATTTTTCCTCAGAAATTGGATTTAAAGAATAAATTTTGTTCATGTATGAGTGTTTCCCTCAGAAAATGGGGTAAGAAAAAGATTTTCTCTAAGCAATAGGGTTAAACCCTAGATTTTTCCCTCACAAATCAGATTAAAAACTAGATTTTGTTAATGCATGAGAGTTCTCTGAGGGTTTCCCTTAGGGATTAGGTTAAAAAACTGTATTTTAATCATCTCAGAAGGGTCTCTGATGGTTTTCTTTGGGAATTGGGGTAAAAAAAATAGATTTTCTCTCAGGAACTGTTTTTTAAAAATAGCTTTCAGTGATTTTTGTGGGTTCTCTGAGCGTTTCCTTTGGGAACAGGGTGGGTTAATATAATGGATTTTAATAATTTCTGGATTGGGTTAAAAAATTAATTTTGTTAATATCTGAGTGTTTCCCACAGAAAACAGGGTAAAAAAAGGATTTTACCTCAGGGATAGGGTTAAAGAATGGATTTTCCCTGAGTAATTGGGTTAAAAATATTTATTTCAGTGATTTTTGGGTCTTCTCTGAGGGTTTTCCTCAGGAATTGGGGAAAGAAAATGGATTTTAATAATCTCTGTGAGTTTTTCTCGGGACCTGGATTTTGATAATCTCTGAGGGGACATTAAGGGTTTTCTTTGGGAATTGGGGTAAAAAAATTGATTTTTTCCCCTCAGGAATTGGGTTAAACAATGGATTTTCCTTCCAGAATTGGGTGTAAAATAGTACTTTTGGAGGCTTTTCCTTCAGGAATTGGGGTAAAAAATGGATTGCTGTGATATTTGTAAGGTCTCTGAGGGTTTTCTTTCACAATTGGTTTAAAAAATGGAATTTAATAATTTCTGAGGGGTATCTGTGAGCAGGGTGACACACATCACTCTAAGGGGATTAACGGAAACATCAGAAAGCAGCCTAAATGGCACCGTATTTATTTGTGCAGCATTCAAATCTTCACACAGCTGTGGATCTGGCTCCTGAAGCTCCCTTTCACTCCAAGAAAGCTCCTCATCACAGAGTAACAAATTGGTCACAGTTGGTGCCATTCAAGATACATTTGCTCTACATCTCTGAATAGATCCTCAGGAACTGAGAGCCTTCAAGGAAATATCTAGAGTTGTACAGGTGTAGAAGGAAGATTTTTCTACATTTTGCACTTTCTTATCAGATGTCTGTGATGCTGAGGAATAAGGTTAGACACTATGATGTAACAACCAGAACATCAAAATAGAAGATCATCAGAAAGAATAAAAATGAATATAAGCAAGCTGCCAGCTCGAGACGTCTGTGAACCATCTGTCATTATAGCTCAAAGCCTCAGGAGAAGACTTGGGAGCACAGTTAGTGCAAAGTCACTGGCCCATGACATTTCCAATTAAAGCCCATCAGGCCCAAAGGGACTGTGTTCAAATGGAAGAGGAATTACTAGCTGTGCTCTTTGGAATGGAACAGCCATATCTTGGGACAGACACAGACCCTGACCAGAGCCTGTGAGAAAGTGCCATGCAGTGTTCTCAAAATGATGATGTTTCTGAGTCTTCAGTATTCTGAGGTACAAAAAAAGTTCTGAGAATTGAAATCACATCCAGTTAATTAAATGGACTGCAAAACATGTGACTTGCAGGAGACAGAATGCTCTGTAAGAGATATTCTCTGATTTGTGATGGGAAGAAAAAAGCAATGGGAAGAAAAGTGAAGCAGTTTCACTTGTCACAAATGGAAAAAACAGACACAGCAAACTGGAAGCCTGTTGACATTGAATGAATGCCAAACAGACTGTAGTAGTAGGGGGTATGCACCAAGATAAAGGTCTCATGAGACCACAGTATGTTCCTGAAAGGTCAGAACATAACCTTTAGCAGCAAAAGTTGCCACAGGTGTTTACTGTATGTGACCTGGAGGTCTAGCTGAAAACCAAGAGAAAAATCAGGATGTCTAAGGTCTACTCCTGCCAAGTGTAGTACATATTACCGAGGAGTTAAATGACTAATATACCGGGTAATCACACCCCCAAGAAGGCAGTCAGTGATGGATACTGATAAAATAACATTGTGAACCAGAAAAGGTCAACATCCAGAAATGCTGGGTTCAGCTTCCAACAGCACGGAGACATAAAGGCTGCTGAATCAAACGATTTTCATTAGGACAGGCTTTGTTTGCTGAAAGTGGTTATGAATACAGCAGATTATGGAGGCTCAATTATTTACCTACTAACAGGACACTATATCTTGATGCTATCACAGACACATTTCATATTGCTACTGGTGCTTGAACACTTCAGTTACAACCTCTACTAGTAATTTAACAAGTGCAAAAGCATCAGCACTGAACTTAATTAGCTTGTACTTTCACTTGTGCAGCCTGACCTCAGCAGACTTTCAGTGCATGTCAGTTCACACACCCTTCAACACCTCCCAGTCTGAAGTTAGGCTGGATAAGTATTGTCTCTAGTGGGCAGTTCAGACAACATTACAAGTTGGGGTGGATGCTAGAAGAAATCAATAACATGAAATGTACAGGCTTTTGGCCTGAGTACTGATCAAGCCTGGCACTGCTTTATTTACTAATACAGACTCCACCATTGAAGCAACATTAAAAAACAACAGGCTGAACACAAAACATACCAAGAGACCACAAATTCCAGAGAGTAACAGAAATTAATATAAAAGTAACTGATAACTAGTCAGAGACAATCTGAAGACAAAAGCAGACAGAGTCACACCCAGGAGCAGGAGGATTCAGAGCTTTGGCCAGTTGCTGAGCTGCCTTAGACACACTGGAAGTTCTTCATCATATGAGAACCACAGAACTGTATTTCTCTAGCCAGAGGTGTGCCTGGCCAGCACACAGAGAACCTGCACAAGGCATATCTCATGGGCTTAGCAAAAGGGCACCAGTTCACCATGAAAGGCTTGTGTCATCTATTGACTGGTATGTTGCCAGAGAACAATGACACAGAGCAGAGCAAAGGCCGAAACAAGTCCCACATTAACACCAGACTCTCAGACAATCAAAAACTGATCTGAAGACAGACATATTTAAAAGGGTGCATAACAAAATATCTTGATAAAGGACAAATCACAGGAATCAACCATGAATTGGGAACAAGTGGCTGCTGGAAGTCAGTAAATGCTTGCAAAAAGATTTCAAAAATCACATGGATATCAGAGAAGGCATCAAATCACAAGAGAGCTTAGCAGAGGAAGCTAGCCTATAAAACCAGCAAAAATTCCAGCTATTGTGAAGCAACTCTGTAAATTGACTTTTCAACTAAAGAGCTAATAGAGAAAAACACAGCGCAGAACTTACTGTCTTTACATCCTAAAACCAGTCATGTAGATGTCTCCCATCCAACCCTGTTATACCAGTGTGCATTCAATGTCAGCAGAAAGAGCAGACGTGATTCATGTCAATTATTTGAAGCACCTGCTTTAGAGTGACATCACTTATGCCCTACTAGTACCTGTTTCTCTTCATTTTGTAAGAAGGGAATTACAGTGATTAGCTCAGATGGAGATATCTGCATGTGGCCTCAAATCTCCCAGTCAGGGACTTGGCTTGTGTTTTACTTCCCATTAAGTACCATGCAGGAGGCTGATTGCCATTTTCATGTGTGGAAGGCTTTTTTTTCCCCCAACAAAAGTGGCACACAACTATGTGGAATTCTTTTTCATGGATTATCTTGCAATCAGGAGGGCTGGCTTTGGGGTTGATTTACAATTGTTGGATTGGCTTCTAGTGTGCTGCATTCAGAATGGTCCAGAAGTGGCCACTAAGTCAGTAGACTAAGAATCTTATAGAAATATAGAGAGAGTTGGAAGGAACATTCAAAGCTCATCTAGTCCAACCACTCCTGCAGTGAGCAGGGGGAAAAAATCACAGCCTATTTTCCCCCAAACACAAAGCACCTGCACTCCATTGGAGACTTTCACCTCACTCCCCAAGCATTCTGACTTTGACTCCTCCACCCACTGTCCTATTTAACACCACCAGGGAAGGGCAGTGGCCACCATTAGCCCCCTTCCCAGTGGGGATGCTCTTCCTGTTGTCATCTCTCCAGGATATCACTGGTAAGTTGCTTTGGCACATCTCAAGTGAGAGGAGAAAGGCTGGGGGGCCAGCAGGTTAGGTAGGGGGAGGGATGCCTGGGAGGGTCAGATGCCACTTCAGCATCATCCATGGCTGAGCCCCTCTGTGCGCTGTTGGCAGTGTGTCTTACTGTGAAACAGAAGCCCCTAGGGGATGATGTGCTGTGAAGAGCTGTACTGCTTCTGTCTTTCATAGAACCTCTAGTCCTTTCCACCTTCCTCTCTTCTATATGCTGTGTGAACTTGCATCATCAGGTCAATAATGGCTTCCTGCAGAGACCCTTAGAAACATGTCCCCCTTCTAGGGGAACCTAGTGAAATTTGCATAGGACAACCCTGCTGGATGGTTTAGGCCATCATGGGAAATGCTTTAGGGGCAGCTATGAACCACACTTCTTACTGTGGTAGTGTGTCTCTTTTTTTACCAGTCTCCCAGCTGTACAACGCTAATGCAGTAGAGGAGCAAAAATAATAGGAAATTAAGTTAAATTAACTATGAGGCACATTTATTACAAGTTAGCACCCACACAAAGTTCAAATGTTCATAAAAGAAACTATGTGAGATGAAGTGTGCTATTTCTAAAATATAACCATCTGAAAAACCTTGAGATAAAAACCAAGGACAAAGCTGGTACTGAGTTACTGCACATTTCAATAAGGAATGAAATATTAATATCAAAGGCTACTGGTATTTTCTTGCAGGTCTTGACATCACTGAATCATGCAATGGCAGTGCTGAGAGGCAAATCCTGTGGTCTCTGCTCCTAGACCTCCTCTTAATTTCAAATGAACTCATCCTCTGTAAAGACTGAACCAAAACTGTCTCTCTTAGGTCTTGCAGCACTAGTAAAAGTGTTTTGAAAAACTATGGAAATTGCCAAATCTAAGCTGTTTGCCTTTAGAGCTTTTAATTCAAATGTCCCCTTGTAAATATAACCAATAAGCTCTTGTTCTCATGTCCTAAGGAGAAACCTAGTGTAACATGAGTCTTGCAGTATTTTACAAGATGTGCTAAACCTCTTAATGTGCGTCATGAGAAGATTAAGAGGTAGTGTTATTGCTTACAAAATTACCTGCTATTTCCAGGAAACAGTCATTTACTGGACCTGTCCTTGTCATTGACTCAAGTATGAAGTATGATGCTTTTAATAATCACTTATTTCCTAAGTGATGTGTTTGCATCAAAATGATGGATACGCTATAGCTGGCAGAATTTTTTAAGATCTGCTCGTTTCTGCCTTGTTCTTCTGGTGCCATCTAGAGGTTTGATGCTTACTTCTGCAAAACAGGAAATAAAGTACTATATTAAGTTCAAAAGTTAAAAAACTATCTGTGCATTCACATCACTGGGGGTGCTGTTATCATGGAATCTCTGTCTCTATACAAGAGCAGATTACTGAAGTGTACACAAGTTTTTGAGCTGTTGGATGCAAATAAACTTTATGGGCTGGGGAAAGATTTACACTAGGGACAAATTCTGTCATTAAAAAAATATTTTCCCTCTAAAAAGCACCTGTAAATTTGTTTTAGAAACTTTCATAGAACTGTTTTTCAAGAAAATAAAACAGTAACATATCAATGCTAATTCAAAGGAAGCAGGTGCTTGGAGAGAAGGCAGCTTTGCCAGCTTTGTAGCAGAATGCAAGCACAACAGTCGCAGCCATGACTCTGCCCCATCAGCACAACTGGCTGACATCCTCTCTGCCTCCTGCGACAAGCTGACGATGCTCCATTTCTAGCACACCTACTAAAATGCAACAGGAAACTTGGGCAGGATGAAACCCACTATTGTGACAGAAAAATCATTCCAACAGAAGCATTTCTGTAAAATCAGCAACCCAGTTTCATATCCGGTAGACTTGAGTCAATTAACCTTGACTTCAGGTTCATTTGGCATCAGGCCTTCTCCAGCAAATCTTATTTTCCTCATTCTCACTTTCAAGATATTTATTGATTAAACTAAAGCGGACATAAAGTCTCTGAAGGGTGTGTGCAAATGCTAATATGCATCATCATGTATTCCATCTGACTTGATTACCAGGGCATCCAATTGTATTACCCTCAAGGCAAACAGATGCACGTTCACTCTGAAAATACAGTCCCTTTTAATTAGCATTGACCCAACTCACTTCCTACCATCAATAACAAAAATTTTAAATGAGTGCAAAACAATCAAAGGTACACTGAAAAATGTGAAACAGTTTATAGAAAGTCTTTTGAATGCAATGTTCCTGTGAATGATAATTTCTGTACTTCAGCAGAGGATTAGCTGTCATTATTTCTGTTTGCCTGGAAGGAAATACGTGAAGCTTGCTTCAATAAGAAGCCAGCTAAAGGTACAACCAAGGTGAGACTAACCTGGTGTCCTGTGCCCAAGGATACCTCTAAATAGCTGCCATAATGTGCAACAATTTAATACTCTCAGCTAAAATTAACTTGTGTAGAAGGAGGTAAGAGTAATATGAAATCCTTGCTGATACTCACTTTGTATGCTTCAGAAGCTAGCTGTGAGGTTTTGTGAATCTGCACAGTAGGATTTTGTGAACCTTAAAGACTTTCAAGAAGAAATAAGAGTAGAAAAGAAAATTTGGGCTTTTTTGTGATATTATTTATGATGATGGGTTTTGGGCTTTTTTGATAGATATTTGGAGAATAAATCCTTGCTTTGAGTCCCAAAATCTCTTAATTAAACTATTCACAGGAATATCATGTTCTTGAGTCTTTATGCCTCTCATATGCCTTCCTTCAATGACTAGACAGAGAATGTAGCTCTGTAGCCACAAGAATTCTTTACCCAAGTTAAGCATTTTTCATCACTGTCCTCTGTAATTAGTGTCTGTTTATACTATACTTAAATATAAATTTGCTCTTCATTCTAAGTACACGAATCTTCTGAAAAGTTGGTAATTAAAAATCAAATAAACTTTTAATACAGTGTTATTAAAGACTATTTCTTTCCCAGAGCTGGCCTATTGGTTCTTATCATGACTATTCACAGATACCAGATATTCGCATATATTCACTTACAGTCTTTATTAGCAGAGGAATTTGATACTACAATCTGCTGAAACCATTGGGCTCTTAAATAGTCACCAGTAATACAGCTCAAAAATCCTGTCACACAGAAAACTTAAAGTAGAAGAAAGAGGAAACCTTTGACATCTGGTATTTAACATACTCGAGAGAGGTAGAATTCCTAGGTCTAGTCTCTTTGTTAGTGTCTGTTTACCTTGTCAGACAAACCAAAAAAAGGATTAATCCAGAGAAGGCTGAGGATTAGTGCACTACCCTCTGAAGTACAGGTTGAAATCTCCTTAGAGAGCAAGGAGGGGGAAGGGGAATGCTGCAGTCTCCCAGATGACTGCTCCAATCTATTGCATCTGACAGATTGTAAATTGACTTCTCATTTCCTCTGCTTTTCGTCTGTCTCGATTCAAAAAATGTTTGTTTTTTTCTAAGTGCTTACTTGCCAGACAAAAAACTGAAAGATCTACGTCACTTAGGTGACAAAAAAGTAAATGGAAAAAAAGATCTGAAATTAAATTTATTCTGAATCTAATAATTTTCCATTTTTTTTCATTTTACTTGGGGGAAAAATAAACCAGAACAATTATTTACATATTTTCCAAAGTTAAACTTGGAGACTGTCAGACACTCGGCACTTGTTTTCAGCCACAACCGTAAACATAGGTCTAAATGTAGCCCTGACACTTGTGCTAAATACTTTCATCTGGTTTCTCCAGTGAAGATTTTGCAGATTGTGACTTGTCCAGACCACTCGTAATCCAAGCACCCCTGTATCCTGCAGCACTCCCTTTTCCTCAGTCCCTGGAGACTTGGGAGAAGTCAAATGACTAGCTATCAAGGATATTTGTTGTCACCATTACTTACCATTAGAAGGACTCTTTGCTGGAAGCTGCTTAGCAGGTTATAACGGTTTATCTAGGTATATAATTGGACTTTTTATTGAATGGGGAACCTATTCTATTTGAACATTTCATTACAAATGTATCATTTTGGTTTGAGGAAATTACTGAAATCTTTGCCTAATAAAACATCATTTTACCCATGGAAAAGTTCAGTTGGGCAGTTTGGATAGAGGAGAATCAAAGGCATAACTATTTTAAGTCAATGAATTAGTACTTTTGGTACTAGTTCAAGCTTGCAATTTGATCTATATTGTTAAAAGAGGAATTAATGTCGCAAGTGCCACCCAATGACTGTGATTAACCATAATTTGCATTCTTTATTGAAAGTTGATAGTTGCATGCCACCAGCTGTGAAATGGTGCAATAAACCATATGTAAACAATGAAAGAGAGTAAACAAAACTACTCGGGTGTGATTTGATGCAGTGACTTTTAGTTTTATTAGCACAAAGCAGGAAAAATTCAATCACATGACCTATTCATTTGGTCATTCATCAGTGACCAAACCGTGAACATTTGTAGAAGTCTACTAGTCACACTATAAAACAGCAGTATTGCTACTAAATGGAAACTATCCACTAGACTTACAGGATCACAGGCCTCAAAGACAAGTGACTATCTCTGAGTATGTAGTTAACTGCAGTTCACTGTTTTTATTGATGAGAAACTTTTTCTCAGAGGGTTGTTAGGTCAGATGTTTCTTTGCAGTAGGCTGGGGACAGTGGAAATGGAATATTACAGTAGGTTTGGGCAACTTGCCATTGCATATGGGAACCTCTGGCAAGTTCGGGCTTTTTGCTATTTGCCAGAGTACCCTTATTACATGTGTTCAGAATGAGATTGTCAGAGATGTGCACAGCCTAATAGCTCAGCTAATTCACTAAAAGCAAACGCCTAAAAGCTCAGTTTTCCCTTGGACACTACCAATTACTTATGTGTGAGAGTACTTCAGCTACAGCTCAAGTATTCTATTTTGTTTATCAAACGTAACATTAAGCCTTGCTTACTGCTTTTTGCCTCATCCTAAGACGTGAGGACCTCTTCTGATGGTGGTATTCGCCTGGGTTTTGCAAGCTGGCCAGGCGTAACTTCAGGCATCTTTTCACCATGTCTGTAAACACTTACAGTGACGTCCACTGTTTCCCCACCATACTTGTTCTTGACATGGATGCTAAATTTCCCTGAGTCTTCTGAGGTCACTCCCTTGATTGATAAACTAGCATATTTCCCTTGTTCCAGAGTAAATGTATAGTGCTCATCGCGTTCAATAACCTTGTCATTCTTGAACCAAATCACTTCAGGGTCAGGATTTCCAAACACAGTGCAGGTCAGATTCAGCGTCTGAGGGAGGAAAAAACAGGTAATTTTGAGTATCTACCACATTTGTTTTACCAGAATTTTCTCAGTGTTGTTTTCAGGTACTCTTAATCCTATTCAAAGTAAGACAGGTTGAGAACTGAAAAGCAGGGTTTCTGATTTTTTTTTTTCTTAGATTCAGTCTTTCCATCATTTTAGCGTTGACTGTGATGCTGTAAATTGCCTCAGGGTAGCTGTGTCTGAAGATGGTAGGTTGGACTGTCATTGCAGTCCTGCCTGCAGGAAGGAGACTCCAGACAATCCATTAGTCTGACATGAGGCTTAGGCAATGATGGGTTTAAAAACATCCTTGAAATTCCCCTGTATGCAGTAGGAAACAGAACTGAGCAAATCTTTTCTGATCAAGGCCTCCTGAGGTCATTGCTTGAGATGATAAAAAAAATTGCTTAGAAATAGAGCACATAACACAAATCACTGGACACTGATTCCAGGTGCTGCTGAGTAGCAGAAAGGAAATGTTTCACATGCAATAGACAATACACAAATGTTACAAAAGTGTTGCATGCACGTGTAGTGTCTTCAGATAGTAGCTGAAATGACCCTGTAGGCCGCCCTGGAAGCTTAGGTATTTTCCAAGGACTGTACTGAGTTTGAAGAAACCCATGAAACATTCTTCTAAATGTTTTCATAGTTACTGCTCAACTTCATTTTGACCACCATATACAAATGTACATGAAGTTAATGTGCTTAGTTACAGTGGTGACAGAATGAATGAAAGAATTATTACAGAAGTTGCACTGTTAGTGCCTACTTTGTCCAGCTCTGCTTGAAATTCATTCTGTCCAAATTCTTGACATAAATAATTTCATATATGCACCATTGTTTTCGGGGAGGTAAAGAAAGAAAAAAATCCCAAACCAGTGAATAACTTAAAACTGAAAGTTTCTACCAGAATGCTTCACGCTTCACCAAATCCTGACTTAGAGAGAGAAGAGAAAGTCTGTCTTTGTGCACACACGTATGTTTTTGTGCAATGTTTTACTTGAATGATGATGACTGAATAGGTGCAATATAGCTCAGAATAAATTTTAAATTATCCAAAGCAACATACGTTTGCAACTAAAAGCAGTATTGCATACTAATTGCCTCAAAAGTCACAGGGGATATTGAAGAAAGATTGACATACTCTAGCAACAACCTGAGTGAGTGAGTACTCTTAAAGAAGTGATATCTAACTAACAACCAATAGGAACTATCCTTAATATAACATATTTAAAGGAGTAATGATGAAAATTAAAAAAAAATTGGTAAATGAAACTAAACTCTAATAGCATGAGTTTAAATCTCATTGTCCTTTCTGCAACTCAGGCAAAATTTCATGACTACTGCTCCCCAAGTAACCTCATTTCACAGCAACTAATAATTAATTCATACGGTTAATCAAGTCTTAATAAGTTAATAAGAAAAACTTAACAGAGAACAGACATATTCCACAGTCACTTTATATCATTTGGGCTTGCTCAAATTTACTACATTTATGCTCTCTTAAGAAGCACTAGTAAAACTTGGTCTTGTGTTTTATAATTTGTAGTTGTATCAATCCATTGTATGTGGAAAAACATCCTGCTTTTTTTTTTATAGTTACTTGTACTGACACAACTTTTGCATGGTACCTGTTCATATTTAATTTAGATGAGATTTTAAACCTTCACTTTGTGACTCGTTTTGCTTTCAGGAATCAGAGATTTTCCTGTTCACACATTCAATTATTTAATTCTCATACAATTATGTCTATTTTGAAACTTTTTATTTCTGGAAATACATGTGTAGTATTTTCTTAACCTAAGGTTGTAGTTTTTAGAGCATAATAATGGTCTATCCATGTAGTCATGGCTGACTTTCCTGGGCTGTTCCCTGAGCTGGACTGTTTTAAGGTGTCAGTCAGTGCAGCTTATATCTAACCTCCTAAAAGAGAAGCTTTCTTTCTCTGAGGTGCCTTTCTCTACTGCAAAAAACAACAAACCTCATGCAAGCAACTATTAGAGAAAAAGGAAGGAATAAGCCAAGAGGAAAATGATTTCTATCTGCTCCAGAGTTGACCAGCTTTTTTTGTATCCATTGCAAGGATGCTCCCATCTTTCTAAAGAGGCTGCTCCTAGGTGCCCAGAAAATGGCCAAGTACACAGCATGTTGGAAGAGCTATGTGCAACCTCTTACTGCAGTGATAAAAAAGACAGTTTCCAGCTGTAGCCTCTGTAGATGCACATCACACAGCCTGATCAACATACTCTTGATAGCCATCAGATGGCAAGAGTCACACTGGCTCAGAAGCTGATCTGTTACAGTCATTCAGAATAGCTAGCTATTCTAGCTAGTCCACCTAGCTCTTTTAGAGGTCAAAATCAGCTGCTGAAGTACAGAAAAATACACAGTGTGAATAGTGTGATCCTAGTACCAGTACCAGTACCTTCTTGAGCTTCACAGTCGGTAGCTTTTAAACTGCTATAGGCGCAAGCTGTATGGAGAGCATTATATTTTATGGCCCCTTCTGGACTTCCTTTCATGATATTGCCTATTTTCTTTTTTGCCAAAGGTACTAAGGGACAAAATAATTACAAGCCACTTGAGAAAATAGTTCCTTTTAATTCTTTAAAGACTGTAATGACCATGTAATTAGGCATTCCCTAGTTCTTGTGCTGCAAGAACTGCTAGATAATAATTTCCAAATACCTCCTCTACACCATGCACATTATTGCAGATTTCTTTTTTGTTTTACTCTGCTCTCTTTCAGTAACTTTTCTTCCCAGATCGAAGAACTAGTTTCTCCTCATGTAAGAGGACAGGGCATCCAGCAGAGGAAGATTTGCTACAGGAGGAAGAGACAAGAACTAGCTGGTTCTGTAGGAAGGATGGAAAGAGCTTGTCTACTGGGATGAAGGCTTGGATGTCTGGAGTCTGGAACTCAATCTCAGGATGGAGAAACCAAGTTATAGTACTTTCTTGCAGCTGCAAGGACTAGCACTATTTCAGACTAATAGTCTTCTGCCAGCCTGAGGCTTCATGAGATCCTGCTCTACCATGAGTAAAATCCACATAGGACACCAGTCAGTCAGCATCAAGATATTTCATCTCCACCAGTCAAGCTGACCTAAGAAGGGACTTTTTAAAGATTTATCAAATTTTGACATTGCATCTGGGCATTTAGTTATTATTGATGTTAAAAAAGGTATGTACATTCACTGTATTTCAGTCTCTCATAATTATATATAGTAATGGGGTTATCTGTCAACATATATTAAGAGGAGAGAGAGCTTAGCCCTATTTTAAATAGATTCTCGACCTTCCTTTACTCTTGCCAGCCAGAACAGTCTATGTCTCACATGCTGAAGTATGGAATCTGGTTTTACTTTTGTTTATGCTGGCCCTCAGGGAGTGGCTGCTTCCTCCTGCTTCTTTGGTTTCTTCTGTAGAGGAGTGGACTCTCCTGTTGAACCGCTTTGCTCAGTACACGGAGCTGAAAGGCAGCCCAGGTTTGAATATGCAGTTAACTCCAACCCTCTGCATAATCAGCACAAGATCAACTCCTACTGGAGCTGACCTTGTTTACTGAGATCTGAATCTGAGTCCCCTGACTCTATAGTCAGCTTACAGTGTCCACTTAGAATTTGTGTATTTCTCCATTGAATGACTACCAATATATGGTTTGAATTACACTCCTTCTACTCTCAGCTTTTGCTCCCTCTCCTTTGGCTAAAATGGTAATCCTCTCAACAGTTAACATGACTCTTGACAGAATCTGTCCTTACCTTCCCATCCATTATAGTAACGACGTCAGGTAAGCCACCAATGACTTTTCCACGATCTAGGAGTTAAAGAAAAATATGTGGACCATGTGAAGTTTAGGCATAAAAACTGCTAATTCTTTAATGAATTTATAACTTGGCATCATATTGATCAACATTTTTGTTTGAGTCGATCTTAAAAATCTTTAGTCTCTAGTTAATTAAATGTAAAATAGCATATTTTTGTGATAGTTTGTGTTATTTCTTTTTAATGTATTTCACTGACCATTCAGTTTTTTTAACAGATTGTGCTATAGTGTTCTAAACTGACACACCCCTGAGGCTACTGCTGAGCTTAACTGTGCTTTAGGCACTGAGCAAAACAAGGAGGACGTTTTTAGCATCTTGATGGCATATGAGATCTAGGGCAATTTGTTCTGCCACCCTTTTTGTGGGCAGAAGCATCTTGTCATTACCAGGGGAACTCATATCAAAATACCAGAATTCCTACAGCCACTAGCAGTAATAATCTTCCCCACCATCTGTCTCAGGAAGCAGGGATCAACAGGGATTAGCAGCAATTTTTTTCCAAATAGGTAGATTCCAATATTCAGTACCATCAGCAGATTTCAGAGTCAACATTTCCATATACACCACTCAAAAGCTCACATCTGATGAAACCTCAGTGGACAGGAGACACGGAGGAAGCTTGCAAAATATGTTAAACTTTCAGTGCATTTCTATTGGAATTATAAACAAATAAATCCACAACACAGTATTATTATTGCAGTATTACGTGCTAACAGTGACTTCTGCAGCTACAAACTCAAAGCTATGGCAGCATATCATGATGGATGCCTTAAAGGGAGCACTAGGCTACACTGTAGAACACCTTTCATCAAATGTAAAATAAACTTACTCTTCTCAGCAAAAGCAGCTGCCCTAAAATTGTTGAGGAAGAGAAATGGAGAAATACATAATGTTATTTTTGAAATTATGAATTAAATATTTTTTCAGTAAGTTGTTACAGCATTAAAATGCAAAGGAGGTAGCACTTACTTGAGTCTCTGGAATTCTGCAAGTGCATCATCAAAAGCTGTACCAAACAATCAAGAGAATTATTGCTCATGAACAAAACTTGTGCTTGAGGCTCATTATAAATGTCTGAACACATACCCAAGTCAAAGGTAATTTAAAACTCATACAGGATTACACAGTAGCAAACTAGAAAACAAATGCCAGTAGTAGCAAAAATATACAGAAGAGTGAAACAATCATAATAGTTAAACAACTAAGCTACAATTGGTTTTGACCAAAAGCTTTCGGGTTTTACTGTCATTCTTCTATTTACTACCAACACGTAGTGTTTAATCCATGAAAAGTTCCTGGTAAGTATGGTCTTATAAATATACCTTGTCCAGACAGATCAAGTGTTCGCTTGTAGGATTCCTTCTCACCAAACATTTCAAAGGTGTAGTTCCCCTTATCCTTTTCAGTGGGTTCACCTATTTGCAGCCAGGCAACATCCTCTCCACCTCCAATCTTCATCTTTTCACCAGAAGAAATCTTAGATTCCCTGGAATAAAATGAAAAAAAAAAAAAAAAAAAGAGAATATTCCTTTCATCTATATGGAGTATTGGAGTACTGCTCTGGAGCCCCTAACGCAGGAGAAGTATGGTTTGAAACTGAAAGAGGAGAGAGAGGTTTATATTAGTTATTAGAAGAAAATTCTTTACTGAGTGATTTGTTAGACACTGGAGCATGTTGCCTAGAAGGAAGTTGTGGATGCCCCACATCCAAAAAGTTTTCAAAGCCAGGCTGGATGGGGCTTTGAGCAGCCTAGTCTAGAGGGAGGTACTCCTGCCCATGGCTACAGATTGGAACCAGATGATTTTTAAAGTCACTTTGAACCCAAACCATTTTATTATTCTTTATTCTCCAAAGGAAATAATCTATAAAAAGTTACAAAGGATAACATACTGTTCCTAAACCATGGATAAACTAATGGGAGCAATTTCTCAGAAGATTCCTTTCTTCCTAATGAGGGTAAGAAAATTTTGGAACCATTAGCTTGAGTATTCATTTCAAAGATAAATTTATTCATTCCCTTTCCATACTCATCTCCAAATACAGAATCATCTGTGTTTCTATCCATGTGCACATACATGTCTGTATACAAAAAGGTGCACTGCTTTAGACTTCTTCATGCTTTATACACACTAATATAGAATGTTTCAGAATAATAAACCAAAGACAAAAAAACACCTTCTGATGAGAAAAGTAACTTATAATTTCATTAACTTAAAGAATAAAGATTACAATAAAAGTTTTTAATACAATTTATCATTCTTACATCAAATCAAAATACACCTCTGCACCCTTGAGTTATTTTTAAGAAGGCCAGAAGCAAATTTCCTTATGGCAGTTAATTAATTTAAAAAGCAGTGGCATTATATTGATTTATCATCCCTTTCAAAGCTAAGATAGGAATGTGCTGCTGATCCCAACCAGGGTTTCTTCTGGTCCATATTCTGGCCATGAAGAGTGGAAATAGAAAATTCCATGAGAGCATGCAAATCAGACCACTTTCATCCATTAACTAAAGAAATATTTCTTCTCATTCTTTCTCTCCAAGCATCTTTAACTGGATTTTTTATTAGATTAATTCAGTATTATCTTCTCTTTGATTGGTTATTTTATTTTCCCAGACAGGGCTGATTTGGCTTCGTAGCTAGTGAGTTACTTTGATGAGAAAAGGAATTTTTACTATTTCCCTTTATGTGAAATAACTATATTGAGTTGAGATTCTAGAATCTCATTAAAAGAAAAGAGTGGTTTGGAAAAGCAGGGGGAGGTTGGTTTGTTTGTTTGAGTCTTATTTTAGCTCTGGCTTATGGAAGAACAGTAATTTTATGTTTTAAAAATCTCCGTTCAGTGGTCTTCAATGACTAAGAAGAGAATTATGAAGAGAACTAGAATATTTTGCATTATTTGAGACTATATCAGTTTGGGGGAAAATGCTTTCCTTGTACAGGCATTTATTAAACTGTAAAAGGAGATCCTTAGTATTAACCTAGTAATGGAAGACAATTTCACCCTTGAAATTTAAAGACAAGAAGAGCCCTGTATAGGAAAATGTGCTCAGATATTTTGCTGTCTTTGAAAAAACAGATAATATATTGGAAGACAGAGAGTCTTGCATTGTTAGAGGCTGGAATATTGTAATACTTTTTCTTGACTGTTATAGCCCTCCTGATAGATGTTGGACAAGCCTATTGGTATTTATTTCACTGTATGTACTAGGCATGTGAAAAGAGAAATTGGAAAGAGAAATTCAGTAATGTGATCCAGTTATTAAATAAAAGTCATACGATAGCAAATAGTAAATTGCATTTTTTCTCTAACAAAATTGAAAAACTATACCTATGAGACCAGTTAACTTTCATTTCTTCATTGTAGTACTTCAAGAAACACTGGAGTCTTATTCCTTCTGCAGTGCAAAGGATCTTCAGTTGAGAGGCTGTCTTACCTACATAAAATTAAACAGATGCAGATCATAACAGGATAGTGAAAAGAACAGGAAGTGGCAAAATGGACTAATTGTACTGGCAAGATGAAAAAATTCAAAATCTGGGTCATGATTCTTAACTACCACAAAGAAACAATGGTTTGTGCCTCTCAAAGGAGATCTGATTGCAATTACAAAAAAAATTTTATTCGTGTGCATCTCATTCATTCATTGAATCTCATTCTCTCTGTATTGGGGATCACTTCCTAATGGGAAATAGGAATAAAATTATTGCTGCAATGTCATGGTATCTAAACCAAAAAAGCCAGGTGGAATAACACCTTCTAATAGTGTTAATTAGCAAGGTGAACTGCCTATTCAGTAACTTAATAACATGTCCCTAATAATACAATCAGAAATTTCATGTTTACAATAAAAATTGTCTGCCTCAGGCTCAGATGACTTGGACATAAAAAAACCCACATGAAAATCCAAGGCAGCTTTTCACTTACCACTGACTCCACTCAATGCCAGCATTATATCATCATACACTGAAGAGAAAGAAGAAAGAAAATGTATCATCAAAATTCAGTCAGAATATAGCTTTGTTATGTTCAGTTTAATTAAAGCAGTATGAGAAATCTTCAGATCCTTCCAGCAAAGAAAACCCTTAAAATTACAATAGGTATATGGAAAACCAAGAAACTGTCTGTCTGAGTAGAGCATATGTTTTCTGTGCTTTGTCACTGAGTTTCTCTGCTATGCATGGAGTCAGGTGTCTGCTCTTAAATCTTTGTATCCCATGGGCTAGAAACAAAAAAAGGTGACTAAATAGAGAGAATGCAAGGAGAAGAGAAATTATCTCATTCTCATTTCACCTGCCCTCTTGTAAGATGGCATTTGACAAATGCCCCTTTAACAACATTGGAAAGACATGGTATTGTATCAAGCTTTTTGACATGTCATAGAGCTGATGGGTTGCAGAAGGGGAGATTCCTGGAAACAAAAGTAGAAGAGCAGGGAACTCTTTTGGAGCAGAAGAAATATATTCAGTGTCACTGTGTGGGATGGAAAGAGAGAAAGAAAGAAAGAAGCACCATAATCTGAATACATATGCAAGACTGAAATATTCATAATCATGGATGAAGAATGTTATGAATAAGGAAGACAGTGAAATTCATGGTATTAGTAGATTTGATCTGTATCGATATGCATCTGCACAGTTTTTGTTTCTGCTAAAATAAATTCTGACACCGCTCTATAACCCTCTGCTAACCCTTGTATGATTCTACTAACTGACATGAATTACATACTATATATACATTGCATTGCATCTGGGAAAGTGGGTCTATACTGCCTATACTAAACATGATGTTTTCCTGAAAGAATGGTGAGCAGAGTCTATGCAGAGGAAAAGTGTCAGAGAGAATGTCAATTAACAATGCTACGTTTTGAGTTAAACAAAAGCTTAAGAACTCAATATTCATCTTTTACTTCAGGTACCTCTCCAACCTGTGGAAAATAAATATTAAGATCTTTGGTAAATTGAATAAATTTTTTAATATGTTTTTCTTCCTCTTTTAGGACCTGGCAGAAAATATTCATTATTTGAATCAAATAGCTACATGCCAATGGGATGAACCCCTGTCCACTCTGGCCTAGTTGGTGGGACCTAAGCATGGGGAAGCTGAACAAAATTCACTTATGCTGACATCAGTCTTTGCTATAAATTCAGAAACAATCTAACATTTTTAATGAAAAAAGTTAAATGGATATAAAATTACCGTAGCTCACTGTGATATCTGATAACAGTGCAACAAAAGCTGGGGGAAGAAGAAAAGAATGTGTGGTGTTCTCTCATTTGTCTTTCCAAGTCACCTTCACTGAAGATGTTTGAACTCCTGCCTGCAGTGAGTGAATTCATTATTCTGCTTTGCCTGCATGCACTACCTAGGAACTGCCGTTATTTCAACCCATAAGTTTTCTCATTGTCCCCCTTCCAACTCTCCCTTCTCTGTCCCACTGAGTGAGCAAGTGAATGTGTGGCTGAGCTGCTCACCAGGTTAACACACAAAACAATTTTATGATTTTATGATCAAAACAACTCCCCATCCCCTCTGAGAGTTGCACCTCAACTTTGAACAACTTGGTGTGTAGGGGGTCTGATAGACATTAAATCTTAAGAAATTTGAGAGAGCAGAAACTCTCTACAAAAGGTAGTACATAAAAGAGGGTGTCTGCCTGATCAGAAATTGACTTAATTTCTTTCCCATCAGGATGTTCACTATCACCCCTCCTAAAACGGTGATCTGTAGTTAAGATTCTACAACGTGAAAAGAGAATAGAAATACAAAGGACCTCAAAAGTCTTTGTAGACTTCCATTTGCAAGGATAGATCTTGACACCTCTTGAGAACATGTGAAGATCATTATTTCAATAATGAAATAATTATGATAATTATAACAATAATGAAATAATGAAAGCAAACTTCACGTTACCTTTTCCTGTCAATTCAAGCATAGATACATCATGACCTCTGTCATCTGAGAGTGTTGCCTTATAAACTCCTTCATCTTTGCGAGATAACTACAAGGAAAGCACAATATTTTTACTGAGTAACTTGATAATAACAAAACATCTACTCAACTGCTGCAGACAACCCACCTTGAACTATATTCAGGTTAAATAATTTTACCAGAGATAAGACATAAACTATCATTTTGCATGCTTTTTATGGAACTATAGTTAATCCTTAAACCTAAAACATACTCAGATTTCAGATGAAGTGACTTGAGAAATCCTGTTTTATCTCTTGGTACAGAAAGGAAAACAAGATTGAACCTTGTTGGTTGAAATTACAAGTACAGCAGTAAGATCTAAGAGAGTAACTTCAAGCCACACAAACTGTAGAAAAATGAAACTATCACTCTTTTTTTAACTAATTAGTGTAAATCAGAACAGATCAGATTTCCATTAACTGTCCAAATATCAATTCAGTGATATGCAAGCTAAAGCTTCAGATACAAGTTAGGTAATCCTGACTGCATAAATAAAAATCTTAAGGAGGTCTAAAACCTATTAATTTCAGGCAATCAAACTGAGACATAAATGAGGTGCCTGAACAAATAAAAAAATCATGAAGCAATAAGAAAGAACAAGAAAAGTTCACCTCAGGATGTTGAAGCAAGTTGAGCATGAACTGTCTGAGCTGATGACAAAAATAGATAGTCCTTTGCTAGCATGGGTTACTCACCAGCTAATTGAAGGATTTGCAAATATTCCTTGAAATGTTTCACAGAAATCACAATGCCTGGTTTAGTGCTCTGCATGGAAAATCTGCAGTGTGTCTAGCAAAAGCTGTCATTTCTAATCAGTAGGTAATACTATACCCTGGAAATACTCAGGTGACATTCTCCCCTCTCTAAGTCAGGCATCCCATCAACGTCAATCCCAGAACCATCCTTATACCACTTGAAAACAGTCTCCTTCTTCGTGTTTGCAACCTATACAAAAGAAAAGCACATAAGCCTGGGTTATGTCCTGAAGAAACCTATTCCCACTCTAGGTAGCCACACAGACTTTTTCAACATAAGCATGGGCCATTTTTTTTTGTAACAGATGTCAAAAAAAGCCAAGTAAAAAGACCGTTTCATCCTACTAAGCAAGTCTTAGTCCTATGGTATTCGTTTGCAGCACAGAACTGGTCAGAAGTACACAGCTTAAAGCTTCAGAGCTCTGTCAAATCATTAAAGGCAATCCTGTCAATCTCTCCCCTTAAATGGTTTTGTCCTCTTGGTATGTGGTTGCAGTTTGTCTAGAGATATATGCGAGAAATTTCTTTGAAATTGGAAGCAGCTGAACCTTCTTTCATTTTTTTTTTGTCTTTGTCACATGTCTCTAGAGCTGTAGCACAGAACTTAGGCTCTGTTTTAGGGATTCTTCAGCCAATTGTCAGATTTGTCGTAGCCACCTAAGCAATTTCTTTCAGAGCTAAACTGCAGAGAGCAACTGAAATTCCTATTCTGAAAGCATCTGAGACTTCAAAATTGTGAGCTGCACCAGAAATTGTGTTTTTTCCCTACTACTTTGAGTCCTATGGGAGTCACAAAGTCCTGAGGGATGGTACAAATTGCAGCCTCTCCCAGCACAAAGGGGCATAACAATACAGTGCAAATGCAGAGAAGTTGCTTGGAAGCCAGATTTCTAGCTGTAGTACCAACAACTCACCTAAGCAGTGTATAAATAGGCTACAGCTGTAGCTCAAGTATTGCTATAATTTTGAAACATAAATTGTAAACAGGTAGCAATTAAAATATTGCTGGATGAGCAACTTCAAGCTGCAAATTCAAAAAAGCTAAAAGTCTGTCTCGTTTTAGAATAATTTTTTTTCTCTCCCTCTCAGAAACACTTTGGCTTATTTGATACCACTATCCCCACACCTTTCTAAAAATCACTAAAATCCTGTGATATTTCCATGCATACCCTGAATTCCCGGTCACTGTGTCTTTGGCAGAAGGACAGAGCTAGCAGGACATTTCTCAGTCCCCCAGCAGTTGCCTTAAAAAGCCTCCTTCAGAAAGAACTGCACAAACGAATAGAGGGCATCCCAGAAATTAATACAGATCAGCAATAGTTTTCAAGTGACTTGCTTGGAAGAAAAAACATGCACCAATTTCTAACCCCTTCATGTTAGAGAAGTCATTTTGTAGATGAACAGCTCAATGAAAGCTCTCTACAGAGTTATCTAAACAAATAGATTCCTGGACTTTTCTACAAAACCTGCTCAAATTAGTCACCTATATTGCTACTTAATAACCTGTGTTATTGCTAAAGATATCTGATAGTCTTTGAGATCACAACCTGGCACAAAGCAATATCTTACTTGAGAAAAGCGAGCAGCATTTTACATTTACCAGTAAACATGAAGTGGCTTTTCCTTTAGTCATATGACATGAGAGGCCATTTTATTTGAACAAACCCCAAAGGAACAAGTCTTTAATGCTTTCCACATTTTTTCATCAAAAACTGTTAGCACTCAATCTGACACTAAAAAGGCCAAGTTTCAGACACATGCAGTTTGCAGAGGTGAAGTTATTTCATGTTGATATTTACTAAGAAAAGTTGCCTTTTTTGCTGTTTAGACACCAAAGATCTTTCTTCTAGCAGACACACTACAAATAAAAGTGTAAGTTATACAAGATCTTGTAGCTTCTGAATGTTCTGAAATTAAGGAGTATTTGAAGAAAAATTATAGTAGATACTGGCATATGAATTAAAATAAGCAAATTGTCATTCAAATGGACAACCACATCCCACTGACATGTAGATGCTACAATATCAAGAACAAGGTCATCAGTCTCAGCTATTTCAGAATTAAGGGGTAAGTCAATCAAAAGTCAATCGGGCCCAGTCACAGAAAACAAGCAGGATATGAGGCAACTGCATTACTTTTGATATAGTCTTTTATAAACACAATCCATATTTGTTCACTGTTTATGTTATGGACCTGGATCATACAGTACTCTGCCCTACATAAGCTTCCAGATGGCCTGTTTTCCTAACTCGCTTATTTCATGCCATGGTCTTGCAGAAAGTCCAGACAAAAAGCCCTCTATTACACAGGTACTTTCTTCCCATAATCACAGGCAATTTCAAGAGGTAAAGATACCCATGACAAAGAGCACAAAACAGAGCCTAGAACAAAACAGGCTAAGTGCTGTGGTTTAGGGAAGAAGAAGTTTTTCTTTGGATACTTTTATTACTACAGAAATAGCCCAGGGCAGTCACTAAATTGAATGTCAGGTATCTGACATCACAGGACAAATCCAGGGTTTACTGTACAAATTCCTCCTATGTACATATATAATTTAAACAGGCATAATAAACAACAGTATCATGTGAACCTAATGGCCAGGCAGCACACCAACAGCGACAAACATTATAGGACAATAGCATAGCTCAAATGATGACTGTGCAAACAGCCAACTAAATTTCATTTACATAAAATGTTCTGACCTTATGAACAAAAGGTATACTAGTGAGAAGCATAATCAGACGCTCAACTTTTCACAGTTTTAGTGCTATGAACAGGCTTGACAGTCAATGAAGGGAGAGATAATTTTAGATTAATTTGTAGATAATTAAATCTGATAAAAAGGATAAGCAGGGTTCACGTCTGAGGCCAAATCATGTTAAGATTAGAAAGTGCTCCAGCTTTGCAGCTCAGTATCAGCAGTGGTACCATGTTAGCTAATGAGTGCTGTGCTCTAAAATGGGGGCACAGAGATGGCAGCATCACTACCCCAGTCAGCTCTGCTGAGAATACGTTGAAGTTAAAGGTCTCTTAATTAGCTAGCAGAAAAAAAAGAAGGAAAAAGAATCCCACAAATGTACATGTAAATTGCTCATAATGTATGGTTTGACTTAATCTAATTAAAAGCCAAATACTTATCTAGAAGAAGTGAAGAAAATTAATACAAAAGAGTCCATATGACAGGAAAAGGCATCGAATGTTCAATGCCTGTTGAATTCAATTGACATGGTTATTCAGTCCAGAAAAGCAGCACAAATGAAAATATATCAGTTCAGAATGGCATATAAAGATGTTAATTAGCAGAAGTCACTCTGAATTACATGCCCATTAGCATTAGTTAAGATTCAAAAGTCATTAGCCAAATACAATAAAAACCATGTTTTATAACTTTAATTCTAGAAGCCTTTGTTGCATGTTTGGTTACAGCTGATTAAATAATAGATGCTTTAATACAGGGGCCTCTACATCAGAAAATTGCAAGGAAAGAATTTGAATTTTGAATTTTGTGGCTGTTTTTTGATCAAGGAAGAAGGAAAAATAAGGGGTGAATAGTTTCTTTAAATGTTTTTTATAGCTCGCAATTTTTATAAATAATTAGACCATCTAACACATTTAGAAATGTCCTGTGGGTTTTTTTAGTGAAAACTACTGCTGTAGAGTAATGAGTCAGAAATCATTATTCTAAAAATTTGGGGTTTTTTTATTTCACATGAAACTATTAAATTTAAAATTATCAACATCTTTCCTCATATTTTCCTACTTCAATTATTAATGTATAAAATTTTTTTCAAGTTCATTTCCTCACCTTACAAGCAAGCAAAACTTCACATTCCTCTGTAACTTTCCAACACAAAAATTCTGAGAAGTGAGGACCTGAGAAACAAAGATGTCTTTAAAAACTGTCTTGTAGAATGAAGAGTATCAGAGACACACAGTGAAAGAAAGCAAAAGGATGACAATTACATTGCAACATCCTTACCAGCAGGACAAAGAGAAAGAACTTCTGAACTACCCATCCACCTGAAGGGAAATCCTGCAGTAAACTTTTATCATACCAATTCAGGTTAGAGAGAGCTTAGAAACCTAAGGCTCAATTCTTTGTGTATGGTAAGTCATGTAGTATTCCAAAAGTTAAAACACTGAGTGAGATAAATTAGTTTACTGAATGGGTTTATAACCAATTCCAACTAAGCATAGGAAAGAATCTGAGTGGCTACAAAGAAGTGTACAAACAAACATACAAGCCATGTGTTTAATACAGAGGGAACTGGAGGATAAAAACATGTTCCCAAACATTCAATTAAATGTTCAAAGAAAAAATTCCATGCCAGTCATAATTTGTTCAAATTGCATATAGTTAAAAAAATTAATTAAACATTATGAGCAAACCAGGAAATATTCCTTTTCCCCAGTGAGGTTCCAATCCTGCAAATATGTATATGCTTAAGTAAATTTACTGACATATACAGCTTTTTAAAAGTTTTTGTGCTTACTCATGTCAGTAAATTTGTATTTTTTAGTGTCTGCAGGATCAAGGCTCATAATTGCAGCATCCAGACCAGGGAGATGGCAAAGTCACAGATTTTCACTAAAATAATTGAGAACTGAAAGAACTTGTCCCAGACCTATTTTTTTTAAATCCCCCCCCTAAAAAATTACAAGAGTGTAATTACACTGTGTATGCAAAGAATCTTGCCTAATCTATATAGAAGCTTTTAATTATTACTGTAACTTTTATTCAAAAAACTATATTCTTCCCAAGCGACTATTACAATTTAAAGCTTAAACTCTTTTTTTTAAGGAATTCACAGTAATAGAATTTTTACTTCCAGCTGAAAACAAGATTGATAATAACTATGTAACAAACTATGTAACAAGCTCTGAAACTGTATAGCAACTGCTCAACAAATACACACTTGTTTCCTGTAAGTTTATCACGACAGAAACCACAGGACTGGGTTTTCCATCTTCCTTCTCTGACACTACTGTCCACTTCTCTGTCAATCCTATTGAAGGCACAATTTGTATACTTAAAAATAGAACTGAAGAAATATTTGTTGGATGAGAGCCTTCAGCAGGCGCACCTCATTAACACTGAGCAAAATAACCACATGAAATTCTTCACACTTTTTTTCTCTATTTAGTGAAAGCTTTCCCCATCACCGGGCTCTTAAGATTAAGCTGAACAGGATACTGTGTCATCTTGCCTGCATCATGCTTTTGCTAGGAAGGTTGAACCAGATGATCCTTGAGTTCCCTTATCTATGAACTTACATGTATTGCGTGACAATAAAAGATCCACCAAGGATTCAATATCTACTCAAACTGAAATATATTTATCTTTTTACAGAACCAATACAAGTTGCAGGCTCTTAATATTCACCAGAGATGTGTCATTAGTTTCAAACTGTGCCTAAAGCCATCAGTTTACTGTCTTACCTTGCTTCCTGAGAAATTCCTTCCTCTGGAGCTCAGACTCAGCCAATACTGACTTGAATGCTACATTTTAGAAAAGGTGAATGAAAATTTAGTTAGATGTGAAATTGTTCAAACAATAAATGAAGTTCATTTCTTCATCACAAAGTTTCAATGTTTCAGTGAACATACCATCTCCAATGAGAACTAATGAAGACTGGTTCTTGGCCTTTCCGTCTTGAATCTGTACTGTGTAGGTACCTTCATTGTCAATTGTAAAGCGATCCATCACCATTTCTACAATGCCATTTGCACGGTCACAATTTATTTTATGCCTCTGAAATAAACAAGTATTAATTTTAGTGTAGTTAAATTACTTAAGATTCTCTACATAATTAATCAAATTTTATATCTTTGCCTCCATATTCAATCTTTTTCACATCCTCCTAATTGTAAACTACAGAAATGGGGTTGAGCTTGTAGTTAGTCTTCTACAAGTTTCCAATGGTGACAGAAACCTCTGTGAGCAGCTGCATTTGGAATCCTCAAGTCATCACAATACAGCTGATTTGTATATAATAGTTTATAGCACTATGTATATTTGAAGAAAAGCCTACAGAGTCAGTCTTCAGCTTCATTGCAGCTTCCATTTCAATAAGGGGTTTTGTTAGGCTGAAGTACTACTCTCTGCAGAGTCCAGAAATAGCTGAAGTATTTTGTTCATGAACACAAATGTGAATCTTCGAATACATCTATCACAAGTCCAAAAAGTCATCACTACTAAATTCCTCTGAGAGAGAAGTGGCAGCTCACTATTGAATCTTATTTTTTCACTAAAAAAACCCACTTTTATTCAGGAAGGGCATAATGGTTTGTTCATCTAATAGTTGTTATTCTTTTCACAGAAGATTAATTGGAAGAACAGGAACTTATGTAGAACCAACAAAGCTTCCAGAAATCAAAAAGATCAACCAAATACAGCAAAAGAGACCTAGAATTCTGTTGAAACATCTACATACCTACTGAAGTGCTTACAGAATACCCAAAACACCAAACAATGACTTGAATTAAAAAATAAAAATTAAATAGGCTTTGCTCGTCTTGAGACCTTTTTGTGTTTGCTTTCTATTAAATATTCCAGAAAGATAAAGTCTTGGCAGGCAATGTCAAGCAAACAGAAAAATGCAATCAAATATTGGAGAATACCTACTAGGTATGTATTTCAATTATCATTTGCTATTTCAGATACAATCACCCTTTACTACGTAATATCCTCTTTCATTTGTGAATATAAACCATGAGTATCAAGTGACTGAGTAACAGTGGCGATGCTACTTGATGAATACTTCTAGGTAACTGTGGTACTCAAGGATAATACAATAACTGTTCCATTCACGATGAGACAGAAAAGTAAATTTCACCATCTAGAAGAAGTTCTCTGCAGAAAATTATTATAAACCCTGTTACTAGTAAAAGGAGGCATGTTGCTTTATAAGCAGAATAATTTGATTAACCTATTTATTGGACTCTGAAAGAAGAACAAGTTATCTATATCCTCACGCAGATAAAGCTTAGTAAAGGGGCAAGTGAAAACAAGCTAGTTCAAATAGAATCATAGAATAGAATCATAGAATAGTTTAGGTTGGAAGGGACCTTAAAGATCATCGAGTTCCAACCCCCCTGCCATAGGCAGGGACACCTCCCACTAGAC
>VZTY01033369.1:35714-58357 GCA_013400935.1 Turnix velox
GGACAAGGCATTGGGCAGCCTGGTCTAGTGGGAGGTGTCCCTGCCTAGGGCAGGGAGGTTAGAACTCGATGATCTTTAAGGTCCCTTCCAACCCAAACTATACTATGATTCTATGATTCTATATGAGGAGATAACCCAGGTAGGTCAAAAAGTTTTAACCTTCAAAAAACGTAACAAAAAGTGCCAGTTCAAATTCTCACTTACAGTCGGTCTATTGCCCATAGAGGACAAGGACAACAATTTGTTGTACGAGAATGCTAAATTTTAAACCAATCTTTTGTATCACTTCTAGAATTGGTTTTTTTTATTTCTTGCTTTCAGAGTAAGGATAAAAACCTTAAAATATTAAAATGACAGCTGATTAGGTGAGGCCCAGATCATTACATTCTTGGATTATTTTGAAATTTTACTGAAACTCCCATTAGGACCTAGAAGGAAAAATTTATCACATCAATCAATGTCAATAATCAGACCACAATTCACCAGCATAACTTTCTACTGAATATGTTCAGTGACTGTGGCCCAGTCTCCAGCCAGGTTTTAGAGTGTAATTAGGCTTCTAACTATTGCCATTATGTAGCAAGATGAAGTTCAATGATTTTATGGGGACCACAAATACTAGGCTTTTATGTGACTTATCACAAAAATATCATCAGCCTCCAAATGTAAATGTCACCTGTGGATTACTAATTAAAGAGGTGAAATAATACAGCTCCACTTCAAGACTCTCTGATGTCAACACTTTAAAAATATATGTGAACTAAAAATAGCGCATTTGGTTCTAGTAACATTGCCAAGACAGAATATTGTCATTTACATACATCCTAGACACTAATATTCAGATTTTCAGTGCCATAGTTTATTACTTCTTAAAGGAAGAAAACCAGAATGTTTTATTCAGAAATATTTTTTTCCATTTACCGGTATGTAATTAAACTAAACAATCTTTATTTTTGCATGGTATATAAATGCTATTAAGTTGAGAACAGCTTGTCTTGCTGATTTGGAGTCCAAAACTGTACTCAAAGAGCTTGAACTATTTTCTTAAAATACTTGTGCACTACTCTTAATCAGATGTGTTTAATACTGATTTGTGCCTAATTTCTCCTTTTCTTTAGCAGTTGGCTGTCTAGCTACCCAACATAAAGATGGACTTCTGAGGGTTAAGCTTTGCTCTCTTTTTGACATGAATAGGCTAGCCCTGAAGCAGAAAAAGACATTCAGGTTAAAGACTGAAATTTTTTTCAGGTATTACCAGAGCTTAATAACACAGTTTTAAGGAATTGTAAAAATACTTATGAATGCATAAAGGTTTATTAGGTAAAATCTCGCATATGTATTTGTAGTACTTCATACTCACATCACTATTTTCAACTTCTTTATCATTAATAACAAATCGGAAGGTAGAATTTGGGGATAAGCTTTCAGCCTGAATCCAGAAACGAACTTCGCCTTTCTCAAGAACTTCATAAGCTAATTCTGATTTCAGAGGTATTACTGCATAAAGAAAAGCAATCAAAAGTCAATAATGCATGAAACCTTGTGAGGAAAAGGACAACTGTATTGAAATATTAGTATCTATTATTTACTGAATGTGGGATATAAATGTTTTGGAGGGAAAAGATGTCTAATGCAGTCTTTTGCTGACTTTGAAATTAATTTCTCAAAGAGAAGAACGAATTTACAGCTTATAGTTTGTACATTTTTTAAACTAATTGGCTATGTAGTGATGTACAGTCTTTTGTTGAAGTTGAACTTCAAAATACTTTTAGGCAGTGATGATTTCATTAATGCAAGCTAATTTTCTTCTAAATTAATAGAAAGGTAAGAAAGCAATTTGTTCCCTGAAAAGTTAATCTGCCATTGTCTCAGGAAGAACTTTTTTGGATCTCTAGTCATTAGTATGTAATTATATTTCTTATGGAAATATCAAAAAGATTCAGAACTTTAACTTACTTGGATTCTTTATTTCATTGCTTAATGCCATCAAACGTTCAAACTCTGAAATTAAGAAAAACACGAGTGTTTTAATTTATTCTAAAAAAGACGTGTAGAAAAGAAGTGTCAAAGAAGGTACATACCAGACACAGCAGATAATCTCCTTAAATCTTATATGGGAAATACCCTACTCTCTTCAGAAAGTCACGATTAAAAATTATTAAAGAGACTTAAAATTTTGTTTTAGTGAGTGTTCTTATTTCATGCATTTTCAACTCTATGAGACTTATATGAAAGATCTGACAGAGCGGATTCTAAGCAGTATGAGGTTCTTTTATTTGCTGACTTCCTTTCTGATGCTGAAAAGAGACTGAGTGCAGGTTAGTCTGGGGAAAAAAGTACAGGCAATTCTATTTAATGCACCAAATCCTCATGAAGGCTGCATGAGAGTATAGAAATAATTTTGTTACATTTTCATGCTAACCCTGTTTATCGTATTCATTACATAAAAAAAAGATTTGGAAGACAAACATTACTGCCAATTCCAAATTTATAGTTAATGTAAAGAGGAGAGGAAATCAGCAAGGGATTTATGACATGATCAAAGATTTGGAAAAATTGCAGATTTTATAGTATTCCAGGAAGTAAGTGGGCAGTGAAATAATGGTTTTCAGTGCTAAAATTCAAAATCTGACATTTGCGAAAGGATAGAGCAAATAAAATAGTAATACTGGGTGACAGATATGACCAGGGAAGACATGGGCTAAATGGGCTAGGCTTAGGATTGGAAATGCTTTCAGTGCTTTTCTAATTCAAAGGTAGAACTGATGGTGACAGGACTGACAAACAGTGCTTCAAAACTAAGCTGAAGGGAAGTTCTCACATTCAGATGAGTACCTGTCATTTCCTACAAGTATTCTTTAGAAAATTTCAAATATTACAAGTTAGTTTCCCTAGAAGGCGCATACACTGACAGTGACTAAAAGTCCACATAAATGGTCCACATCCTGGAGAACATATTCTTTGTGTATGCACATGGTTTTCCTTCTAATATCTTCTTAGAAGATGTAGAATGTGAGTTTTAACATGTTATGCACTGTGATAAAGTCTTGAGTATAATCAGAATCACACTCAGTCTCATTTTTTTGCTTAAGGAACTGAGCATAGTAAATACAGCCTATGGACTGGGGGAAGCACTAATGTAATTTTTTTGTTCTAAAAACAGCAAAATATCCCTCTTTGCCTTTAATCTCAGCAGTGGTAAAGCAAAGTCAGACTGAAGCAAATTCATTTAAACTCAAACAAAACAAAATAGCTAGAATGAAATAAAGCAAAACTAACCCCCAGGGAAAATTTAACCCAATGTATTCAGGTCTTGTTAAAGCAATATCCTTTTTCTCACATTCTTCTCACTAATTTTCTCCTTCTTAGTTACATGAGACAATATCTAAAGCATCAAGGACTGTCTCTGCAGTAGGCTCATTTAGAAGCAGAGATCTGATGACAGCTGTGCAGCTAAATGAGAGCCAAATATTGTAGGGCATGCAAGGCTGTAAATTCAAAGCACAGCAGAAGTGACAACACTAGAGAGATTCACAAAACAGTGAAATATACCACAATTTCAGGCATTGAAGTGAGAGCATAACATGTATTTGAAAACAGTGTTATAGTCACAGCATAAAGAGAAGGGTTCTGATGGGTATACTTTTTTATGTTTTTACTAAAGAAATTATTTACTTAAGCGATCTCAACTTTCAATATTGTGATTATCAGAAAAACGGATAATCCCATAAAGTGGGTCTTTGTTCTTCCTCAAGACATAGGAAAGAATATGTGAGTTGGGGTGTTTGGATGGGGTTTTTGGACAATTTTTATTGCAGTTGAGATGATGAGATTAAGAAATACCTGAGATGGCAAGCATCTTACCTTCATCATCCATAACAAAGCTGGATGAAACTCCATCTGTGTCACTAACTGAGATGGAGTATGTTCCCAAGTGTGATTTATCAGGGTTTCTGAAGTACAACTTAGACCTAAAATCAGTAAAAGGATATAAGTAGTGCAGTTGCTGATGTTGAGATTCTTAACAGGAAAAACTTTTAATAATTTGATACATTGGTATGACTTACTGATTTCCTTCAGTTTCAATTTTAAACTTATCGAAATCTTCAATCTCCTCATATGATTTGCCCCATGCAAAATGAGATGCATCTGTAGCTTCTTTGCACTCAAAAGCCAGGTAAATATTACCCTCATCATCCACACCTGAAAAGATTTCTTTTGTTCCTGCAAAATAGGAATCAACTCACATGTCATGGTTTCATTTTTCTCTTGAGCTGCAATTCAGAACTTACTAAAGCCCATGCAAGTTTTGTCCATCTTCACTAGCAGGTACTGTTCTTACAAAGATCTTGAAGCACGTTTATGACATATACTGACTCAGCATCACATACTAGCAAGATTCTTACCCTAAACCAAAAATAATAAATGCTTAATGAGAAACAGACCTATGAAACAAAAATAAACATAATATATGAAGGTTAAGTAAACTATTATCACTCCTGAAGCTTTAACAAATGTGTTGTCATAATACCTTTCACTCACAGCAAGTAACACCTTTGCTTATGATAATAAAAACTAAAATAATTCATTATTAAGTATTTCCTGCAGTGAGCAAAGCAGAAAGTCTCAACAAAGTCTCCACGATTTTTAGATAAGTTTTAAGGCTAAGAGTTTCTTAACTCTTGAAACACTTATCTGTGCTACAATATCAGAGTGATTAAATTAACTTCCAATTATTTCAGTATTTTAGAAGTAGAGATAAAACTGTTCATTACCTGGCCGAGCCTCGACGAGTACTGGTTCAGTTACCTCGGATGACTTGCCTACCCCAGCATCATTCACTGCACGAACTTTGAAAACATAGGTGTGACCCTCATGTAAATCAGTCACCTTGAACAAGACAAAGAATGAAGTCAATTTACAAAACAATTTAAACTCTTGTGTTTACTTACAGGAAAAGGTTAGCAGAAGATGAAGCTCAAGTACTTCTTTGTTGTACCAAATCAGATGTTTTTAGAACTCAGTTTTAAATTAACACCAACTAATGAAAACATTACCTTAAAATAGCACTTTGGAACAGGTTTTTCATTAGCAGTGATCCAGTCTTCTGTATCTATTTCCTTGTAATCCACTAAATACCCTGTAATAGGGCTTCTGCCTTCATACACAGGAGCTTTCCACAGAAGAACCAGTGATGTATTTCTAACTTCACAAATTGTGAGGTCATAGGCAGGACCTAAAAAATTTCAAACATTATCAATCCATGTCAAGATAATGCAAACTGGCCTCACAGAGATTGAAGTGCACCACTTTAATTTTGTTTTGACTGTGTTCGCTTCAAGGTCTCATTCTTTACAATAATCAAGGTGCGTTCCAACTTAATGCACTCTATGCATTCTCTAAACCTGAGATACATTGCATTTAGGTCATTTTCCCCTCATGGTCGCATACAGCAATACCTGGTTATACAGTGAGTGACATAAGTATTCTGCACTATTCTCAAGCATACATTTTCAGCTAGATCGCAGTAACTCCACTTTAGAGGAAAGCTATTCATGTGGAAAATCTATGCAGTTTGAAACTTTCTAACAAGTAACAGAGGCTTTTGGCCCATTATTTAATTCACCAGTCCCACCTCAAAGTTGTTTCCCTGAGCCTGGGTAACATTCACAATTCAGCATCTGAATTTTTATTTTTTGTTGCCATAGATGAACTCTGATCTTTCTGACTAACTCAAAACCCCCTGGCATCTAACAGAAGAATCCTTTATTACAAAGTGGTAACAATAGACAGAAAGAACTTCAACAGGACAGCAGTCAGGAGAACTATTTGCGCCAAAAACATCCCGATATTCTATTAATAATTGAGAGTTCATACCCTTGCAGCCATGAGATTATGTTCCACCTAATGTACTCCTGCATTTAACTGCTCTAGTACCATTCAGTTCAACTCGTAGTATTTCTTTTTTACTACATTCTTGATATTTATTTATATCGAGAGTACAAATGCATAATCATATCAGTTTTCTATCATGCTGAAAAAACAAGTAACAGAATACTGAGTTCCAGCAAATAACGTGGCTGGAAGATTGCTTCAGATGCTTTTTATGTGAGTGAGAAAAATTTAAAATACCTGAGACTTAGTAATTTTCTTGGTATTGTCAGCTTGGCCTAATACAAGATATTTGTTTTCCCTGGAACACATCTGACCATTTAAAATAAAGAGGAGTAAAACATGATTTCCATTCCAGCCTACATGATGTTAAGCAGTGATGAATGAGCATGAGATTTGTGGAGGATAATATTTACCAAACATATGGCAAAAACAGCAGTAGAAATGTTTTTTTTCCAGTGGATAAGCACATTACAGAAGAGAAATGCAAGTTCTTGCTTCAGATCTTATGAGGAGAAATACCAGATTACTCATGGAAATACTGAAATTTTCAAGGAGCCAAAAACTTTCACTTGGGGTTTTCTCTGTAAAAATCACATCCTAAATGTCTACATATGCACAAAAAAATTAAAATTCCACTGGCTGATGCACCTGCTAGAAATCTAGGCACTAAAAGAAAATGTGTAATGAAGTATTTTCTATTCTGAGACCGCAGACCTTTCCTTTCCTTTATAAGTCATGTAAAATAATTCATTAGCTTTAATTGATAACTCACAGAGATACCGAAGACTAGAAGGATGAAATAATTATGGGCTCTGAGAAAGGAATCCTTCACTTACACTGTAAATCTTGCAAGGGCTTTTGGCCTTACTAAGGAAATCTCCCCTCCATATCAAAAGGTGGAAGAATATTTCATTGACACAGGGAGTATATTGCAGTCACATTACATTAGTCTCTAGTATCTTGAGTAAGATGGGGAAAAGGGTCAGTCACTTTCTCTTAGTCTTAAATATCAATTATTTCTTTGTATTATTGCTAAGCCATCATTCAAACTGAATTCTTTAAAATGTCCTGGGAAATTTTCTTACAGGTTTGACAACTGGAGGGGCCAAGGGGATTGTTTGTGGTGAGAATTTTCAAGCAGGGAGAATTAAATACTTTGGTTCAACTGGTTTCATAATGTAAATAGTGTAATCAGCCAAGGAATAGAAAGGTCAAGTTACTCATTTTGAAAATGGAAATTTCACTCTCTTCATTTCCGGAAAGTGCTTTATATTTTATATTTCTTTATATGTCATTTAAAATGAAGGATAATCTTCATTTCACATTAGGCAATTTCACTGAAGTTTTGAAAACACTGTAGTGTATAAATCATAGGTCCTTTCTTTAAAGGAAATAGTTGTTACACCAATGATGCATTTATACTTAGTATTACAAAATTACAAGAAAATGTTATTAATATCAAGGGACTTCAGGTCAAGAGATCAAACATCATGTTACTGACAGCTTTGCTGTGTTATTAAATCCAGAAGCTGAGATCTATTAACTCAGAGAAATTTAGCTAGAAGGCATGGAGTACAACTCTGACAAGCAGTTTTGGAAAACAGAATCTGGGCATTAAAAAAAGGTAAACTTGCATCTTAGCATAACAGAGAAATACAAAGGTATTTGTAAGCAGGCAAATGATTGTAGGAGATGCAGAGTTACCATTTCTCTGCTCAGCACTGAAAATATTTCATTTGAAATTATGTCCCCAGTTCCTGCATAGCTATTCAAGTAAGACATCAAGCAACCAGGAAAAGTTAAAAGAGTAGCAAAAAAATGTTTAATTGGAGATAGGAAATATATGATCAACAGGGGAAAATCATTTGTTAAACTAAGGGGGAAGCTATGGGTCTGATAAAGTCTTTAATTACTTAGGAAAGCATTGCAAAGAGGAAAAAAGTCTCTTCTTCATGTCTTTAATCAAACAGGCTTAAAATGTGGAAGATTCATGAATACTAGAAAAATATTTAGTTTTATATGAGGAAGATTGAAAATAGAAAGAGTAGACCCTAGCCAAAGAAACTGGGCAATCTTATGGGTAGAAGTCTTTAAGACAAGTCCCTGCCAATGAGACACATACAGTCAATCAGAAGCAGTTCAATTAGATGGCATTGGAGAGTGTTTACTGGTCAGTTACCCTCCTGGTCTTCCTTAATTGTTTCTTGTTCAGGCAACAATAACTTTTTACTTATTTCATATGAAAGAAAACAGACATTTTCTTGCCCTCTTATGCTCATTAGGCCTTTTTGAAATAACTAAAAATTCCAATAGTTTCACAAAACCAGATTTATAGGATGGACTTTTTTTTTTTAATTGAGAAAATAACTGCATGAACATCTAGGCACAAAACAGTTGTCTGTAGGTGTTAGACAGCTCCTGATAACATAAATAAGTATTGGAATGGATCCCTAATTACATACCAAAATTCAATGCTGTAAATAGAATTTGATTTAACAACACAGTGGTATTTTCAAATATTCTGAGAAAAAGCAATATACTGATAGGCGCCTGTGTTTTCAATGTGGGCTGTACAGTGACACCCTTTGTCTAAGCAAATCAGTATCAGATATCAGAAATAGCTTCAGCTAAACAGCTGCTTGGTATGAGTGAGTGTGTAATAAAATAAGCAGAGGGTTTTCAAAAATCCTTTCAAAACCAGAACTTGGGCATTACTTAGGGGAACCAATTCCCTAGGTAGACTAAAGTTTTACTTATTTATGTGTGGATGTTTTGAATTAACAGTAATTCTTGTTTAATTTACAATTTTTAGTGCTACAATCAAGTCTTTAGGACACACTAGTTGAGACTGACTGGCTTCAGCTGTATGGTATGAGCTATACTGTGTTACTTTCTCTGTCAAGAAACAGGTCCCTCCTGTGTCTCTCTCATGACCAACACCATTTTTTTGAGTCTGAAATTCCAGGAAGTATTCTAAATAGACTGCAACAAATGTACAGAGACGCCTATATATCGTATAAGTGGTGAATGTGAAAAGAAGCTTGCAGGGCTGAAGGTGAAGAGTCGACAGAGACAAAAACATAAACTGAAGGCTAAAGACTTTCTGCTCTGAGCTGATGCAAGTAGTGAAAGGAGGAGACACTCAGCAAGCTAAGTAAAGGTCATTCACTTCCCAAGACATTCAGTGCCATCAGGAGGGATACAGAGGTAGCTTTTAACAAATCTCAGAATCAATGCCAATCTCAGCTGGTAATTTGTCATAAATTAACCAAAAGATGTCCAGCAGAATAGGCTGGAACATTGCACAGATTGTACTTGAATGAGTTTATTTATACTGAATTGAAATTCATGCAGAAGTTGGAGACTTACCAGCTTCTGGCATAGTCCAGGCTTTACACCTAAAATGCTCACTGGGATCTGAAGGTTGACCAATTCCGACCAGATTTGCAGCAGCAACTTTGAATTCATAGAAGGCATCTTCTGTCAAATCCTCTACCTTTTTTGAGAAAAAAATTTCCATACATTAAAAACCATGCTATATATTTTCTCAATAAAAGAAAAATAAGCATTCTGCCAACTAAACTTAATTATCAGGCCTTAGTGCGGTGCTGGAGTACAGGAAGGATCCAATTTGAAGATTTCAATCTTAAGCACACTGAAGAGATCTACATTGTACTTCCATATTTCAGACACATCGTCCTAGGAATAACAAACTGAGCATTGTCAGGAGATGCTGTAAAAGGTTAGAGCAGAGGCCCGTGACACTCACTCAGTAATTGATCATTAGCAGATACTTATGGGTGAGTGTTCTAACATGAAATGCCCTATTGTATTTCTCACAAATGGCTGTCCACAAGCCATTCACTTAAGCAAGAGTTCAGATGGTGCCTGATCGAAAGAGATCATAATGCATTGACCAGAAAGAAAGGAAAACAACAGGAATCCAACAAGTTTCACAGAGTTTCACACTCTGGGAAAGGTTCTCTCAGTAATTTTTTATTGGTTTATATGCTTCTTTCTTAATATTACCTGCCATTTCACGGTGGATAAGTAAGCACTGGAAATGCAATAAACAGAATCTGTGTTATACTTCTGATAAAGTTCCTGGTAAATGAACTCTGACTTATCTAATGAGTCTATCACCATCTCAGATTTTGAGGTCAAGGCAGACTAGCTTGAAGGCAAGACCTTCTTGACAGCCCTAGCACCACTTGGTACAGCCCTCTTCCACCCATAACCATATTCTCTGGAAAAATGAGGAAAAAATATGTTTTGGTGCAGTTTTGTTAATGGCAAAGAACATATGATGGGATGTTAACAGACATATGATGGGGTAGCATCAAATACAAGGCCAAAGTAAGCTAGGTAAGTTAGGAAAAATCAGCAACTAACACAATTTAGTTGTGCCAAGATAGAGAGCTATGAAATGTGACTCACAAGACAGAATAACAGCTCAGCCTGTAAAAATGGTTTTGAAATCACATGTTATTAAGGAAAAGAATATTTGTGGGGTTCGCATAAATTATTTAATCAGAGATGATTAAACCTTTGGTGATTTCCCAGTGCTGTATTGTATTTCTCAGGGCCTTCTCTGTTTCCAGTGTATCACAAAGTATCCTGTGCTTCTAAAAACTGTCTTGCTCTTATTTCCCATAAGTATTTCAGATTCCAGTCATTCAGACTAATGCCTTCAGGCATTAATATGGTTACTGGCAGGACTGAGACTTAATTATCCAATTAATTAACTCAGAATGGGTTCTGCTGATTTACATTACTTGTTTGTTTACAAATGCATAAACATAACTGGATATTATTACTTAGTGTTGCCCTTTCATGCCTATCTTCCCTGTGCTTCTTTATTTCTCAACATCAACGCTCCATCTATCTGAGATGCCAGTAAAAAGCATACACAGACACACAACCACCCAGGTATTACTGTGTCCTCTGTGCACAGGACATTCTCCCTGAGCTCATTCACAGCACTATTTTCTAATTTAGTGTCAGATGTCTTATAGAGACTTACTTCTGCCCTGAAGTTGATGAGAAATATGCTGACCTGCAGAAATAATTTTAAGAAGTATTTGGGAATAAAGTACGACCGTTTAACTTAATAGGTGTAGGTTGGGTTAATTACTTGTTATACTCCTTCTTCTGAACCTTTTCTCAGGGAAGTTCACATCAAATTTTTCTTCTTTTAACTTACAGTGAAAATAAGATAAGCAAACCCAGAAGTAATTTATTTCAAAACTAAAATTATCTCTCTGGAACCCTGGAAAGGAGGTGATGAGGTTTAATGCTAGGTTTATTAATATACTTCCCATTACAGCTGAGAGCAGATGTTGAGAATAATAACAGGGACAGTTACATTTGTTCTAAGCCCATCTCTATTTCATTTACAGCCCTCCAGTTCTACAGACAGCATGATCATCTGACATGCTAAATGCTCCCATTCTTTCTCTACATGTTATTAGAGTGATGATACATATAGTGCTCATTAATAAATACAGTTTATGAAGCATTTTATAGCTCATCTTGTTCTACATGAAAAATGTGCTTCACAACTTTTTATTCAAAAGTTTCCCCATCTGAATGGCCTCACTGGTTTTAGAAATTCATAGCAGAGAATGGCACTGATTCTCTACCCTGGTTTTAGACTTGTTGCACTCCAAAATGCACAATGTAAAGTCTTGGTTTTGTTGCACTATGTATTTAAAGAATTTCACTGCAAGAAAGTAGAACTTCGCCAGAAGTTGAGCAATACTAAAAGTCAACTACAGAAAGATAAGGATTAAAAAGTACCAACCGTATAGATTGTCCGGGTAATGAGGGAAGAATTGACTTCATGCCAGTTGTGATGGTTAGCTTCCCTTTTATCCAGATAATAACCAAGGATGGGTGAACCTCCACTGAACCTTGGTGCTTTCCAGCCAAGGGTCATTGAATGACCATCACAATTCAGAAGTGTAATACCATGAGGATATGACGGACAAGCTGTAAGGAAATAAGAATCCCGAGAGTGAGAATAGAGTCTAAATATTGTAATGTAAAAGTTACTTAGCTTTCTTGTATTGTTTTTATTTTCTGCAGCTGACTTCAACCAATTGCATATCAAATATAAACATGAAACCTTTCAAAACATCTGCCTAATGCACTGCACTCTCAGGAGGCAGCAAGCAGAGTAGGAGACTATTTGGTATGGAAATGGTAGTGCTAGCAAATTGTCTCCAGACCAAATTTAAATTGATCAGATTTTTTCCTGCTAAGAACCAAATAAACTGCACAAGTGCTTTCAGAATACAATAAGAATCAATCAATAAAAGAGAAGACAGCTATGGACTTGAATCAAATAAAGTGCTTAAGACCAGGCTGGACACGGCACTGAGCAGCCTGATGTAGTGGGAGCTGTCCCTGCCTAAGGCAGGGGGATTGGAACTCTATGATCTTTAAAGTCCCTTCCAACCTGAACTATTCTATGATTCTAAGTTTCTGGTCCATGGCCTTAATGAGTTTGCTATCCTATACCCTTATATTCTGTGCCTACTTTAAACTGAGAATGTTTTGTGTCCTACAGGGAATAGAAAATACTTTCATTAGCTTAACCTATGCTGAGGTAGAAATTTCCTTTGTGAGTTCATTTATATGACTTTACTCCCATCCACAGCAGAAGCGTGGATGAATAAAATTGTTTTCCTGAGCTTTTCACACCTCTACCACTAGCAAACATCTTTTCTAGCAAACACCATTTTGTATTTGCCATACATCCATGGAAGTTTCCCTGAAAATACTCCTCTCAGCACTGTTGTGCTGCAGTCAGTATAGGCTAAGGTCCTTTCCCTAAAATTTATCTGATATTTTCAGTTGAATTACATGCATCACTTGAGAAAGTGTGACTTACCATATTCAGAATAGTAGCCCAGATCTTGTAGGGCATCTAGTTATCAGCACAAGAACAGATAATGGTTAGCTGAATTGGCCTTTTCTTCTGTGATGTTATACTCAGAGGCCATAAAACATGTCTATAGCAATTAAAATTTCTTGATAAATAAGAATGACAACGTAAAGGCCCTTAAAATAATACTGCAGAAAGATTCTGGACATACTAATGTAAGTTACTTATAAATCACCATGACAAATTGCTGTTAAAGCTACTGAAATGGATAAATGCCATTCACATCCTGTGTGTGAAAGATGTGCTCTGTGTTTGGTGAGATAAACCATTCCATGCAGTCCTCATCTTCAAAACACACAGTGACAAAATAAATAGTGTTTTACAACTCAGGAATGATAAACGTGAAAGTGCTTGTGAATCACCTACCCATATGAGACACGCTTTGTCCTAAAAAAATCAATTACAGTAAGTTTACCAGCAACATCTCATATAACTTTATCTTCTAATAGCCATCCTGAATGTTTTCTAGGATTATTTCTGTCAAGTATGCCTCTTAGTCTTCTTCTCTGAGAGGTTAGAAGGCCAGTATGACGTGGGAAAGGTGTTCTAATTTAAATTTTTCTGTATGAAACTGAAACTGCAGAAATGAAAATTGGACCATAGAAGCTCATGTCTGTGCACTTTTGTTCCAAATAATAATCCTGACCTCTCTCTACTCAGCATGTATCATTCCTACTGAAAGTTGCAATGCTGTACAATGGATTGTACACTGAAATTTTCCTTGAAGGGGAGCAGAGGAGGTAGATTGTGCTCTAAACTGGAACAGAGAAAGGGAACTTGCTGTTTGGTTCAGCCACACAGTAATGATGTTTCCTGAAACTCCTCTAAACTTAGCAGATTCTAAACCATTCCAAATCACCTGTGAGCTGTTTGTCAAGCTTAATAAAGATTTACAGCTTTTTGTTACAACTGAGGGACAGAAGAGAGCCTGGCCATTATAGTGAATCTGAATAGCTTTCATTTTTTTAACAATGTCTTTTCTGTGTGGAACAGCCACATGCCAGACCATAAGCATTACTAAGGGGAAATGTACCTTCATTAGTAAATGAAACCAAAGGAGTTGGCTGCTGAAAATATGCAACTCATCAAAGGAACAGGAAGACAAGTTGCACAGAATTATACTCACTAAGGGCCGCCTGCACTGTTATCGCCTCTGACTCCTGTGAGTTTTCACTGAATCCTACAGCATTCACAGCTTTCACACGGAAGACATACTGCTCTCCAGTTTCCAAACCATGAACAACAAACCTGGGTTAAATAAAAACAGCATTATGTACTAGTATATATTTTACAGGAAACATTCTGTGCTGTAACATGAAAACCTGACAATGAGAAAGCTTGACTTCATGAGCGTTTCACATTGGAAAATATTACCTAGAAGAAACCATAACACAATGACAAGATGTAGCACAATACAACCGGAAGGAACACTGTAACAAAAGTCACAGTAGTCATTAAATTGCTAGTGCAGATTAACAAGCAAAGTCAGATAAACTAATATATCCCCTCTGAACTCTGGCTTATTGAATTCTAATCTGTTCTGCAAAGGGACTACATTTTTCACTGTTTTCTTCACAGTCATTGTCAAAAATGGCTTTTAGTTTTGACTTGAGCATCTAGGTAATTATTGTAGCAGATAGTACAGTCAAAACTATTCTATGTTCACAAAATGGGTTTTTTATTTTTGTGCCGTCCCAGTCCCTTTGACCAAGATTGGGGCTCTGTCTTTTCTTTGATCAAATTCCTTGATGACTTGATCAAAGGATGCAGCAGAATACAATTCTTTCTAAATTAATTCATAACGGACAAAATACACTAAAAAACATTATGTGCTTGTTAAATGCACAGAAGAAAACATAAATTATGCATCTAAACTTCACATTTGGTGAGTAATTTCCAGTAAAAGTCTGCATGATTGTAACAAAAAAATATTGGACAATCTCATAAGCAAGTGTGGAGGGAGTGACAAAGCATCAGAAACAGACGTAATCTGACCTTGAGCCGAAGATTTAACCGATCAGGAAGCCCAGATGTTTCCTCTGGTATGGGACATCTGGATTTCCTACATAGTAGTATCAGCAGCAAAAACACTTTCCCTGTGATGTTTATAGCATGTATGTCCTGCCCACTTGCTCTGATATCCATGGACTATGGGCTGCAGGAATGAATACTTCAAAAAGCTTTTGAGTTCCCCCTCTTACACTCTTCCACATGTGCATCAGGACTGTTTCCTGATGCTTGACTTTAAGACAAGCATCTATTTTATGTTTACTCATGCCTAAGACGTATATAATCTTGTCTCTGAAAATTGTTTTTAGAACTCAGAATCACTTCAGAACAGACAAAAAGATGCTTCTCATTGTAGAAAAAATGCCAGAGGAGAAAATCTGCCCTGCAGTCTGAAAAGCTTAAACCTAGGATTCTGCAGACTGTTCATCAAATTCGTTCTACATTCACGTTCCAACACAATTGCTCAGTATATAAACCATCTTAAAACAATCCTTAGAGTTTTTAAACCTCCCCCAAACACAGAAGTATTGTAAATACCTGTTATATTTAATAGGTTTATGGTTACTGGGTTCCCAGTGATTTGATCCCACCACAGAATAGTCAATATAGTAGCCATACAAATCCTCCATGTGTTTTGGTTTATCCCACTGAACTACAACTGATGTTTTTGTATTCCTTGTGGCCACTACTCGACCAGGTGTAGATGGGACAACTAAAAAAAAAGAGAGAAAACATACTCTTATGGAATACCTAAAAATAAAAATATATTCAGATAGGGGCACACTGTATGCTTTTATCATATTTAATCACTGCAGCTTACAATACCATGCTTAGATTCCCATATGGTATTTATTTTAGCGCATTTGTTTCACTTGCCTGGGTGCTTCTGCATGTGTAAGCATTTATTTTTTGCTATTAGATTACTTAGAGTACACTTACTCTAAGCTCTAAGTCTCCCTACATGTCTGACTTTGTACAAAGATTTTCTGAGCAAATTAGAGTATAACATATTTTCAAATATTAGTATGGATCAAGGCAAACAGATAAAAAATGTTCTCAGACATTCTCTCTCAAATAAGAAGCTTAAGCATAGACCGTGTAACACTACTCCATCAGTAGTAAATGTGCATAACCTGTGGAAGTATGATGCCACAGGAGTTAAGGAACAATATTTTCTAGTCAAGTAATGATAATTCCAACACTAAACTGAACTGTCAGTCATGGGTTTGTCCAAGTCTTGAAAACTTTGGACAATGGAGATTTCACAGTTTTCCTGTACAACTTACTCCAGTGTTGAACTGTTGCAACTTTTTCACTGAGAATGTTATATTCAAACTGGATCTTCTAAACTACCCTTTGTGGCTATTGCCCCTTTTTTTGTCATCTGTCATTGATAAGAACAGCCTGTCATCATCACCTTGCTAAGTCAGCAGACAAAACCAGCCCAGCTATCTAATTAATTCTCGTATGTGACCATCATAGGTCACAGCTTCTAGACTTCTGGTGATCTTGGTTGCCATCCAGTCTTCTGGTCTTCTCCAGTTTCTCTACATTCATCACTCTGAACTAAGGGAGCCAGGACAGGAATCATTATTCTGGGGTTAATCTTGGTAGCATCAAGCAGAGGTGAATAAAGCCTCCAATCCGTTGACTACAGTTCTCCCAGTGTAGCACAGCATGAGTACCACTTTAAACACAACGAAAGTACACCGTTGGTTTATATTGATCTAAAAACATAATGGGCCTAAACAGAATCAGAAATATCAAGATCTGAATAGAGAAAAATGATCTTCATGACAGTAAAGGCCAATGCACGATCTGTACACTATAAAATCTCTATCTGAGCTTTCTTAATGCAAGGAACCAACATCACATTTTCTTTCGTAGTTTGATTTGATTAATCTGCTCGTAAGGGAATATTGCTATCTCTGAAAATACTCCTACAGTTTCTCTTTAAAACACCATCTTCTGCTCGCTGCTTCCAACTATAGCTATAATTTATTCCAAACATCTCGCATTACTACTAAGGAATAGACAATTTCCTGCAGGAAGTTAAACAAATACAGTATTTCAGTTCTTTCCCTTGGGGAATACTGAGTGATTTATATAACTTACATATATTAATGAGGAATCAAATTGAGAGCACATAAAAGCAAAATTTTTTTTATTTCATCATATATAGATAAGAATCAAGATAAATGTGATGGACTGTATTTTTTTTAGTTCTTATAAACATTAAGAACATTAAACATCTGATAAGGTATATCAGATATCATAAATATTACTTCTCTTTCTAGCATGCATACTAGTAATATATATGCCATTAAGGTGACAGCTTTCAATACATGAGGTTGTTATACATGACCTCTACAAAATTGCCATAGCAAACCAAATATTTAGCAATGAGATGAATAACCATTCCCTAAATTTTCTTTTTTTTTTTTTTTATGGCCTCAAGATAAAACACCTCATTTTATATTCAGCTACCACTGAATATGCAGATTCTTCTTCCCTTATCCCCATAATCTGCTCATCTGCATCCCACAGGAATCCTGCACCACAAATAATTAGCAACTTAGAATACTAAGAAAGAAATTAAAAGCTACCTTATGTAGCTGAAACTTTAGGGAATTAGGTAGAATATAATTACCTGAGCCAGACAATAAAATTATTCAAGTTAGCAATTAACATATACTATCTTATTTTTTGACAAGCCACAGTAATAGGGCTCTCTGAAGAATTAATAACTAAAGTTATTTTAACTTATTAACAACTATTGGTTTTAGTAGGGAAACTTACAATCATTGGCAAAATTTTGGAATATTTCTAACATTTAGCATCTTGGTCTTTCTAAAATCCTTCACAGTACTGAACAGAAATCAATTTGATTGCTATTATTGTAATTATACTAATCTAGTTATGAGCTGTTTATTCCAATTTGTAAAATATTGATTGCATTTAATATTAATGCCTTACAATTAAAGTCTTACCAATATTATCTTGTGGCTGAATAGGTTCTGTGATTTCAGATGGATCACTGATGCCATGCTTGTTTGCTGACAAGACTCGGAAAACATATGATTTTCCTTCTGCAAGGTCAAACACTGCATAGCGAGGAGATTTGACTGCAACCTGTGCATTGACTCTTTGCCAGCTTCCACTGCCAACCATGGACTAGAAAAAAATAAATATGTGATTCATTTCTGTGAACTGTCAAAAACAAACATATTGCTGTATTGCATCCTGTCATGAATTTATTTAAGAGCTATAGTTCATTCACAAATGCCTCACTTCAACATATGCAAATTCTCATAGCTCATGCATGAGAACACTTTTTACACTACAAAAAGATCTGAATAGCTCAGTCTCCCTGCCTGTCTAGACTTCAGTGAATGCACACTTGTACATACAGCTGGCCCTTCAATTAAATCCATAACTGTCAACTGTGATTGGTCCCAGAAGAATTATTCTCATGTCCTTCAAACCTCACATGAACACCCAAAGGTTTGGTATAAAACAAGCAAATCCTAATCCAAGTTCTGCAAAAAGTTAGGGAGGCATATGTTACTTTACACATTGCTATATCTTTATTCTTCTGAGTAAAATCATGCCCCTAAAAGCATTCATCAAACCAAATAATTACATATGAATATTGTCAATGTGGCAGCTGAGCCAATCATCATCACAACTGCATATGGAAGACACTCAGCAAAAACGTCTTCAGAGAAATCTACTGTCCTTTGGGTTCCACAGATAAACTGTTGACCCAAACCAGAAATTAGTAATGGAAACATCCACCAACTTTTGTAAAACCCAAGTGCCTAATAAATACCTTAAATAAAATTTCTTTCAAGAACAGAAAGGTGCTTATAAATTTTTGCATCAGAGAGTCTGGAACAAATTTGATAGACTGTGAACTTCCTCAAGGAGAAACAGTCATTCATGGGAGTCTGGAAACTACCCTGTATATATGGAGGCCAAAACTAAAAGCTGAACAGCAGAAGCCCATGTATCAAAACATTTTTCATTAAGACTGAACCTACTTAGTGTTCTCCAGAAAAAAAAAATCTATTTTTTTCATAAGAAAAAGATGGCAAATATGAAAGAAATAGTATTTTGACATATATTTCTTTCTGCATGAAAACCATTCATAGTGGCATTTCATCTTCACGGAGAAAAGAATCAACTTCACATTTTCTTTTGTAGTTTTATTTGATTTATCTGCTTTTAAGGGAATATTGCTATGCAGCATGGTGAACTTGCTTCCACGTTTTGTTTCTTGAAACCTTTAAAATTAATTTTTATTCCTCGGGACAGTGACTTCTTTATTTCTAATAAATTAATTAGAAATTGTGCTTTTATAATCCAACAGATGATGATAGAAAGCAAAAAAAAAAAAAAAAGACATTAACTATAAACTGACTGGACTATTCATATATATAAGTTATTCTTATGCAAAAGGATTTTAAATGAAGGTAAAAATTAGTATAATTAATGTTTTTTCCTAATATTAGCCTTTCAGTCCCCATTCATTCACTCAGTAAGTCTGACATTTCTGTAAAACATGCAGGTACATGTATTTTCCAATTCATATTTACAATGACACACATCTAACCAAATCTATGTGTCTGCTCAAGAAATCTACACCTGAGCTTCATATCTGGCTTTTTTTAGCACATTCTGAAAAAAATTAGGTATTTGCATGCCAAGAGCTGGTTGAAAATCTTTAAGTTCACTTAAAGTGTCACTGAAATTTCAGTATCACTGAAATGTATTGGTTAGAGCAGACATATGCAACTTGAAAAAAATTGCAAACAAGACACTATATTGTATTGTATATAAAGAAAACAAGGTAATTATTTCCATGGAAACTTTCATTACTTTTCTTGAATGTGAAAGGCAGAGTGGAAAAATAAATTAAAAACTTAACTGCTAAATGGATTTTATTTTATATCTGTCATTTCCACATCCAGTGGGTAACGGATGATAAAATGTGGAGATGGGCTGTAAAGGGATTCTGTAGTGGAGTTCTCGATGTTACTGAGAAGGAAAGGACAAGTGAAGGCTGCAAAAAAGAGAAGCAATGTGGGCAGAATGATTGGCTGGGAAATGAACCTTTGAAGAATGTGCTAAACAAAAGTGGAAGGGGGCAGGGGTAAGGAGGAAATGGCTGTCACAATACTCCTGATGCAAATTGGATGTGTTTGTGGACCATTCAGAGGAGGCATATGCTTGAGTCATAACTCATAAAAGCTAAGTATAGCTTGGCATGTAAGACTTTTAGAGGTTAAGCATGAAGCCCAATCTACCTATTGAAGTAATCAGGAAAATTTGTAGAAAGGAGAAAATATTTTGATCCCCGACTATAATATGATTTACCTAATTTAGACACCTACCTCAGGGACAGATGTACCTACATTTTAGTAGCCTAGATGAAAGAAGAACAAACCTCTCCTACAGTGATCCCCTATCAAGATAAACAGAAGAAGCCAGCCATGAAGACATCAGGGAACAGTGAACCTGAGACAAGTATGTCAACCTTATAGGGAACACTTTAGGAATGTCAGGGTATAGCAGATGGTGCCATAAGCCTGCAAAAGGAAAGTGAGGATCAAATTATGAGTCAGTGTTTATTTCTTGCTTTATCACCAGAAGACTCCTTTTAGTATGGTTAGACTGCAAACATCATGTCTTGTCGACAGGATGCAGAATACTAAGATGCTTCTTCTCCATTAAACTGATATCTGATACATAGCTTGTTCTCATTTTAGCCAGCAGTAAGCAAATAGCACAGGGGCATTCTTTTCCCTGGTCCTTGAATTACAATGCTGAATTTCAATCATGTAATAAGACATCTGATTGTCCACACTTCTCTAACCTCTCATTACCAAATCCTGCAAGACCTCTGAAAGTGTTAGGTCTATTATTCATTCTGCAGTTCTAAAAAGTAGTTGAATCGCACAGAGCAATGAAATTCCTTTCAGCCAAATGCCACTGTACAGTACACTACCTTCTCAATGAAGTATGTCAGTGGCTCCCTGCCACGGGGAACAGGTGGATCCCAGCTGATTACAACATATGTTTTGGTGATTTCTGAAGCATGTACATTGGTGGGAGGGCCTGGAATCTGAACATCGCCTGGAAGAGTAATAAACGTAGCAAGCATTAAACAGCGGATTTACCCCTGGGTCAGCACTCACAACTCATCTTTCTGCACTCCCACCCTGCAATGCAATTTGTAACTACTAGGGCCTCCAATGCTCGCTCTGTTTAAGTTTTGAGAAATAAAGCATCGGTATTAAAAGTAATTTTCTTTTTCAGGAAAAGTTAAATATATCCCCCGAAAACTGGTGCACATGTTACACATTTTTCTTCAATTGTACTTGAATTACCTCTATCTAGCAGGCAGACTATGCTGAAAAAACTTATTCACTATAAGCAAACAAGAGATATTTTTTGATCAAAGAAGGAATATCAAGACATTAGATTAGAAGAAGATATCTGTTCATGTACATATATATACAAAATAAAGAATTGCTCAGGTCACAAAATTCAGACTAAAAAGGCTATATGCATCTCCCTAAAGGAAGGGAAATGTAATCAAATGCAATGCTCAGCTGCTTAAACTCAGCACAAGACAAAGCAAAAACGTGAGGAGATGTTGTCAGAACATAATAAAAGTGGTGCTGCTGAGAATGTGATGTTCTCTGTTCTTTTAGACCTCCTCTTTTAATCTGTGTTCTCTCAGCCTTGCATGCCAGAATATCAGCTTTTATTTATTTACTATTTTAGAGAGTTTAATCAGTAGGTGGATTCCATTTCAAGCTTGGTTTCTAATTATAATGCTAAGTTCCTGGAACATAAACAGGTATACTGAAATCAGAAATTATACTTACCTTCAAGGTCATCCTTACTGATCATAATCTCTCGTCCTTCATCCACATGAATAGCTGTTAATCAAAATATTCAGTTAGTTTCTTGAACCAGTCTAATATCTTTACAAATTTTTCAAATTATTGTTTATCATCTGATCAAAAGCCCATATTCCACTATTTCTATAATCTTGTTATTAAATCTTGCCCAAGACAGAGTCAAGTCATACTTAGGTTCATTCACTTTCACAGGAAAACAGAGTATGAAAAGACATGCAGTCTCCATAATGGGTGCAGTTCCCCTCTGGGTAAAAGAAGCAGACAAAACAGAAGTTGTGCAAAATCTCCACTGAGGTTTAGGACAAGGCTAAATCAATAAAACCACTCCCTAGGGCAAGCCAGATTGCTCTACTCACAAAGAAGCTCTCATAAGACTTCTTTGCAGTCTGCAGTGGCTTTGAGCACAAGATTAGCTGTCTGAAAGAGCTTGTTCATTAGATTGACTTTTTCCATCTGCCAAAAAAGTTACACTATCAGAGACCACACCATTCTGTAGCATGGTGTTTTTGTGCCAGTACTGAAGCCTCACTGGGAATTACAGAATCACAGAATGACCCGGGTTGGAAGGGACCTCAAGGATCATGTAGTTCCAACCCCCCTGCCTAGCAGGGCCACCAAACAAACACATTTACTAGATCGCGTTGCCCAGGGCCCCGTCCAACCTGGCCTTGAACACCTCCAAGGACGGGGCATCCACAACCTCCCTCGGCAGCCTGTTCCAGGACCTAACCACTCTCCTAGTAAAGAACTTCCCCCTAACATCCAACCTAAATCTTCCCTCCTTCAACTTGGATCCATTTTCCCTAGTCCTGCTATTGTCAGCCCTTTCAAAGAGTTTACTCCCTTCCTGGGTGTAG
>VZTY01033369.1:58471-82111 GCA_013400935.1 Turnix velox
ATCACCTCCCTATCCCTGCTGACCACCCCTCGCCTGATGGAGCCCAGGATCCCATTTGCTTTCCGAGCTGCGAGAGCGCACTGCTGGCTCATGTTAAGTCTCTCGTCCATCAGGACCCCCAGGTCCTTCTCTGCCGAGCTGCTCTCAAGGACCACTCCTCCCAGCCTGTACAGGTGCCTGGGGTTCTTCCGGCCCAAGTGCATAACCTAAATACAACAGCCTGTGAGCCTCTGACTTCATATGACAATTTTTGTTTATTCTTTAACTAAATCAGGCATTTGCAGAAGTTATTACCAGCAAACATAGATATTTATAGTATCTGAAGGACCATTTCCCAGTAAAAATTGTACAAGCTTCCAGGGCACGTGAGCTCCTTAGAAAAGATTAGCTCCTTGTGACAAAGAGTTTCTGTATTTAAAGCTAAGGAAAATCAGCCATAATTGAGATGGAGGACAGGACGTACTGTCAAATGTCTGTATGAACCTCGCCTTTCCAGTTACATTCCCCACCTTGAAATTAGAGAGAAACTCAATTAAAGCAAGAAATAAATTTTGTTCCTTGGGTCAACTAAGCAAACCAAACCTGAAAAAAAATAAGATCAAATATTCAGCATCTCTTTCAAGCTCTCATAACCTACTTTTTGTTCTCTCCAAATCAACGGGGTCAAGTGCTGCAACTGGTTCAGAAGCTCGAGAAGGCCTGCTAGTGCCAGCACTGTTCACTGCTCTCACACGGAATATGTAGGACCGTCCCTCATGAAGGCCAGTCACAGGATACTTGCAGATTTTCACGGGAGCATCATTGCACTGGACCCAGTTTTCCAAACCTACTTCACACCTTGGAGCAGAAAAAGACAGCATTATCAGTATCATTCCACAGTAAATACACACCATCCACCAAGTCAAAATCACAGAAGTCATCCTCACTGAGCTGAGGAGCTAAACCATACACTTCATTAAAAAAAGGCACACACATCATACACTCTTCCCTCTGATCAGACCCCATCTTGCTCATATTTATTCTTCTTTCATTTTCAAAAATAATTTTCCTTGCACGCTTTTTGGCCTTTTCAACTCTTCGGTTCTTATCCTTGTCATGATACTGACTGCCGTTCATAAATTTTATTCTCCAGCAATTCCCAGACAATTGTCTCTGAAATATACCAAGTTACAGGGTAGCAAACAGAAATAAGCTGAAAATGTAGCTTTTGAGTGCTGAGCAGTGTATATTATGAAATATATACTAATATATACTATAAATACTATATATATATGCTATATATACTATATATACTATAAATACTAATATTTATGTACTATAAATATATACTAAATATATTTCAAACAGTATCAGATGTTCTGATCTGGCTACAAGGGACAAGCATGCACTTCAGTAGAAGAAGCACGCAAAATAGCACTTGGATCTGCTGAACATAGGCTGCCAGCACTGAGCTGCAACCACAACAAAGCACAAAGCAGACTGGAGAAAACACAATTGTTATCCTGATTTAAGCCACCATCTCCTGGGAGCCTGCACCTTGAGCTCTTTATATGCCACAGTTACGGCAGGAAGAAACAGATAATGCAATAATTCCTGGACTTGAGCTTTTCTTGCACAGAGATTAAGGAGGCTAAGTCTAATTCAAGATGCCCATGGATTCTCGTTTCTGTAAATTTTGTTAGGGCTCATTCTCTGACTTTGCCACATCCATACTATTGAACATTTTTAGTGTCTGATGAAGTGAGACTGCCTGCAAATCATTTCTGGGAATGGTCCTTGCTAATTCCCAAACCGTTCCCAGAATTGCCTGGAAAGGAACTAGATCATCTGGGCTAGAATTTTGCCAGTGAAAAATCTAGTAATTTAACACAGCAAGCAACTGAGTTTCAGTGCCTATGGTCTGGAAAAATGTATTTAAAGAATTTATATATTGCAGGATATAATGATTTGGGGTTTCTCCTTGGTTTTGACAATTAAAAAATTAAATCAATTGAAATGTTTGCCTACTTGTCAACAAAATATCCAATGACTGGGTTCACATCAGTTGTGTTTGGTGGCTTCCAGGTAACAATAACGTAGTCTCTGTTAGCATCTTGACATTTAACATCCATTGGTGCCCCTGGTGCTCCTGCGATCAATGCATCAGCATCTGGACCACAAATAAAAAGAAATTACTTATGACCCTGATTCCTCTGAAATCTACCACAAAGAGGAAGACTTCCAGGTCACTGTGCTGTTTCTTAAAATCGGAGCCCAAAGATTTCATTACACAGTAATTCACTGCACTAATGAATCAGGCTCATAAAGTATCTATCGCAACATAAAAATATTCAGGGAGCACAAAAACAGCTCAGGCATGAAACACTCATTAAATTTCCTGAAAACTAAAAGCCTAACTACCCCATGTGTTTTTGAATTCTCTTTCTGATTGAAAGCTTTATCTCAGTGGGTTACCGATCAGACCACGATACTTAGAAAAGAGCATATAGCTAAAGAAAATAAATCACTTAAGGAATTTTAAAAATTACAAACTCCTGGTTCTTCTGTTTATGTGAAGTCTTACAATACTAACAGATACATATAATCAGTGTTCCACCATTTGATCCCCTTCTGTGGTCACATTTTCTGAAGTGTTTGCTGATGTGGACCCATAGCTTACAGGCAAAGCTCTCTTTCTTCAAAGAAAGTTTTCAATAACACAAAAAAACCTTGTATAGGTTCTAAATGTACAAAATATAATCACAATCAATTGTGATGTGGCTGCTACTCAGTATCAGATCACAATCTACATGAAAAAAGGCAAGAGGAATGCCAACAGAGGACACTAGGAATTCCAGAGTATATAGCTTGTGTGTCAGGGTCCTGTGTGTACAAAGGGAGAGGCTGCCCAGAAAAATTACCAAGTCACCATCCCAGCAGGTACTTGCAAGATGAGTAGATATGGTGTGCTTAGGGACATGGTTTAGGCATTGTTTTGGAAGTGTTAGGTCAATGCTTGGACTCCATCTTAAAGGTCTCTTCCAATCTAGTTGATACTACAGTATAAAATGGACAATAGAGATACCTAAAAATTACTTACTGCTAAAAAAAAGACTTTTAGGGAAGTTTTTATACACCAGTGGACCTTTTCACCTGAGTACATTCTTTCTTAGAAAGTAACTGGAAAATAGAAATCTCTTGCAAATTGCTTCCATTGTGATCAGAGTGGCAGAGTGACTTGTTCAGAACATGTTGATGAAGCCTTTGCACTAGTCCTATGAGGAGGATGAAGATTAACTCTCTCCAATCTACATGAACTGTATGGATGACACCTTCAAAAGACTCACAAGTTCTGGTACATTTCCAAAAAAAAAAAGGGTTTGAAATTAATACAGCTCCAGAGACTTCTGTGGGGCTGCTCCAACATATTACCAAGCATATTGTCCCGTGTTATTGAAGAAAATGAAAAAACTGCTCAGTCAGAGATATTTTAGTCTTTCAATGAAAAACATTAGTGAAAATCAGGTTCTGATCACATGTGCCTGCAAAAGCCAGAGAACTTTGGATACAAATGTGAGGGAAAATTCTGGCCTTTATTCTATTATAATACATTTACCTAGCTTTATCTTACATCTCTTGTGAAAACTGTATTTCCTCAGTAACCTTATCTCTTACTTTTTATTTCTTCTTTTCTCTGATTATTGAGATGACTGTGACCAGATAAAGTGGTGAGAATATTTCTTTTGCTTTCTTCTGTGGACCCTATTAAGGCCAAGCACAGGATATGAGAATGCCCAACAAGGCACGTTCCCAGATAGCAGTCTCTAGAGTTACAGCCTGGTAGTACACAAAGGTGCAAAGACAGAGACGGCAAAGACAGAAACAAGATGTTTCCTCACAAGAATGATTTCTCTTATTCTTCAAGAATGAAAATGTCCTCAGGATCATGCTCCTCTTGAAACTCTTCATTCATGTAAGGTTACTGTTTTTCCTAGTACTATATAAATCAAGTTACCATATAATTCCACAAGGCTAGATTTTCTCTACCTCAGTCATTACATGAGACTGCTTAATAAAACTGATCTTTCTGCTGCTCTTCTTGACTTCTACTTGAGAAAGAGATGAAAAGCTTACCTCTGACAAATAGATATGCACTGTATTCACTCACTCCACCTCTTGTAACCATGCGCAGAGTGTATAAACCTTCGTCATCTTTGTTCAGATGAGTAAAGGAAAGAGCTGCCTGTCCTTCTCCAAAATACAGCTTTGTCCACTTAGAATCTCTTATCAGCACATCTGGAAAAAAAAGACATATTACTATGCTGGCAAGAACAATCTATGCCCTAGTGCAGCTCTGTGCTAATCATGGAAAAAATAACCTTTATTCCAGCTTTATTCAGAACAATTTCAGTTAAAAAGCTTTACAGAGGGCAAGCTATGTCCTTATAAATGTACTTCTTTAGTGAATTTTAGGGAATATGAAGTCCGAGACTACCCTGTACAATGCCAACAACAGTTGCCATCACTATAATTTTTCATACACTGACATAGGAGAATATTATCCACATTTCAAAGCAATTACATGAAAACTTGCCATACCCTATAATGAATGTAGGGTGGAACTTTATTTCCCTCTTAATAGGTTAAGGTCAAATGTCAGATTAGTCATTTTCTTCCTCCAAGTTTAAAGACCAGATTTCAATTTAATCTAAGGACTGTTTTAAATATACACTAACTTCAAATCTTCAAGGCACTGCTAAGTGAATAAAATTAAATTTTAATCTCTCACAGGTGAGAGGTGGTAACCCATGATCAATGAAAATTAATCTGCCTACTGAAAGCAGAGCAAAAGGATGAGCAGAATATTTTATTCTAGCCAAGAGATATCATCCTTTTAATAATTGATTGGATTATTTTTTATTTTTAACTCCCTAAGACCTATTGCACGCTACTTTATTGTAATCAATGCAGCAGAACTGTATAAAAAGGGTCTGAATATCTATAGATGTTTATTATTGTACTGCTTAAATTCACTTTGAGGCAGACAAACAATTGCAAAGGAATTGGCTCTCCCATCTACTAGCGGAATTACGTAAGAAGGTATAAAAAAATTACACACTGAGACTTTGTGTAGAAACATATGAAGTACTTCAAATCAAATCAGAAAATATCTTCACCAAGAAACCTTAACTAAAGTGTCAGTTCTGTGGAAAATCCTAAGGAAGCAAAAAATGAATCTGAATGATCAGCACCTCAGAAAAGCAGGTTGCTTATTCATACTCCAAGCCTGAGTGAAATGGTCAAGTCTTAATAAGTAGAAACTATAGGCAAGCCTGCATTGTCTATTAAGGTGACAGTCATTGATTTCCACTTTTCATGTTATCTGAAACCTGAAACGGTGGAGGTGGTCATGTTTAGTAAGAGCAGAAAAATTTGTCTCCTTCAGACAAGGTCAAAGACCTACTAGATCCTCTAAGTAAATAAGAGGGTTTTTTTTAATGTCATCGCAATGAGACACTTTACATATAAACCAAATTTTGAACTTCTGTGGCCCATCAAGATATTCAGAAGTTCTAATAGAGCAGGCATTCATGCACCTGTCATGACAATGACATGAATATTACAGGGTCTTCCTCCTGCATGCAAATTTCCAGTCTATTCGTGTGTTGTTCTCTGTCACTTGTACCAGTGTTCTTTGACAAGGAACAAACTTGCAAAAGACTAACCCTTGGAGAGAGTGTGACTAAAGCCTCACAGGCTGTTTTCAGTACATGAGAACTTCTTAAAATATTACTCCTCTGAAAATTCATAAGAGTGGGGAATTAGTATATGCTGAAACTTCTTTCCGTCATGTATTTCAGTTGCTGAAATTTCAGCTAAATTTTGTACTTCATAATATACCCCTCTGAAATCAAGTATTTTATTTTAAACTTATTCAGGTATTCTAAATTGCAGTATAAATGGCTGCAGAACGCTGGTACCTATAACTTTATAGCTGTTATATTAGAGATCAGTAACAGAAAGCTCTTGTTACCAGTTCAACTTAAATCCTGATTAGATATACATTCCTGAAGCAACCATGAGTCACAGACAACATATTCACATTTCTCAAATTCCAAATCCTTTCAGAGGATTTGTTTCAGTACATTTATATGCCCATCAGATTCTAGTAGATATCCTCAATAAGGTTCACTCAAGTGAGACTTATGAATACTGGATAAACATATGCTTCTCTTGTGTATAATTATTATAAGTAAAATGTACATATCTGTCTCAGGGATTAGTTGTTCTTACCTGCCTTAATACAAAAGCAGAATGAAGTACTACTTCTTAAAATACAAAAAAGACTAAAGCACACGATGCTGAACAAATTATTCATCTTCTCATTGCTTACATTTCTGCTTTGCCTCCAGCAAAGCAAAGCAACAAGGAGGAACTGTAGCACAGGACCAAGGATGACAGTGCACGAATTCGTCTGTTAATCTGGGAAGAAGTTCGTCCAGCTGATATACCTGTACACCTTGAAAATATTTTGACCCATGTATGTGTAAGAAAGGACAAATCTAAGCTTATTTGTATCACCTTATTTACCATCTCGTAAGTCTGTTATAGCTCTACTATAGGGAAAGAGGCCAATCTGTCTCACTAACAGAAACTTTCTGTCTTTAAAGAGACCAATTTTTCATCTCAGATCTTCACAAAGAAGTAAAACTTAGGTTAAATAAGAGGGAAGAGTTCTATATTTTTATATACCAAGAGGGAATTACCTTGGTATCATGAAGGGTTAATCTGAAAGGGCTGAAAGCTTTTGTTCAGCTATCTATAGTGAAAGAACAATTCATGTTGGATGAAAGGTGGAACAACACGAGGCAGTCCTTGAAAATTAAGAGTTCTTTATGGCTGCAATTCCAAACTCAAAATTTTAGAGGTTTTTTCACCTTAGAAAACCAGATCCAGTAGAAGACAAAGTAAAGTTACAACTGAAACTGATAGCTCACCTCAGAGTGACACAAGTGACTATCAATCCTTATACAGTTCAGTGAGAACAGAAACTGTTTTCAAGAATGAAATTCCAATGTTAGGTTATTCATCAAAGAAAAAAGCTATTCTTATTTTAGTAAGATCTAATAGTTCTATCATAATGAAGTATCCATGGTGATAGATAAAGAGGAATACTAACTAGCACTTGGTTCCCTGAAGGATCACTCGCACATCTGTGTAAAACTATGATGTACATGAAACAAAAGGAATAACTAGCAGCCATAACTGAGACCTTTTTCTCATTTCCATTATTTTGGATTTTCTTGACTGAGTTATTAATATTACTATCACTCCTTAGTTTAGGCACCATATTTTGTCAGCTATTTTGTGCCATCTTGTCTGGGCGTAGTGTAAACAATCAGTCTTGGGAGTCTGCCATTATCAAATGAGGTTCTTCGGGGAAAGGTTTCACCGTTCACAAGTAACCAAAGTTTTTCTTGTATCTTCAGGCAGAGTATTTTTCAGAATCCCAAGTAATGCTTGTTGATCATGAGACATCGTGAGCTAAATGCCTACAATAGCTTGCCATCTGTTAAACTTTAAGTAGTAAGTTTTATGTTTCAAGACCTATTTTTGTGGGATTAACAACCACTAATAATGCACCATGCACCAGAGTATATATGATGTTATTCTCAGTACTTCCAGTTATAACCACATCGTTTGGCATAGCCTTGTTTTTCACAAAAGAGACAAGCCTTTTTCACAAAAGAGACAAGCTCTTTTTCACAAAAGAGACAAGAAAAGCAACCAACCAATATAGCATCTAAACAGTAGATGTGGTTCAGGGCTGGTCCCCCAAGTATTTCTGAACTGTATGTTAAAATTACTTTAATATTAAATTACAAGAGCAGGATGGAAAAGGAGACCTACACCCACACCCCAGGGCTTCAAATTTACTGCTCTGTCAGTACCCTTCACCTAGGTTGTCACACCATTCAACTATAAATCACAGTCAAATCTAGGAAGTGAGTCTGGACCTTGACCTAGTCAGTAAATGTTCTAACCATTATGTTATCAGATAATTACATTAATTCCTGTTGCTGTAAATGCATTCTCAAGAAAACACTGACCCAGACACCTAATTGAAAGAGTGTGCAGGTCAACAAATTCTAGCTAGAGGGTTTTTTTTCTGAAAATCTCTTGTTTCCTGCAGGATTTTCCAGCTCCTGATCAATGTACTGTAGCTCCTGTTCACTGTACTAACTTACCATCTCTATACCACTCAGCCCGAGGTCGTAGTCTTTTCAGGTCTGGGGTAATCAACATAGAGCACTTCAGGGTCAGTGTTTCACCTTCAGTTGCAAAAGTGACACCAAACTTCTCCAGAAACTGGACATCAATGTGTGTGAAGCAAACATCATATGATAGAGGCACTATGCATGAGAAAATAAAAACATCATTGAGTCTAAATAAATTTCAGTTGACATAATCAGATTACTGTGTAATCTGAACAGGAGGTAGAGCTCTCTATTATACCATATGCTGATCTAGAAATGCATCCTGTAAAACAAAAGCATCTGAACAGCTCCCATTGTAACCAATGCTTAGAAAGCAAAGCCAGAAACAGCAAGTTTTATCCAATTTTCACATCTGCAAAACATTTCTCTGATAGTACATAACATATATTATCAAAAATTTTAAAATTCTTACAGTGGAAGGGCATTATCCCAGCTGCATGAGGCTCTTCATCCTCTCTGAACCCTAGAAATAAACATACAATAAACATTCAGTGGCATGACTGTGAGATTTATTTCTTATTTTAGACATAGAGCAGGACTTACTTCGCACAATCACAGCACAATTAGTTGATGCCTGTCCATGGACATTTGTTGCAACTGCAGAATAGGTTGCAGAATCATCAAAATCAGCTCTGAAAAAGGGAAGGAGGAAAGAAGTTTACTCTCTACACAAATACAAATTCTCTTAATGGCTGATGTTACAAACAAAGGTATACCAGTCCCAAGGTGGATAAAGCTCTTTGCTGGAGTCACACTGTGAAAGATGTTAATGAAAGACCATCAGAAAGATGATACTGTTTCTTACCATGGTTTTATTCCAGCTTAGTGTGTAGGCTGCATTAACTTGAGCAAACTGGAAACTACCGTTAGAGAATGGTGAAAAGGAAATAGCTGCATAGGCCTAGCCTTACTATTCCTTCCCTATGTGTAACCTTCTTCCTTAATCTGTCTTGCCTTTCGGCCAAATATTTTAAGAAAGAGACATGAAAAAAAGAGAACACATGATGTTTACAAAAATCCTTCCTTCTATGGCTACTCCCAGCAGGCCAATATTGGCTTTTTTTTTTACCCTACTCATATCTCTTCATCAGTCCAAGGAAAGTAATACAAAATCAGGGAAACTGTCCAAAACTGTTTACAGGCATTAATTTTTTGGCTTCATATACTTTTCAGTGAGAAAAGTTTTTTATTATGCAAGGACAATATAATTAAAATAAAGCAAAAATTAGTTTATTCAATGTACAATACGACCAAGTGAAGAACTGGTCTTTTTAGTCCATCCCTCCTTGAAGAGAAACTTACACTAGCAGATACATGGACAGATGTTGCGATATAGTTTTGATGTCTCAGTTCTTATTTAAAATGTATTTAGCCAAGGGAACCACTGACAGGGATTTGAAGTACAGGGAAGTAAACCTAACTATGTGCAAGTACTTTTATGTGTGTTCAATTACTCAAATTTACAGCTGAAATAAATGTATTTGTTTCTAATAAATATAAGTAATTACTTACAAGAAAAAGGTTAAAAACATTTAGAACTGGCTTTTGGCAAAATGCAGGCTTAGCTAGAATGAGATTTCTTCAATTTTGCAGATAGAACTTAGTCCAAATAAAGATAAACAATTTTAAAAGGAATAGCATTTCATTTTTGTGTTTTAGGACACTTATTATAATTAAAAAATATTTCAGAATTTTCCGATTTGTTTTCAGAAATATTTTAAATACCCTAATATGAAATAAAATATTTTTATTTTAAATGAGCACAACTAATTGTTTCTAGTCGGTAATTTTTCTTGAACTTTTTAATGAGTCAAGTATTCTATATCTGCCACACCAAAGAAATGTGCTTTTTTATGTATTGGAATTTCATAGAATCACCTACGTTGGAAGGACTTTTAAGACCATCATGCCCAACCATTTCTGTTCAGATGAGCCAACAGCTAATTTGAGTGCTGTCTGAAACACATATATGTGATTACATTGTCCTATCATGTCATTCATTTTGTAATGAACCTCCTCTCAGAAGAACAATTTTGTATCTTCTTGGCCACTGCCAGATGAAAGGGATGAAATTCTGGTTGCACTTGTCTTCGAAGAGGTCATATATCCCAGGAGTGAGAGAAGAAAGAATTTGTAAAAACGTTTGATGCAAACTGCATAACAAGACACCAATTTGGGGTTATGTAGCACCTGTGACATACACATCAGACACTTATTTTTCAGCTCTTGCTTATATTCTGGACAGTGTCACAGCACAAAAAATTACACTATCTGCACTGTGATGTCTAAAATTCAACTTGATGAAAGCTATATTAAATTGAGATTTATTTTGCTAACGGTACTGTTCTAACAGCTCCTCCTGGCGGCTAATCTTCAGCCACACATTTCACAACAATAAAACAGGAAGTTTATCATACATCTATCAAAGCTAGAGAGGTAAATCCTAAGATTAGGCCCCTTAACCGTAAGTTCTGCTATTGGGCATGAAGCTCTTGAGCCCTCTGCTTCACTCTGGACAGGAAAAATAAGTCCAAAAAACAATTCAAAACTATCCAAATACTTAAATTTATTTTGTTGTTGTTTTCAGGAAGGATTTTTCAAAAAATGCCCTTCACAAGTTTTAGTATGTGCCAGCTTGCCAAAGGGATTCTGAGACACAGCAAGGGTCCATTCCCAGAAAACTGTCTAGAAGTGGTTTCCCTGTCCTGAAGGACAAGAAAATGAGTCCATCCCATGCCAGGAGGACACTATGGTAGTGGATGTGTCCAATTTGCTTTGGCAAGCAGATTTCAGAAGCGCAATTCATAGGTACAAGTGGAAAGTGTATGCCTGACCCTCCAGGAGGATCGTGCACATCTGCATGTGCTGAGGGAGTCAGTTGCAACTGCTGCTGAGATAATGATCCTCCGCGGGGCTGGACATGATTTTGGCAGCTTACAGAATCTCATTCATACCTAAGGGATGAATGCTACACCACCATTGCTGTATTTGGTCAATTCCTCACATAAGCAAAGCAATTACTCCAGGCTGCATTGGTTTGTGAAATCAAACTTCTCTGCTCTCAACATTTTGTTGTTGATAGAGAGTGTTGACAACAAAGATAAAATAGATAGATTAAATAGATAAAATAGATTTTTCATATATTTTATCTGAAAAATAGCAGTTTATCTAATCAGAGCCAACTGAAGCTGTGATTATTTATGGCTTTAAAATCATCCACTCTCAATTCTGGCCACATTTGCCACCTAAACAACAGATAAAGCAGTCAATAGGAATTCACTTCTGAAAGAACTACAGAGCATTCAGGATCTAAAAAGTGATTTATTATTAAGCACAAGGTGGTAAAAAAACCTCCAGACATTATAGAAACATATATTTTAACCAAAAGCAAGACCCTATTCTGGGCTTGACCACACAAAGCATCATAAATTTAAGGCTCTAAGAACTGCAAAGTTGTCTCCCTAAAATGAAGAAGCAAAAGTTAGTGATGGAGTGAGAACTGATTTTAGTCATAGTCATAGTCATCTAGGTTGGAAGGGACCTTTCAGCATTTTATCAGTAAGAACAAAAGATCAAATAATAGACCATACTCTTACAACATCCTTTGGTTTCATGATGAGAAATCAGGTGCTTACAGTTACAAATGTACAATTCCTCTGTCCAAGCACCTTGTGCTCTTTAAGATGCCCTCAACCCAACTTTTGAAAGCATTTTACAATTTCCTGCTGTGATCTTTAACCTGACTCTCCAGGAGATAAATTGAACCAGTTTAGCAAGCTGAGTGCTCTGTCGTCTGACTTCAAATCTGGTACTGGAAGCATACAGAGTGAGTGGGTTAGATCTACGGTGCACATTTGTTTAATACACACTATGGGCATGATAGGAAGTCACATAAGGACCTGACTCCCCTTTTGTTCCACGTAATATTCAGACTGAGGATTATCCTGGAAATCACCTACTTCCTTGCATGCTAAGGAGCCTAAATTGCACTATAAATTGCACGGAGTCAAGACCAGTTAGAAACAATACATGAAGTACCCCAGAGGCAAGGTGTGGTCTCTCCTGCAGTTATTCCTGCATCATGATGGAGAACATGTTTTCCAACCTTTACAAAGGTCAGATAAAATATGCATAGAGTATGTTCAGATAGCATGAAGCATGAGCACAGAGCTGCATCTGTCCCAAGGTACTAATAATTCTCATGAAAATTAAATTGCCCTGAATCCACACACGGCTCTGAAGTGCTAATATTTGTGCGAGGAATATTCCCCAGGCAAATGCATCTGCTTAAAATGGATGTATTCATCCATCTGCCTAGTGCAGATTTAAACACAGGAGTTAAAAGTGAAATAACATTTTTGCCTGAAATGGAACACAATTCAATGCATGTTGAAAACAGGAAGCAGAATGTAGTAAATTACATGGAGTTAAAACTGCCTCCTTTGCATTCAAATAACAAAATTTTCAGTGTTATGGCTATATGATATCAAAATGAGGAAATACGCTCCAGGATTACCATCACATATTCTCCATTTAGTCTGAATATGACATTATTTATGTTTGGCTGTGTTTTGATTTTATGGAAGAGGGGACATCTGTTACACAGTGAGCTTCCTCAAGCTCACTGACTGGAGAAAGGGGAACATAATCCCCATATTTAAAAAGGAAAAGAAGGAGGACCCAGGAAACTACAGGCCAGTCAGTCTCACCTCTGTGCCTGGCAAAGTCATGGAGCAGATCCTCCTAAAAGGGTTGCAAAAACACATGGAAGGTGACACAGAGGTGACTGGAGGCAACCAACATGGCTTCACCAGGGGCAAATCATGCCTGACCAATTTGGTGGCCTTCTATGATGGAGTAACATCATCGGGGGACAAAGGAAGGGCAACTGACATCATCTACCTGGACTTGTGCAAGGCATTTGACACTGTCCCACATGACATCCTGGTCACCAAACTGGAAAAGAATGGGTTTGATGGATGGACCACTCTCTGGATAAGGAGCTGGTTGAATGGTCGCACTCAAAGAGTTGCAGTCAATGGCTCATTGTCCAAGTGGAAACCAGTGACGAGTGGTGTTCCCCAAGGATCAGTACTGGGACCAGTGCTATTTAACATCTTCGTAGGAGATATGGACAGTGGGATCGAGTGCACCCTCAGCAAATTTGCAGATGACACCAAGCTGTGTGGTGCAGTTGATACACCTGAAGGAAGGGATGCCATCCAGAGGGACCTTGACAGGCTTGAGAGGTGGGCCCAAGCCAACCTCATGAAGTTCAACAAGGCCAAGTGCAAGGTCCTGCACCTGGGTCGAAGCAATCCCAAGCACAGATACAGGCTGGGTGGAGAGTGGCTTGAGTGCAGCTCCGTAGAGAAAGACTTGGGTGTGTCAGTTGATGACAAACTCAACATGAGCCAGCAGTGTGCACTCGCAGCCAAGAAGGCCAACCAAATCCTGGGTTGCATCAAGAGGAGTGTGACCAGCAGGTCAAGAGAGGTGATTTTACCCCTCTACTCGGCACTGGTGAGACCCCACCTGGAGTATTGCGTCCAGTTCTGGAGCCCTCAACACAGGAAGGATATTGAGCTATTGGAGAGGGTCCAGAGAAGGGCCACGAAGATGATCAAAGGGTTGGAGCAACTGCCCTATGAGGACAGGCTGAAGGAGTTGGGGTTGTTCAGCCTGGAGAAGAGAAGGCTCAGAGGGGACCTCATAGTAACTTATCAGTACCTGAGGGGGTCCTACAGAAAGGCAGGGGAAGGAATTTTTAACATAATATCGGATGGGAGGACTAGAAACAATGGATATAAATTAGAGGGGGATAGATTTAGACTAGACATAAGAAAGAAATTCTTTACAGTGAGGGTGGTGAAATACTGGAACAGGTTGCCCAGGGAGGTTGTGGATGCCCCCTCTCTGGAGGTGTTCAAGACTAGGCTGGACAAGGCACTGAGCAGCCTGATCTAGTGGGAGGTGTCCCTGCCTATGGCAGGGGGGTTAGAACTCGATGATCTTTAAGGTCCCTTCCAACCCAAACTGTTCTATGATTCTATGATTCTAAGCTCCCAATGACGTCAGCTTACAGGGGCCACAGCCTAAGCAGTCAGAAGATCACAGACTGTTCTATTTGGGGACTGCTGTTTGCATTTCAGCATGGGAAGAAGAGCTGAAATAAAATCACTGAATTGCTTACTTTGGTAGGGCCCTTTCAGATCATCTAGTCCAACTGTCAACTGAATTCTGACAAAAACCATTACTAGTCTGAACTATATCTTTAAGCACCATGTCTATGTGTCTCTTAAATACCTCCCATGACAGTTCCTTAGCTACTTCCCTGGGTGGCCAATTCCTTTGCTTTATAAACCTTTGTGAAAAAAACTTTCCTTTTACAGTCTAAAACTCCCCTGGCACAACTTGATGACATTTCCTTTTGTCCTGTTACTGACCTTGATCTCCCTACAACTTCCTATTAGGTTATAGAGAGCAATAAAGTCTCCCCTCAGCATTCCTTTTATCCAGGCTAAATAAACTCTATTCCCTCAGATGCTCCTTGTAAGACTTGTTCTCCAAATCCCTCCAGCTTGGTTGCCCTCTTCTGAACCAGCTCCAGCACCTCAATGTTTTTATATTGTGAGGGGCTCAATGTCTTTTTTTATGGTGAGGAGACCAAAAATGTACACGATACCTGCTGAATATACTCACTCACTCAGCTTATCACCCAATCAGTCCTGACCAGCCCCAAGGCTCTGACACTGTATTGCCTCTGCTCTGCCCTGATTCCACCCACAGCAGAAGAAAGGGCAGGCCTCCCTCTCCATCCCACCTCAAGCCTTTCGTGCCTAATCACACTAAAATAGCACTGTGCCGGCTGCACAGAGTAATTTGCTAAATAAGACTAGTTAGAAGAGAAGGTTCATTTAATTTTTAAGCTTTGTTTTTCACAGGGAATGCCAGTGGTGCTGTGAAGCCTGATGAGAAGGCTGGCTCCAGCCAAGTATAACACTGCACTCTGCTGGCTCTGACATAGAGTTATTGCTGATGCAACTACAAATCTGTTCTGTTGCAATTACAGGTACTTCTTAAGCCATGACTTAATGAAACAGGAGAGGGCCCTTATAAAAGACAAAGGGCTGGCAAACTTCGAGCCTAATATAGGGTGAGATAGCACAGTCACATCACACTGACAGAGCTTGGAGAAATCTAACCTCCTTCCCTGCTAATTCCACCATTCAGCCCCTATCAGCTCATCCACCCCCTGCTCACTCAGAACCATTGGGAGCACCCTTACTGCTGGGCCCTCTGTGCCCCAGCCAACGTATCAGGAAATTCAATATAACCATGCAAAATTGCTTAAAGCTGAGTGATTCATTTAAGGAGGCAACACATTAAAACAAGAGAAATAAAAATTAAAAAAAAAAACCACAACCTTGTTGCTAAACTATCAGTAGCAAATAAGAAATTCAAATTGATATGTTTTTTAATTACTAAGGTATGCTATGGTAGAAAATATCTTGCATCTATGCTATAAAGCAATGGGTCATCTTTATCCTAACTACCTATTCATAGTTAAATTAGGTGGGATAAAGAAACACATTTTAAACTAACCCTCACATTCTCAAACACGAATCAATCCCTTCAATCACCAGTAGCTTTCCCTCTGGATTCCTCACAGCCTTCTCTGAATCAGCTATCAGAAACAAGATGAAAGATGAAATGAGATGAACCGCTACCCCAGTGCAGGCTGGCAACATCTTTTCTACGATTACAAGATGTGCAAAAAAGTATAATGAAATTCAAACTCCTTTTCTTTACTGCTCAAGGAAGATCTTGGGCTCAAGCTCCTATTTGAAGAAGCTTAAAAGGAGAAAGAATGTGGCACTAAATGATAATGTCAGAACTGAATTCATGCAGAAAATGTGGTAAATTGAACACATAGCATCATAAAAATCTGAGACAGAGAAATGAAAATTATCTGGTCACCATATAGGCTTACTGGCCTTGGAAGACAGCAAACAGCAGGGCGTGAAACAGTGTCCAGTTACTACTTTAAAATAAAAAGGTGACGTTCTGGTTTTGGTGCCTCAAGAATTTTTCCACTGGGATCCAAGAAATACTCATAGCAATAAATATCACACTTGCATTAGAAGGAAAAGTTCACTCTGCGAGCTCCACTGAAGCACAAGAAAGGTAGCCAAGAAATTCCAAGGCCATTCTGAGCTGCTGTGGATCAGATGACATGCAACTCAGCAATTTGGTATGAACAGCTGAGAAGAGCACAGAAGTTAATAGGTAGAAGATAACAGTTCTACTTCCCAGAAAAACAAAATTATACTCCAAATACATGTGCACAAAGACATGTACGGAAGATCCAGAGTTAGTATAAAAATGTTAATAGCATGCATATACTAACCATTACTTATCCATCGTTTTAAATACAAAAAATACCTAATACCAGTAATGCACTATCAAAATGGTCTTCCACTTCCTGCATGTTGATTTTCTGTTTGAATCAAGTTTAAAAATATAATATTTGAAATAAAGTAGATCGGTAGTAAAGTAATAAACCTAACATCAGAAATTTTAATTTCACGCATAAATCTATGCTGAGTAAATTATAACTCTGGGTCTGCGGTCTCCCAGTATTTTCTTAAGTGGAGAAGGGAACTCTGTGGGAGAGCAGTCACAAATCTTTAGGTAGCAAAGAAACCATAGTCACATAGCAAAGAAACCATACCAAAGAAACAGAGCAGCAGTGTTTGAAGATGGCAGTTTGGTAGAACATGAAGAAGCCTGGATGCATACATAGAGGTCTGGGACTATTAAGTAGTGAATGATAATGGGTGGGTGTGGGAACCTGAGTGAGTTCAAATAAATCACTCTGTGGTATATATGAATAAATACAACCGAGCCTGAACACTCCCTAAAGTCAATTGTGGATGATGTCTACATGACTGGTAACCATCACATGAAAGAGAAAAAAAGCACCAAGGGGATGTAAGCCATTAGTACCCTTCAGTCTGATGGTTACAGATGCTCAGAAAGCAGCATCAAAACTGATTCAAACTTCTTCAAAAAGCTATTTACTCCAAAAATGTCACAAAAGGAATGTATGTACTGCATCTGGACTTACCAAGCAGTACCAGTAATTCATCATCAAGAAGTCGTCAAAAGTTTTATCACCTAACTGTCACTCATGTATTCAAAGGAGAATTTTCCATTTTCACTGCTGCATGGGAGAGGAGGACTGCAAGAAGACAACCTGTTTTTATCTTTTAACTTCCTGCTCTTGCCTCCAAAAGTAATGTTGGTGGGAAGAAGCAATTGAGTTGAGACATTTCATGGATACAAATAATAGTCAGAAGTTATCCAGGGAGTGGGAAAATATGAATGCCTTAGAAGTGTTTGCAAGTACTACAACTCCTTGAGAAGCACTCTTTAAGAAGCGACACCACAATGATTCTTGCTCTTAGCTTCTGCACTGAGATGTACTTCTCCCATTCTAAGCTACAAAAAGGTGACAAAAAGGTGAGCAGCTGGGCTGGACTTTGCTGCAGCATCACAAAAGCAAAAGGAATGATGTGCTTATTTTCTGTACTAATGCCACAGGACTCTGCCCAGAGCCACTTCCACTGCTGACAGATAGACACAGGGTAGAAGATTAAACATTCGCTGGCCAAGTGTTCACCATAAATATTCCAGTTGTTTCAGTACAGCTGATCTGGAAAAATTAAAAGGTAAGTTTTGTGTCTCTGCTCTAGATATTATTTTTTGCTTTAAAAAGCATAAAATGTTTGTACCAAATCATATGTAACATGCAATATTTCAATCATTTAAGACAACATGGGATTAGTTTTGGGAATCTGTTCTACCCACACATTTTCTATACCACAGTTTTGAAAAATAAATATAAATTCTAACTTAAAAAAAAAAAAGTAAAAACTACACTTCCTGACTTTTGAAGATCAAAAAAAATATTTAAAAGTAAATAGAACCTAGTTTACAATATATCCCTTCCCTGACCAGCTAAATTTTTGTTTACGTTAAAGAACTTCACCGTGGGGAGAACATAAAATACACAGACAATTTTCCACTTTGAGACAATGTAATTCTAATCAAAAAGGAACTACTATTCCTTCAGTTACTTACCTCCTCTTCTCTATCTTCTTGAAGATTGCTGGAGTCACATAATTGAAATATCTATTTTGTCATTAATTTTCATGATATAATATCAGCTACTTAGTGATTTTTTTCTAGCATAAAAGTGAGTATCAGCAGAGAAGTGGGCTGAATTTAATAACTGTCTTGGAGTCTTCATGTGAGTTTTTAATTATATTTGATACAAAATATTTTTTGTGGAATATAAAAAACTTTTGTATTTCCCAGAATAATCTACCTGTTTATATGCAACACATGTACTCCATATTTGCTTTCAATTCTGTACTTTGTTGGATCACTTGCAGGAGTAATCAATTCCTCGTTTTTGTACCTAACAATAAAGAAAAAACAGCCTCGTTAATATCAGCTACTATTCACTGATTTCATTTTGTTGATTTCTACATCCAGACATAATTTACTATCATCTGAGTCATCCCTATAAATCATGTCTACCTGTATAGAGTATTTTCCAATACGTATGGGTAGATATCCATCAGGCCATGAAGGCAAAGAGGGCCCACCACTACAGTAAGAAAGTGGAAAGAGAAGATGTGCATCCAAACCAGAAAAAGTGGCAGTAGAGAGAGGTTGCTCCAGATCTTGAGCTCTTTGGGACTGCAGTCCTGACAGAAGATGGGAACTTGGTCTTACATCAGAGTATAGCACTTCAGCACAAACAGGGTAACTAGCAACAGAATTTTGCCTCGGTTTAAATCTTCACAGTCCAGCCTGGGACTCTCATATATACAGGATCCTTGTCTGGAGATGAGGGTAGATCCAGGGACATTTCCCTCTTGTCAGACTCAGTAGAGGCTGACTCAGAACAAATACAGATACATCCCATGACAACAACAGAGCTGTGCAAGTTGACCCAGGCTTAGCAAGTAGCCTGTAAGCTCTGTGTATTTTCACATTTCCTACTTCATTATCAAGGAACAAAATGTCCAGAACAACTGGAATGCCTTCCACAGTCTGGCTTCTGACATACCCAAGTCTGCCGCTCACACCACATAGGGCCATTCAGTAAGCTGTCCTCCCACCACAGTATCAACTGCTATAATCCAGCACATCTATGAGGATTATAAAGGGGGTTTAACATAGTCATTATGTATGTGACACTTGTCAGTTGTGCCATAACTTTGAAATGAAAAAGCTTAACAACATTTTTAGAGGACTAGGAAAGACCAACCTCTTACCATTGTACGACAGGGCTGGGAAACCCTTGTACAGTGAAGCAAAGGCTCACAGACATCTTTTCCCAGACAGTGTGAGATCTGAGGCGCACCAGAATTTCAGGAGCTCGACTTATACTTTCTTCAACAACATGTCTTTCCAGAGCCATGTTTTCTTCTACCTATTAAACATCAGGAAAGAATTCAAGCATCTAGCACCAGACTCGAATCATAGAATAGTTCAGGTTGGAAGGGACCTTAAAGATCATCTAGTTCCACCCCCCCTGCCACAGGCAGGGACACCTCCCACTAGATCAGGTTGCTCAGTGCCTTGTCCAGCCTGGCCTTAAACACCTCCAAAGAGGGGGTATCCACAGCCTCTCTGGGCGACCTGTTCCAGTGTTTCACTACCCTCACTGTAAAGAACTTATTTCTTATATCTAGCCTGAATCTAACCTCTTCCAATTTGCATCCATTATTTCTAGTCCTGCCATCCTGTATCCTATCAAAAAGTCCTACTCCTGCCTTTCTGTAGGCCCTCTTCAGGTACTGATAAGCCACTATGAGGTCCCCCCGAGCCTTCTCTTCTCTAGGTTGAACAACCCCAACTCGTTCAGCCTGTCTTCGTAAGGCACTTGCTCCAGCCCTTTGATCATCTTCGTGGCCCTCCCCTGGACCTACTCCATCAGCTCAATGTCCTTCTTATGTTGAGGGCTCCAGAACCAGACACAATATGGGGTAGAAGCTCTCATCTTAAACTCACAAATTTAAAAGATTCTAAATCACTCTTCGTATTTGGAACACAGGCCTAAATTTCAGTCTGTCTTATCATTCTGCTTGGATAGGAATTAAAAGTTTCAGCACTGTACCATCCTTTGTATAGCAAGTCTATCCAGATGTTCTCTAGCACGGTGCCTGGCTGTGTGAATCTCTTTTTCCAAAGCAGACAACTCACTGGCAAACCGGATCCGTTTCTCTTCACTTGCATGAGACTTTTGCTCATGAGTCCTGTAGGAAAGGAGAAAATATAAGGGTACCCAGTGCAAAGCTTTAAGTTTGTCGTTCATACTCATCAGGCAACAGAGGACTCTGAAGCTAGATCAGCAAGATGTAAAATCTAGTTTACAAATAATTCTGTCTGCGTATTCTAATAAGCATGAGAAATTAATAAGAATTTTCTCTAATTTTATTTTAATCTGTATTTGTATTACGCCATAGCTTCAAGTCTTGAAAGCTGGCGTGGTTGTGCTGATATTTTAACTCACAGTCTTAGTCCTCTTGTAATCAAAATGAAAACCTGGCTTCCCTCTGGCTCCTAACTTTTCTTCCATGGACACAAGGAGGCAGGTGTATGAAAGCATGTTCTGTGCCTGTTCACAGCTTGGTAAGAATTGGGTCTTGATTATGGTGTGCCATTGGCCCTAGCAACTGGGGAGTTGTGCTAGCTCCATGGGTTGTGTCAGCTGTTCTCACCCAAAAGACATGTATCAAGGAGCTAACAAGGATTTGATGAAGAACAACACGCAAAAAAAGCTTTCCTTGGATGGGGTTGAATGGGAAATATTACAGAAGCTACCAGAAAAAGAACAATCTTTTGAGAAATTTGAATTGTTCCCTGAAAATCTGACTCCATAAATTTTTCATAAATCCTGAAATAAAAACCCTCACATGTTTTTAGGAGGAGGTAGCTCAAGCTTCTGCGTGCATGCCGATTCAATATTCAGCCTATGTTACTCTTTGTCTTGCCAACAGGACAAAAGAAGAGTATACAAATGAGGTTGGTTTCACCACAATATTCTGTTTCTAGTATGTATTTCAAAAGAATCAAAGTACTAGCACTGTGAAGATGTATACCATTTTCACAATGCATTTTCTGCAAACAAGGTAGCAGTCATTCTTGTAGTGTTCATTCTGTATGCCTTTAGTGCAGTCAGTATACAGCATGGCAGAGCAGAAACAGTCAAACTCACTAACAGGAGTACTTCTGTCAGCAAATTTCTAGAGATGCTATAGATAGAAGTTCCTATCAAGGCTGTTACTGAGACAAGCCCTCACGATGTTAAGGTAAAAACCCAAAATATTTGCATTAATTAACCAGAATTTCTGGTGCAGTCAAGTAGATCTGTTCAAAACAGAGTTTTGGATCCCAGGCAGATTCTAATTTATTTAGGTTTCAAAGCTGTTTCCAAGGATCAGAGCAACAACTCTGGATTGAAATATGAGATTGAAAGTGACACCCAGTAATTTAGAATTCCAGCCAAAATAGATTAGTGAAGAGCAGTGTCAGAAAGTCTTCAGTCTTGTCAACTTGTAGAAGAGCCCTGGCAAAATAGCAATACTAAATGGAATCAAAGCCACTGTATAAGTCAGATGGGACCAAAAGAGCTCTACCTTTTCCTGGATTCTTGCATTGCTTCATGAGCCAAGGTGCGTGCCCTCCTGGCACAGAGTCTACATGTCGTTTTTCCCAAGCCAGATGATTCATAATGAGCAGCCTGTCTGGAAGCAGCCCTTTAAATATAAAAGACATTGCTATAACCCACCAATTCTGCTAAAATATGAACTCAAAAAAGTAAAAAAAATTACTTTAAATTAACTGAATATGATGACTCAGTATTGTTCAGTGAAAAACCTACTTTGCATTCCTCACTAACTGCCCTAGGGTACTGATTCTTACTTGCCTTTCAAGAGTTTAATGCCCATCTTCTGTCACTGGGGATCATTATGCATTTCATTTCATCCACTTCTGTTAAATTTATAGTTATCTCAGTCTCCAACCATTCAACTAATATGACAGCATTTAAGTGAACCATGAGGATATCAGGCTGCCTAACGCACAAGTCCCTGTAATATGGTCTGTTTCTGAATATTCCTGTCTTTCTATACTTCTCATAACCTTCTGCATAAACTCTTTTATAAAAGAGCTAGACAGCCAGCTAGGCATCTTAATCACAGAGAAGGAAGAATATTGATTACTAGGCAACCAAGATTCAGAGCTCCAGGCTTTGAGATACAAAGAATGTGTGTCTTGTCACTGAAATTCCGAAATTTCCCATGATGGGAATTAATGTTAAAAAAAAACAGTTCAAAGGAAATTAGATGACAACTACTATATTCAGGAATAGCCAACTTCGAGAGAAGGAGCATCCTCACAGAATCATAGAATAGTTCTGGTTGGAAGGGACCTTAAAGATCATCAAGTTCCAACTCCCCTGCCATAGGCAGGGACACCTCCCACTAAACCAGGCTGCTCAAGAATTCCACTACAAGGAATTACTCTGACCAGTGAGGCAGGTTGCTTTGACGTGGCTGGGTCTCTGGGTGGCAAGTCTCATACTCAGTGACAGTGCTGCCTTGCAGTGACTGTGAACATTTGTGTTTTGGTTGTTTCTGGTAAATTTTTATGACATTCTACTCAATGCTGTTGGGGTACCGTGTTTAGACAAGGAGGGCCCTTTTCCTGAAGCTCACAGTACGAAAAACTACAAAGATCCCCTGCTCTCACTCACAAGCGATGAGCAGAGTACAACTGAAAAAATGAGCGTACACCTTGCTATGGTCATTCCCCTTACTCATGAACGACACCTTACTCTGTGTCAGAGTCACAGGGACAGCCCTTCTGTGCCTTACCCATACAGGTATCAGATTAATTTTTTTTTTATCATGGCCTTAATTTGGTGTCCTGTGACACATCAAGCTGATGTCACAATGTCTTCCAAGTTGATTCTCTTCCTAAGCATACCTAGTATTAGCCAGGTCCTCTGCTGGTGCTAGTCAGTAAGACTAGAATTGTTCTGTCTTTCTGAAGCTTTAGGCTCCTACAGGGGGGTGACACTGAAAAGAGAATGGTTGAGCATAATCCTAAAACATATGACCTGAGGACTGCAAAGCACTTGGTGTTTTCTCATGAAATATACTCTATTAGCCAAGGGATTAAGACTGTTGACAGAAAAATCTGATTCTCAGTAAAAACCCTGATGTTTATTTGCCAAGCAAATCCTACTACAGCATAATGTCATCAAAAAATAAGCAAGTTCTCTAAAAACAAAAAATTC
>VZTY01033369.1:82137-131323 GCA_013400935.1 Turnix velox
TACGAAAGACTAAAAGGATCCCCTGCTCTCACTCACAAGCGATGAGCAGAGTACAACTGAAAAAATGAGCGTACACCTTGCTATGGTCATTCCCCTTACTCATGAACGACACCTTACTCTGTGTCAGAGTCACAGGGACAGCCCTTCTGTGCCTTACCCATACAGGTATCAGATTAATTTTTTTTTTATCATGGCCTTAATTTGGTGTCCTGTGACACATCAAGCTGATGTCACAATGTCTTCCAAGTTGATTCTCTTCCTAAGCATACCTAGTATTAGCCAGGTCCTCTGCTGGTGCTAGTCAGTAAGACTAGAATTGTTCTGTCTTTCTGAAGCTTTAGGCTCCTACAGGGGGGTGACACTGAAAAGAGAATGGTTGAGCATAATCCTAAAACATATGACCTGAGGACTGCAAAGCACTTGGTGTTTTCTCATGAAATATACTCTATTAGCCAAGGGATTAAGACTGTTGACAGAAAAATCTGATTCTCAGTAAAAACCCTGATGTTTATTTGCCAAGCAAATCCTACTACAGCATAATGTCATCAAAAAATAAGCAAGTTCTCTAAAAACAAAAAATTCCAAAGTTTTTTTCTTTCCCCATTAAAACTGTTTTTTCTCTTTATTCATCATGTCTAGATTCTGAAGGGAAAAAAATCTCTTAACCTATATCATTATTATCATGTCATATAGAAGAATGGGTAAATACCATTCCTGTGTTTTACAGTAAATTTCATGGCAATTTCTCTTCAGTAAGAATTTTAATTGGAACACAAAAAGAAGAATTTCCAATTTGGACATAGTAAATAAGACAGATACTGAGTAAAAAGATCTGTGTAGGTGAGTTGCAATGTGGCTAGAAAGTCTAGCTATTCCTGTGGGAGACTGTAGGCAAGGAACATCTCAGTGGAAGGAAGACAAAAACTATCATTCTAAATAAGGCACAATTGTAGGGGGCTGAGCGGGAAGCAAAATATCTTGACTCCAAGACCCAGATACCGAAAACAGAAGCCTCTTTATGCTCTCTATTTGAAATACATGGCACTCACTTTCTTGCTGCATATTCCTCAAGTACGTATCTTGTCTGAATGTTGCGGTAGGACTGATCAAAGTGCTTGTGCCTCCTCTGGTAAAATGGCACCGCTACTGATGACATTTTTCAGTTTGTTGCAATCAGAAGTTCCTGCAGAGAGAGAAAAATCGCATTTAGCCACGGGTTTCAGACACTTAAGTTTGAGAATTTTACATACATACACATCGCCGCAGATTCGCCGCCGTCTCTTGTCTCTCCCTCCTTCACCGCCTCCGTTCCGCCCACACCCTCCCCGCACCCCGGAGGACACACCGGGGCCGTTGCCCGGCGAGCGGTTCCGCGGCTGTAAAGGAGGCGGAGACGCTCAATTTAGGCCCCGTCCAGGGAAGGTGTCGCCTTCCTCAGGCTTTAAATTCCCCGAATGGCCCGTTTTGCTTGGAAAAGGAGTGTGTTGTGGCCACGGGAAAAAAGAAACGTAGCCCCCGGTCCCCTCCTAAAATGGCAGCGGGGCTACCGTCTGTAGGGACTCATCCCTCGGTTCTACCGGAACTATTCTATGATTCTATGTGTGCTCCTGTACAAATGTATGAAAACCCATCAATTTGCAATTAATAGAGACATCAGTGATATACATGGGCACCTCTGGATGTATTTTATCAGTCACTCAGTGAGTCACAGAGTCGTGGATGATAGAGCTAGAAGATAATTTGTTGGATAACTTTACCCTTTTTTTACAGATGTCATTTCACACTCCCACAGAAATTTCCAGGGACAGGAACTGGGTGGGAGTATTAAAGGTGCTTCAGCTCTCTGCTTTTCAAATCTTTTTTTCTGTCCCTTGTTGTAAATTATGCTCACTGTTTCTTGTTCAGTTCACCACGACAACAAAAAACAGACTCTATTCACTCACTTTTGCAGCAGCTTGTTGAAGATTTTTTTCACATCTCCTTTTTGATCTCTTATTTAAAGTAAACAAAGATGGTTTATCTAATCTTTACTTAAGGGTTATTTTTTCTAGACCTCATATTATTCTGGTTGCCTTCCTGAGGACTCCCACCAAAGCACAGCATAGTTTGATTGGTATTTCAATAGAAGATTCTGAGGGAGCTCCTAGAAGCAATGTGTGGGTAAAGACCATGTTTACCACTGAGTTGGAGTCAAGCAAATTTCCCCCATGGCCGTGAAACAACCTGGAGGTGCCCACATTTCTTTAGGTTAATAGAAATATGATGAAAGCTTCTTGCAAAAGTGAGGAATGTTATTTGGCATGTCAAGATTTTTGCATTAATTTTTAAAGTTTGACTTGTTCATTTTTTCTAATTATTACTACTAAGTCTGGATATGTAGTTTTCTTTATTTCGTTATTTTTGCAATTTATTCTTGCAATATGAAAGCTAGATTTCTTATACAACACATTGTATTTTTAGACAGAGCAATAGGTTATGTTTCAATGAAAGACTGCGGCTCTTAATTTAGCAAGTCACTTCATTTTATGTATTTGTTTGGCAATTTTGTCTGAACTGTATAAAATTAAACCAAACATATTTTACATTATCATGCTTAAAGGTTCAACTTCTTAATCAGTATCTAAAAGTACAAAATTTTCAGCATGTAGTATTTAGCAACAAAAGGAAATGCTAGTTATTGATTAAATAGTGTAATAAATCCCAGCTGTGTCTGATCATTAGTTTTAGGCATTCAAAAGCTGAGTCAGATTCACTTAAGTCATGATATTCTCACATCAGCTAGTTTTAGTCTATAGAAGAAAGCAATAGGTATATTTAATAGCAAGTACATCTTGTTTTTAAAAGTCACAATATGTAAAGAGATTAATTTTTACTAATTAATAGTTAAAATTAACAGTTAATAGTATAATGTTCCCTATTTTCTATTTTTAATTAGCCTATTCACCTAAATGAAGGGTTTGCAAAGGGCAAACCCACAGATTCAGCTGACTCGGCTGTAAAGTTCTACTCATGTTTACATGTCACCCAGTTAAACAATTCTATGAATTTATCAACATGCAATTTATGTGTTGCTATGTATAAAACTCCAACTGAGATCTGACATACAAGGATTGTAGAGTCATGCCCATGTGTCTGGCTGGATCACAGACCGGGTTATTTTCATATTACCCTGAATGTAAAACTTAAATTTTAATTACCACATTCTCTTCTATTAATCAACAGCCAGGGTCTCTCAAAATTTAGGTTCAGATATTTTTCACATTTACCCAAATGTCTTCAGAACAGAAGCAACCCACTTCCAGCCTCCTCAAGAGCTTCTTCACAACCAGACTCATTTTCCCTTCTGCTAACACAGAGAGAAGCTGCCTGGCAACAATTCCAAATGTTGTAATTGTCATCAATTAATTGCAGTGATGCTTGCGGAGTATGTATTTAACATTTAATAGTACTGCACAGACAAGTATCTGAAGAGCAAAATCACACTCCCACTGTAAAAAAACAGCTCAGGCAGAGTCTACAGAGCATGTTGAACATCTTGAGCTTATGGTAAGTTTCTGTTGTCTTTCTGGAAACAATGTGTTGACTGTTTTCCCATTGATAAGTGTTCATGTGAGATGTTTCAAATACATACTAATATTTAGTCAACCTATGTAATAAGATATGCAGATGACAGCTTAGCTTCACAGAAGTTATCAATTTAGGTGAAAGGAAATTTTATTACTAGCAGTGAATTAATGCCTAATTATATTGGAATGTCAATTGGTGGAACTGACCCAACAGCAAGATGCAGGCAGTGGTCTGGTAGAGGAGATGAGGAAAAATTAACCAGCTTTTCCCAGTGAGACACTGAAAAATCAATTTAGAAATGCATAAATGGGCCTAGAGAAAAACAAGCTAAATTTCTGGATAATTATAACAAAGTGAAAAGGAAATCTCAATTTTTATTCACCAGATTCTGCTGGTATAGGATTACAAGAGTCACAGAGAACCTGCTGAAATATTTGGCCCATGTGTCAAAACCAGCCCTTTGATTTAACTCACACAGATCCTATTAACTTCCTGGATTTCAAGAAAAATACTTAGTATTCCAGGACAAGATAGTGCTAAAACACTTATTCTTTCATCTGACCTTTAATTCTTTGGTGGAACCACAGCACTCCTACTTCATTATTATTATTTTTCCTGTTTATTTCAATGACTTTAAACTCTAGGGACATCAGCAAGACCTAAACTTCATTAAACTATGTTCTGTATGAATGACTACACTAAACCCAAATAATGCATGACAATATATCCTCAAAGATTAATGACATAAAACACAAATTAATCAGACTGTTTAGATAAATTTACACAGATCTTCATTTCCATATACATTGTAGCGTGAGTACCACAATTTACATTTGGTCATGAGTAAAAGGCAGAGTTCCCAGGCTAGGATAAGCATAGTTTCATGCCATAGTAATACTGATCTGAATAGAAAGCAATAATCTAGGATCACATGACAAGGGGCCAGATTCTTGTGCAGGGAAGCCAACAGTCCAATACAGGCTTTGTTACTTTGATAAGTGAGTTAATTTAAGATTCAAAGGACAGGCAGTAAATACTAGCATGATAATTCACATAGCCTCAGAGAGCAGTCACAGAACCAAATAAACTGATGGATGGAATTGACAAATGCCAAGGGAAGGAGAACTGGTTGTGCTTACTATAGATAGACCACTTGTATTCATACACTCAGGAGGTTCCTGTCATGAGCAATGTGCTACACAGCATCTACTTTCTCTGCTGACTCTGTCAGCACTATACCATGCAACATGCATTTTCTTTGCTCATCTCTGTCCTTGTCCATTGGCAGAGGAGCCAAAAATTATTTGTGGCTTCTTGGTTGCCCTCATATAGTTTATCCTCCCCATTCTGTCTGAAAGATCAGTACATTCTGCTCTTACATGCACATCCTCATTCTTGATCTTCCACTATGTCTCTGCCTTTAGTCTGATTTTGGCCACATTGACTTGAAAACTTACCATCCTAACACTCCAAATCCAGATCCAGATTCAAAACATGTTCCCATCAACTTTTTCCTTCATTTGGGAGTTGTACTACTTTCCCTCAACTGGATAACAAGAAATGTGAGACAGTGAGATAGTGAAAGTCACTTCCCATTGACCCAACTTTCATTATTCTTCATTAAGATACTTACATTTGCTTTGTTACCAATACACAGGAGTAGTTTTGAGTGGGTGAACATTATTTCCCAACACACTATCATTGTTATTCAGCTGAAATTTTTATGTAGCACAAAACACATCACATAGCCCAGAGCAATAAATACAACAGAGAAGACATTTACTTGGAAGTATGGTAGATAGAAAGTAAAAACAGAATCTTTTGCCCTGGCGACAACTGATTCTTCGTCATGTCAAGTAGTTTTGCCAACTACTGTAAGACGTTATGTTTCATTATTTATACAAATACTTCAGATAAATCATGTTTTGTCTATTTATATAAGAGTAAGAACAAAAGAAACTGGCATTGCCAATGTATGGGCATGTACCATGTACCAACAGAGCTATGGGTTGATAGAATGTACTTCTTTATATGCATAAAAAAAGAGAGGAAATTTAATACACGATAAAATCAAGCTGACTATGCACAAAAAATGCCAATTTACATTATTTTTGTCTTTCTCTTTTCATAAATCAATCTTTGTCCTGCTTATTAATTGTTTCCCCCAAGGAACGGAATTTATTTTTTACAGAAAAGTGCCCAACACCCTGCCACAATTACTCCTATTTGTACTGAACAAGAAAAAAACTACATGAAAGAAAGGACTTACCAAGGGATATAGAAAAACTGTGAAGCAAAGAGGAAGAACAGCCTTTTCCAGCTTAGTAAACTCTGGCTGAGGAAAATAAAAATAATTCCCCCCTCTAAAGGCTACTGGCCCTTCACTTCCATTTAAGGACTGATGTAATGCTATATTTAGAACTAACCAAGTGATTCTCACAAAACTGAGGTCAGCCTAATAGGCAATAATGGTGTGATATCAAGACAGATGAAAAGCCCCAGCCCATATACAGTTTTATGCTGTATTTTAATAAAAGATAGACCTCATTCCTAAAAAGCACAGTTGCTTATATTAAAAGTGGAGTTTCTTTTCCCAGCAAGACCACACAATATAAAAGTTTGATTTCAGAAAACAGTTTAAGCTTTTTACATAAAAATTATGGAAGTTTTAAAGTAATAACTTACAAGATCCATGAGGAGGGATAAAGCCCACAGTCTTAATTTGTAGAGACATGAGATTCTCTTAACTCAGGCTGTAAAATGAGCCTCTCCATTAAGAGTTCTCTGAGAACATGGCTGCAGTATGTTAAGACATACCAACTATATAAAAAGCCTGTTAACATGGATTTAAAGAAAGTCTAATTTCTACTCACTTTTTCTGTCTCAATAATGCCCCTAGACAATCTGAAAGATATTTCTCTATGTCTTGCAGGTAAAGCAGAAGGCATTAATGGATGCATACACAAGCAGGATAGAAAAAACAAAAAACCAGAGCACTATATTTTTTGAATCCCTGATTGATACCAACGAAAATGCAAGTTTTGGGCCTGTTTAGGCTTCTATCCAGAAGCTCCAAGGCACCACTGTGATGCCTTTGGATATGTCCAGATGCAATAGAGTAGCAGTACTTGCCCTGCAGAGCTGGCAAGTGCAGGCTCAGTCACTCTGCACAATTCTGGGAGTGTGCAGAGGATTTTTCTCATAATAGGATTTTTCTCATAACAGGAACTCATATGAGGGAAGCAAAGGAAGGGTCGCTTTGTGACAAGTATGAAGAAATAATCACATTCTTCTTATTCTGCCTGGGAATAAGGACAACACAGCTGAAAGATCCCGGCTATATGGCAAACTAACCGCATCTTACGACTTTGGCCCACAATGATTCAAATATCTCATGAATCAGCAACATAAATTAAGTAGAGAATTCATTGATACTCAAAATATTTGAAAATAACAAGATCAACATTCAATTTACTTACATAGGAGTGAGGTTAAGACCAAACCCAGTGACAATTAAGACCTTGCTCGATATGAGAAACTGATGCATTAACAATGCTCTTTTAGGTCATTCTTTCTTCTTATAAACACATGTATTGGAAGCAGAGCAAGATGTGGCAAAGCCTTTAACCATTTGACTTTTACTGCGTTTACAGTATTCATCCAAATATCCTAAATAGCTGTGGTAAAGATCTTTCCCACTTTTTTGTTATCAAGGACTACCATTTCTTGATCCTCCCATTGATCTTAAATTATCTAGCAGAATTAGATCTACAGACAGACACAGGGGAAGGAGTATATATGCACTGGGAATACATGTTACTTCAGAAGCATCTGTCAAAGTAATTATCTTATAATAATCCAGAGCAAACCCACTTTACTTACACAGCTTCTTGTCTCCCATTTTGTTTTCTGATGAGAGGTAAGAGCTCAGTTTTCAGGAAAATTTTTAAGTTCTCATTACACTCTCTGCTTTTAATTCTTTGTTCTATATTATCTTTAAAGAAATGGAGGCATAAAGTAATACGACGATTGGTGTAAGAAGGGGCTGACCTCCACGATCAATATGATCTGCCAGAATCCGTTTATTGTGAGCATGAGACAAGCTTATATACAGTGATGGCTACTTATCAATGCTACTAACATACTGATTGGTTACAGGTTACATTCTTGCATTAATGTCAGACCCTCCTCTTAGAGTTCTTCTGCCAACACACAAGGCCGTTGTTTACCTTGCCCATTCTTGACTCCTACTTAGTTCCCATCGCATAGAGGACTCTTTCCCAAAACAATGAAAGGCATAAACAAGCTCCAAGGCCTCAGGTGCCTCAGGCTCTGAGCTGAGCAGTTGTTAACCCTTTATGGCCTGTGCCCATACTGCAACAGAGGCACATACAGTCTGCTCTTTTCTGCCTTTTTACTTGAGCTCTCTTCTATTTCAGGTCATGGTTGGATGTCAGAAAATGTGATAGCACTTCCTGAGGGCTGTGGAGAATGTATCATAAGCAAGAGCCAGCCACACAGCAGGGTCAGTCCCAGTTTTTCTCCAGCTAAGTCATTGAATAAAATCTCTTTCTATCACAGACTTTCAAAAAACAGAAGAGAAAACTGCAATATTATGTTACTCAGTGGTACTGTAATTTAGGTCAGCAGGCCACCAAAAATTATCCATCATTTTAACTGTAAAATAATTTACACAATATAGTATCAGATGTATTAAATACCTCACTGAGACACTGAAAGCATTTTCCCCTGATCACTTCCCAAATAGAAGTCACTTCTAAGTGTGGCTTTTTAAAGCAGAGGTTTAGCAAAGTATCAAAAGTACTATTCAAGCACTGAGCAAGTGCTAAAATCCTCACATGAATGTGGTATTTTAGAATTACTTCTTTAGCTAGTACCAGTCCCTTGATATGGGTTGTTTAATTGATACAGGCTTAAGTAATGGCTCGTAATGAGAGAAGGACAAAGACCTGAAATGGAGCTCAGAGAAAAGATGCATTAACTTTCAAGGTCCTGGAGGAAACATCATAAGTGTAATGAAACAAAATGTAATGGTGTTAGAAGAGGTATATTTGTAGACTGTAAGAGTGCCTTAATAGTGGCCTTCTGCTTTTAGATTTCTGCAGTTCCAAGAATGTCTAATGCATCTTTGTATGGCAGCTTCTGAAGTCCAGCCTAATTAATGTTAGCTTTTGATTTCCTCAAATTCTTGTAGCACATTTGCAGTTCCATATAAACTAAAAGACTAATAACTAGCATTGAAGTTCCTCATCTCTGCAGCTACCCAAAGCCCTATGGTAAGGGTTCTAAAGCCCTGCTAGAGCACTGGGTATTGTGCCCTCTAAAGAACAGTCTCTTGGATTTCTGTCACAGCTATCCAGGTCCTACCATCAACTTTGGCACTACAAATGAAAGACAGAATAATGCAGGTGAATTCAATTATGAGGGGGAAAAAAAAAAGGCAAAAAACAACAAATACACCCACTACTTTCTTTCATCTTTGGTCAGAAGCTCAGAATTACCAAGCATGGGGTGCATATACATACCAGACAAAATGTGTCTTATTCAAAGGAGAGTATCACCACCTCATGACTTAATTATGAACATTTTTGGAGGCAGTGCACCTGCTTATGAAGATTAGCTATCTAATCTTAGCTAAGATTAGTAACAGATACAAGTGACTGCTAATGGCATTGCCAGTGTAGCTGAGGATAAAACACTCCTGTCTGCCTGCCTCTTTCCAGTGGGGAGAAAACAAGGTACTCAAATACTTCTCTCACTGCCTCCTTCTTTCTACTTATTTTCATGTTTCTTGAGGCATTTTCTCTTCCTTTGCAGGGATATCAAACTTTCAGATTCCTTAAGGCTGGCTATATGCAGCTGCATAGTGTTGAAAGCTAAAACTACCCCTCCCAGCAAAGCGGATAGGCTGTGTGGAGACAAGCCCACCACTCCTCTTCCAAGTAGCAGATGACAGGACAAGAGGAAATGGCATCAAGTTATACCAGGGGAGGTTTAGACTGGATATTAAGAAAAGACTTTATGCTGAAAGGATTATTAAGCATTGGAATAGTCTCCCCAGAGAGGTGACTATATGTGGAGGTATTTATGAGCCAGGGTAGACATGGAGCTAAGAGATATGGTTTAGGAATGGTTCTTGTTAAGAGTTGGTTTGATGGTTGCACTCGATCTGAAAGGACCCTTCCAACCAAGGGAATTCTATGATTCTATTAGAGAGCCAAGACATTTGGAGCAAAAAAGGAGGAGGCATCATCAAGGAAGGAAAGGCTGTGCAGTTCCCAGGAGAGAGGCCAATGGTGTATGCAAAAAACCAAACATGCTGGAAGCTGTTTTAAACAGACAGACAGGGATTTTCAACTGACAATTCAACAGACCTAGATTAAACTTTATTCAGAGCATCAGATGCTTCTCATGCATACCTTTGAACAAAGGTTAGAACAACTGAAAATACAACATGTTGGGATTTTTTTTCCCCTGCAACATAAAGATGTCAGTGAGGTACAGCAATTCAATTTTTTATAAGATACTTAAACAGTACTGTGTCACCCTGCTGTTCAAAGACCAACTAACTCTTGCAGCACATCAGAGTCTCTGGTAGGGTTTTACTGACTTGGGAAAGCTCATACCTTACTTGATTTAATGCCTCTTTAAAAAGCTGACAGAGTTAGCTCAGCCACAAACAGAAAATACAGGGCTGCCTAGTGCAGCAGAATATTTCAAATATTTATTTTGTGAGTGGCAACAGGAGTGCATTTTCCACTGTTTTGGACAAATACTCTAGAGTTGGTAAGAGGCTGACAGTGATACTTTAAATAAAACTAGGTTTCAGCCAGCAGATGGCTCAGCCAAATATGTTCTACTAAATTTTAGGGCAAGTTGAGCAAATCACAGTATCTAATTGGTGATATGATAATTTTTCTAATTATTAATTTATAAAATCTATTGAAAGTGTTTCTGATAAAGCTTAATGAAAACAAAACCACTAGTTTGAAAAACTATACCATAATAGACCTCATTAACAGTATATGATTTCTGTGGTACCTCCTCATTTATTATCAGAATGAGATTTATTTTTCAACCATAATGAATTTTGTCTTACACTGGTATATTTAGTCAAGAAGCATACAATATTCTTTGCAAATATGTGCTGCAGTAACAGTTACCTCTGTCAACTAACATCAACATCATCATCAACAGTTGAAATCTAGACTCAAACACAGGTTGTAAAGGGGCCAAGACAAGAACAAGTTACATACTGTACTCATGTGTCCACATGACTCTACTACACAGGGAATGCAAGCAGAACAGCTGGATTCCCAAATCCATCATGGGGTGCCACCACACAAAATCTATTTTAAAGCCTTCATATGTAAGCAACCTGTTCACAGCTGCAGCTCCGCCACGGGTAAAACAACCAGTCAGCTGACCCTGGTTGCCACAGCAACAAGTAAGAGTAAGAGCCTCTCAATGCCACTTGAGTTAAAGACTCATTTGATTACAAGGGGTGCTTTGGACCAAGTAATGACTATAGGATTTCTCACACAAACATTCTTCACATTTAATCGCAGCTTAGACAAGTTATTAATTTTTTTCTTTTTATTTTTCTTGGATCTGTCTGACATGCTGGGCTTGCTGAGTAATCCTCTGCAACTGTATTTTTATCTCAAGGTAATATTTACATTGCTGAGTAGAAAACTCTTACAGATATAAGAATACATATTTTGATTCCTGTCTTACTGATACCTGAATCAAACACTTTTTCCATTGCTCTTAATGGGGAAGTTTGAGTTGCAGACACACAGATACCTTGAGACAGCAGTAAATTATTTTCCCCACAGGCAATATGGAGTCTGTGTCTTTTATTCTGATCTTCTACTGCGATGAGACAGCATCAAGTGCCTCTCCAGATTCTACTGTAACAGATCCTAAATAACTGATAGGCTGATGCAGAGAACTCCAAGACTAAAAAAGGCTTTCTTCTAGCTTGATAAATATCTTGAGGCCTAGATTACATCAGAGTCATACAGAATGTAAAGCTTTGAATGCTCAGGACAGCTGTCCTCTCTCCCTGCCTTGGTGGCCTGTCTGGTTACACTTGTACCCAATCCTGTCCGCTGGCAGAGTTCCCCAAGTGACACAAATACTACAGCACAGGAGAGGAAAAAATCTTGAGCCGTGCATAGTCATCGAGATGTCTGGGCATTTACAACAGGACATCAACAACAGCATCACCATAACATCATAGCAACCATTGCGATTGCCAGGATGCTGCAGGGAGGGAATGGTTGTTGCTTCCTTCCTGACAAAGGGAGTGAAATCAGCTGCTCGAAGTTTTCAGTGCCTGGGAACTCTTTTATGGATACATAGTTATATAAAATTTGTGGCCAGAAGAATCTTCATGATTATCTGTACCTCACAGTTTCTTCAGTTATGTTTGCTGCTTTCTTTTGTGCCATGACACCCTGCAATTGATAGAAGCACTACCTGTCTGAAGTGGTTGCTCCATAAAGGAAACCAGTTTTAATTTGGACATATCCAGGGATTAATTCTTCCCTATAATGACCGTACTTTCCTCCAACTTTTAATCATATTAGTTGTAAAAAATAATACTTTTCTCTCTCAAGTTGAAATTTGCCCAGCAGTAACTTTGACCAGTAGTTCGTGTCTTTGTGTATTTTGAAAAGAAAACCACCACACTGTATTTTTTTTTCCCCCTGCAAACACTCACACACTAACCCTCACACTTCATCTTCCCACTGCAATTTCTATATGTATTTCTACTTGTATTTCCATCTGTATGATGCTGGTGTACCCTGCTAGCACAAGATAATCAGGGTTCTGTGAAAAACAGATTTGAAAGGACCAAAGAATTAAAGTAACTTCCGTTATGAGATGTTTATAATTGTCATCTTACGGATATGGGAGAAAAAAGGTGATTGCTTAGAAAATGTTAGAACTAGGCAAGGAAGAGAGTTCACTTTATGTGTTCACTCTTGGAAAATCAGTCAGAGATGAGGGATAGGCACAAATCATAATAAACATTAAGTGATGGAAGAAATAGTTCCCAGTGATACATAATAAAAAATGAATTTTCTACAAAGCGGAAGCTCATAGAAAGAGGACACATTAGGATTAAGATCTTTTCAGAAGCTTTCTAGGAAATACTGAGCAATCTGCATTGCATTCCAGTACTTTGATATAAAAACTTCACTTGAACTTCAGCTCTATGCATACAGAAAGAAAACACACTACACTTTCCAGATGCTTTTTCCTGCTTGATCCTAGGTAGAATTTGTATGAAGGTGTAAAGAGTATAATACTGATCACAATAGCTGCTGACATGCTGAAAGGTCATGTCTACTCAGGAGTCATGAAAGGAACAAGCAAACAGAGGCACATGGAATGGGAAGTAAAGGCTTCTGGACTTGGTGGCTGGATTCATGTGGATCTCTGATCACTCACAAATTTTAAACTCATCCATGATACCTTTGGAACAGAAATACTGTCTCCATTTCCAGTTTTTGAAAAATATGTCACTGAAGACAGAACAAACGTGTATCTCCCTACTAGCACAAAGGACCCTCATGTGCAATATCAGTTCCTTTCCAATAGAAATATGCCATCAATTTCCTATAGTGTCACATGCACTGGAAAACAGTTGTGTCTCATGACAACTGCATGAAAATAGTCCATTCAAGCTTCAGTCGCAAGTAATACTGAGTGGTTGTCTCTATATTTGAACTGCTGACTTGCTGTATGTCCTGTTCACTATTACATTTTGGTATTCCTCCTTCTTCCGTGCACTCACCCACATTAATAGTTCTCAAGAAGAAGGAAAAGGGTGATAGCTAAATGTCCCATTTGAGCTAGTCCAGGGGACTCTCACATCTCACAGAGACACAGAACAAACAAGGTTACACAAAACTTACCAGCAGACTTAATCATCCCTTCCATTAGTCCTCTTCAGTCGCACTTCCTCGTAATGCACCTCTCAGGAAAATGGTGGGCTAATGCTGGTTCCGAAGGCAGGCCTCCACATCCAGCCCTTCTGAACTCCAAGCTGCAAAGGTACTGTATTCCTCTCATAGTGACCTTTACTTGAAAACAGATAAGAGGATGGAAACTACTATTCTGAGGAGCAGCACAACACATACATTTGTTTCGTTCTTGAAATCCTTCTAGGGAATTGCAGTTTGCTACAGACAGAGAGAGGACACTAAATGTGCCTCTAAGCCTGATCTAATAAAGTCATTCTTATGTTAAGACAACACTTATAAAACATGTATCAGGGATCTTAAAGACAAAAACGTAAAAGAATCGATTAACATTCCAGAGTCTAATGAACATTTGCTTATTGAATGCAATCTGTTGAAAGGAAGGAGTTGGGAACAGCAAGCAAGTAGGAGGAAAAATAAATCAGACTGCATATAAAAGGGATACATTACAGTTAAAGACAGCAACCCGCTCCAGGAAATAAATAGTAGTGGTACAAAGATGGAACTGTCTATATAAGGTATCTAAATGTAATAATATTCAGAATTGCTTGAGATTTCTTTAAACATTCAAGAAAATTTCATGACGTGGCAGTTTTGGCAACCACCTACAAGACTGCCAACCATCATATTATTTACCATCCTTGGATTAATTGTTATGTACATTCTTGAAATTTGCATATCTCAGCATTTACACTGGAATGCAACAATAATGATTATGGGATTAGAGCAACTGACATACCAGGAAAGGATGACAGATCTCAGCTGCTCAGCCTGGAGAAGAGAAATCTCAGGGGATCACAAGAACATGTACAATTGTCTGAAGGGAGGATGTGAAGAAGACGGAGCCAGGCTCTTTTCAGTGGTATCCAAGGCTGTGGAGAGATGGAGACTAGGGCTCCTGCAGTGTCACTGGTGGCCTTGGGGGGATGAATGGGGCTGTCGGGAGAGTTGTGGGGGCTCTCACTAACTCCAAAACTACGTTTGTGAAGGAAAGTTGGTGAACACTTCCTCTGCGCCTCTGACTTGTCTTCAAAGAAACTGCATAGTACTAGCAATCAGTGAAAGTACATCAATCAGGAACTGTTTTCTGATAACGCAGAGCATAGCTTTTGTGAACAAGGAGTACCAAATAACAGAGCAGGGTTTCTATGGCAACATAATATGCACTTAGACAATCGACCCATTAAGCTGGTCAATTTTCTTTTAAAGCCTCATTTAACTTCTGCAATATATTGTGACAAAGCCCAGTTTCAAATGAGCACATTTCAGTGGGCTGTTATTTCAGTACTGCCAATTATTTAAACTTCATGCTGCAATGTACTTGATAAATATCAAAGTTCACTTTAAATATCATATTTTATAGTATGCAAACTATTAACTTGTATTCAACAGAAATTACCTCCAGATAAGTACCTCTATGGGTACAGAATTGCTAGGAAAATCCTCTCAGGTCCAAGGGGGAGTTTCAGGCCACTCTGCGGATACATTTACATTGTTTATGAATCCTTAACTGACACTTCTACCTTCCCTTTCACAATGGGAAAGCAGAGGCCAGCAGCTTTGCCCTGGGTGAAGAACCCCATCTGCACCATGTAATCTGAGAAAGAAATGAGAGGGCAGGCAAGTACCAGGCAAGAAGCTAGAAGAGAGGTTGCTTCCTCCATCCTCATCACTGTGCTATACTTGCCACACCAAGAGAGCTGTATTTCACACTGTGCCTGGTGTCTCTAAAATTTGGTGAAATGGAAATAGCCTAACTAGGAGGATATACAGGAGTCCACGCTTGGGAGGTGATCTCAGTACAGGCAAGGGAAATTAGAGCTTCTCAATGCCAGGAGAGAATTTAGAGTGTCTTTAGAATATGCATAGCTTGAGTTCTGGTCCACTCTCTACAGATCTCCTGAAGCAGTGTAAAACCAATGCAGGCTATCAAGTGAGCTTTAAGTATCCTACAAAAGACACATTGGTTAAAGAAGACAAACCAAAAAAGGCTGAAAAACAGTAGAAGATTGTGCAAAAGAATATGATGTCAATATGAAAAAAAAAGGAACCATCATTTTTCAATCACCCTTTGCCACTAAAGTACACGTACATTCCTCCTCTAAAACTATTCCTCCTATTTTAACAGTAAACAGAAAATAGATTTTTCAACACATGGAAAACTTCCTATATGCTTTATCACTTGACCTTTTTTTTCTAAGCACTATAGTAAAAAAAAAAAAATGGGAGGGGGGGAGTTAACTAAGTCAAGGAAGCATCTATTATGGTTCAACAGTTGCAGTTAAAAAAGGCCACATTTTTATTTTATCCAGACTCTTGTCTTCCAGTATCTCTGGTTTGGAAGTTTCATGCAATGTTTCTAAATAACTCTGCTATGAGCTTAATGAAAATACTCAGCGTATCCTTTACAAAGTATCTTTATTTAAATAATCCTTTTATACAAATTCTGAAGTACTCAGTCTTCATCCTTTGTGATCCTCTCTGAAGATACAAATAACAGAGAAATTCTTCACAAAGTGCTTTTGTCAGGACTCATTTTAAATCAAATGAATGTATACAGTTACTCTCTCTTGAAAATAATTAGTTTTGTAAAAAATATTTGCCAGAGAAAAGAGCTTTATCCTTACCAGATAGTTTAGCTATTTCCATCTTTTTTTTTTTTTAATTTTTAAAAAAGTAAACTTTTAGGCAGTTAGAGCCATATGTTTTGTCTAGTTATCCATCTTATTCCCTTGAGTTGCATTGAATTACTTAAGTACAATTGAAATCCAAATTTGGCTCACTAAATTCCTTTGACAGATATACTAGAAAAATATAATTTATAAAAGTTACTTCAATATAGCCATAAAACTTCTTTCCATTTCTCAAGTCAGTTTATTTCCTTTTCCTATTACATGTATGCAAAAAACAATTAATGTCTAAAAGTGGTTACCATTTTATTATCTGTCAAATAAGAAGTTTTGCCAAGACAAAATACAGATTTGAAATGTTTGGCCCTGACAGCTAGAATTCTTACTATTTTTGAGGTTATCTGATAAGCCTTTTAACTTGCAGATAACTTGTCATAGTAATACTGATATCCTTGAATCATTTACCAATGACTGTAAATTACTCAATGAAATAATGGAGCCAATCCTTTAAAACAATACAAGAAATGCAAGAGCACAGAAGGAATGAATGATTCTTTTCTTCTCCTCTTCTCTTATACTTACATATTGTGGTATGCTTCTGCTGTTGTGAAAATATTTCATCACATAATGCAAAGTCTATGAAGAGAGACATAGAAACAAAATGTCAGCAGTAGAAGAATAAGCACAAAGTGATTTTTTTTTTTTTTTTGCAATTATTAGGCTCTTTGGGGAATCTTCGTATCAGCTCTTTTACTGCTTTTTATTTCTCAAAGCAAACAAATTAAATTGCTCTTGGCGCTCAGTGCAACCCAGTACCCACTAGATGGCGCCCCAAGGCAAGAAGATCTCAGCTCCCGACGCCATGTCTGCTCTGAGAAGATTCCTTTCCAGAAGAGAAATATAAGGACAAGGAGTGATCAGAAACACCAGAACGACAAAAAATTCTAAGACATCAAATTGCATTTGGAATTTAGTTAAAAAGAGGAATAGAATGCTACTAGCATCTACACCAGAAAGAAAGCACAAACCCTCTTCCCCTCAAATTCTTTGCTATCTAATCCTTAAAACCCAGCATCCTTTAAAAAAAATTATATCACTGTATTCTACCAATAAAACTAAGAAGCTTTTCACATAGCTGTGTCTGACTGCATAAAAATATGACTTGACCTATCCACCAGAGGAGGACTTGGACAGAATAATGTGATATAAGCAGCATCATGTTTTTCTCCTTTTTGGTTCAGACAACAGCATTCTCAGTATCCCTCAGCAAAAATATTTCCAGCAAGTAATAGTCCTTGTAGACCTTTCAGCTCTGGCGTGGTCTTCTAGGCACTCAGCCTCTCACAGAAATTCTTCAGCTTCCACTCAGTTTCTGCTTTGTAGATCCGCTTCTATAGAAAATGTTGATCTTCAAATGTAAAATTAAATAAAGGGGTGAAGAAAAATATGCACTTTACAGCAGAGTCATAATCACGGATCCAAGACAGCATTCTGGTTTGTATTTACTTCAACCCGCAGCTCTTCTTTATTTAATATGTTAAAAGTTGATCTTCAGCTAATGATTTACCATCTTGTAGGTTATAGTTCTACAATGTGAATGTAGACTGCTGTTACTGTATTGCTGATCCCCACATATGTACCTGAACTTATGGGCTACTTTTTCTGCCAGTGGAAAAATCTGCTTCTCAAAGGCACATAATGTCATTCTGAAGTAAATGTCTAAAAACTGAAATGTAGTTCAGATGCAGATGTTCAAGTAGCAGAAGTCTTAGACGTAGGCAAAATGGCCCCTGCATCTACTTAGAATCATCAAATCATAGAATGCTCTGAGTTGGAAGGGATCTTCAAAACCCCTGCAGTAAGAAGAGACAATTTGCACTAGATCAGATTGCTCAGATACTCATCAAGCCTGACTTTGAATGTCTCCAGGCCTCCACTACCTCTCTGGGCAACACATTCCCATGTCTCATCACCCTCATGGTGAAGAACTTTTTCCTAAGGTCTAATTCTAAACCTACCCTGTCCTAGATAAAAACCATTGCCCCTCATCCTATCACTACATGCCCTGGCAAACAATCCTTCCTCAGCTTTCTTACAGGCTCCTTTCAGGTACTGGTAGCCCACTATGAGGTTTCCCCAGAGCCTTCTCTTCTACAGATTAAAGAACCTCAGCTTTCTCAATTTCTTCTCCTAGGAGAGGTGCTACAGCCCCCTCATCATCCTCATGGCCCTCCTCTGGACCCTTGTCAACAGGTCCAGGTATTTCTTGTGCTGAGTGCTCCAAAGCTGGACACAAATCTCCAAGGGGGTTCTCACAAGAGCAGAGTAAGAGAGGCAGAATCATCTCTCTTGATCTGTTGCCCAGAGCTCTTGTGATGCAGCCCATTTGGCTTCTGGTCTGCAATAGCATTTCTCAGAGGAGATACATTTTCTTAGCTTTGTGTTTAATAACACATGCAGTAGCCTACTGAGTAAAAGCATGACCTTTTCTCAGATTTGTAAGGCAACTTTACAACCACCTATTTGAAACCATCTAGTTCTTTTTTGGGACCATCACATCGCTGAAGTGACAAAATTTCAGAGGGAGGAGCACCAGCCTTATACAAGAATAATTTCTGAAGGCAGGACTCATTGGCCACTTGTGAATACAACAGGAGTCCCAGGCATGAGAATTCCCTAATCAATACTAGTACAATGTCAGAGTGCTCCTTGCACATGTACTTTCACAGACAAGTACAGGCAAGATTTAGTCTGAGTATGACCATGGAGGTCTGGAAGTAGTCTTGTTGTGATAGCTAAGAGAGGTTTATACTGTGGACATGGTTATCCCAGCAGTTCTAGGGGACAGCCGTGACATCCATAAACCTACTCATATAGATAGATATAGATATAGATGATATAGATATAGATATAGATGATATAGATATAGTAAGCCCCAAAGCTGTTAGATTTTAGAAAGGGGTGCTTGCTGAGAATGAAAAACTGCTAAGCAATAATGGCATTTGGAGTGAGGCTAAGGTAAGAAATATGTACTACAGGAGTAGCAAGACAGTAAAGCAGCTTGTGCATATTAAGGCAAGGTCAATGGCAGTCTTGAAAGCCTGTGAGTGGAACAGAAGAGACCAACATGCCATAAGAGCATTGACAAAATTAATTTGGAGGAATAGAATCATTAATGTGTAAATTCAGGGTTCAGCTGGACCAAAGAAACCAGTATAGGAGTATAGGAGAAGGAACATTAGCTCCAGATACCTCTGAGTATTTGCAGTGTCCAAAAAAGTAAAGTGCTTCTGAAGAGGAAGGCATGGGGAGAGCTAGAGGTTTCTGATGACACTTATGTCTTCCTCAGGATCTGCAAGGCAAATCCAGACTGAAGAGTGCTTTCTCTCTCCTTTCTTTACTGCTCTTTCAAACTTGACCCACCTCCCATCCAGTAATTTCGGGAAGGGAGAAGGACATCTCTTGCTTCATCCTCATGTATGATGCAGCCTTTCTTTGCTTCCTCCTACACTTCATCTATCACTGCTTTAATCTGCCCACACTCTCATTCCACACAGCTCTTTTACAGCTCTGTCAGGAAGACATTCCTCCATCACGTGCATGTCTTGCTTTGTCACAGTCACTTTCTCACGTCTGCAACTGTTCCTTCTCCCCATCGCATCTACAGACCTTCTTTTCATTAATCATTTCATTAATACCTCATTTTCCATGACTTTGTTTTTCTGAATGAGGGGTTTTGATTTTCCAAGTTACTTTTCTCCTGAGCATGCTTAGCTCTCTCCAAAGCTTAGCATGAAAACTGAATGGGAATGGAAAAGCCCATAAGCTCTCTGACAGAGTTCCCAAGATAATTAAGAAGCCTGTGTTTTTAGAAGCACAGCACTTTAGTCCATTTATCTAGAAATTACTTAGCAGTTCTTTGCAGCCTGAAGACACATCAAGAAGTTAGAAAATGCAGAGTAAGGGCATCTAAAGCACATTTTAAGCACTGAGAATTTTGGTAATAAAGCAATTAAGAAATAAGGATGTTTTGCATCCTTACATAGACCAATAAAATTACTACTACCTGAACAGAGTTTTCATAGTATCCAGCCTGAGTCTTCTGAGCTGCAGAGTAAGCAAAAATTTATCTGATTTCTTCTTGCACTTCCTAAAAAAGGAGAACAACTGGTCATTATCTTCTTTAATAGTGCACTTTTACATAATTAAAGACTTCTCATGTTCCCTATTTCGAGTTTCGTTTCCTAGAAGAAACATCAACAGTGTTCTGAAAAATTCTTAATTTCCTAAACCTCATTGTCCCCTTTGCTGCACTCTGAGTTCCCTCCCATGAGTCAACATTTCCAGTGGACTTCATTTCAGTTTCCAAGGGCTGTGCCTGGAAGTAGGTGCAGCATTTCAGCCAATCTGATCCTGGACAACAGGAGAATTAATCAACATTTTACTGCTGATGTTCAGGCTTTTTTTTTTTTTAATGTCAAATTTCTCTTTGGCACATAACAGAATCCAGCAACCCAATCTCCTTTGCATTCCATTATCATCCCAAGGGCCTTGATGGGATTCTGCTAGCTGGCCAGTTGCCCCCATAACCCACATGAGCAGCATTTTGTGCCATTCATTACTTTAACTTAAGGAGCAAGAGAAATGCTTGGGTTTCTAGTTCACTCAGGAATAGCCCACAGTTTCCACACTGTACCTCAGGCCCCTTGCTTGATTCCACTCCCAGAAAAATAAACATTCTATGACAAAGCACTTAGAATCATAGAATCATAGAATAGTTCAGGTTGGAAGGGACCTTAAAGATCATCAAGTTCCAACCTCCCTGCAGGAACACCTCCCACTAGATCAGGCTGCTCAGTGCCCTGTCCAGCCTTGCCTTAAACACCTCCAGAGAGGGGGCATCCACAGCCTCTCTGGGCAACCTGTTCCAGTGTTTCACTACCCGCACTGTAAAGAACTTCTTTCTTATATCGAGCCTGAATCTACCCTCTCTCCAATTTACATCCATTATGGCTGTTTCTGTGCTTGTTTGCAAATAGGGCACCAGTGAGCCACTGACATATGTTTAGTTTCCACACAAAATAATCGCACTGAATTCCAGGGGTGAAATTAAATTTCTTAGCAGTAAAACAAAAACAAAAAAAAAAGTTCTCCATTGACTCATCTGGATACAGCATTTCACCAATGAGAGTATATCAGTAAACAGTTAAGCTAAGCACAATAGCTTTCAAATAAAGAGGTTATACTAGTTAAGGTTTGAGGGATGTTTTATGCATATTTAGGAAGATAAATAATTCATGTGGATGGTACTATACAATACTCTCCAAATGTTGTTAAAGCTATTCAAATACAAAAAAAAAAACACCAATGTGACACAGAATAATGATCACTTTGCTGAATTGGTTATGGCTTTAAAGAGTCGGTTTACTGTAAGCTGCAATGACCCCTTTGAACAGCAGAGGACATTCAGTTACCCCAGTTTATCCCTTGAATGCCATGCAGAGGGGAGAACGGTGGGAACAGTCAGGAAACTCAGCCTGGTGATTGATGGATAGAAAGGCCCTTTTGTATAGTGACAGAGGCAGGATCCTACACTCTCACTTTCACACAGGGACAAAGGAAGAACTCCTTTTTTCATTTTTTTTCCCAAGGCCTGCAGCACAAGGTCCCCCCTAGGCAAGCTGTCAGCAGGGAGCATCCTGCACACAGCAGCCCAGCCTGGGAGATAAGCAATAATACTTGCTGCAAACTAGACAATGGTAGAGAAGCTGCTTTGAGAGGGTGCAGCAGAGAAGAGGTCTGAGAACTGACTGTGAGCAAATAATACATGCAGCTGCCCCTTCCGTCATTGCACCAAGTTTCCAACAGTGAGCTGTATTTGCCATGCTGCTGAACCTCTGTGGCATGCCAGAGGAACTGCAGTAGCTGGCAAAGAAGGTGGGGTGAGTGAAAGCTGAAGTAGTGTTAAATAGAAGTTAAATAGAAGTCTAATCCTGCACACCATGCTGCTTTGTTGCTGTATTTTGACTTAACTTGTTAGGCAAGATATGTGCACAGCAGCAACGAGAGACATCACTACCTCCAGTGACTGTGGCCCTCAGCTGGGTAAGAACAAGCTGTGTTGGTTTTCATTCCTGATCCTGGAGCACTCAAGCCTTTTGCATTAAAACCCTGCGGCACAAACAACTGATGAAAGCAAGGACTAGAGTCTGGGCCTCTCTGCAGCAAAACACAGTGCAGGGAACCTTCTTATGTCCTCTTTTTTGTGCCTATATCTCTCAGCATCATTGCACTGTCATGCAAAGAGGCTGATACCACCTTCAGCCTGGAGGGACAATGCGTTTTTAAACTTCTTGAAGTACAAAAGTCACTGGGAAACATCTTACTGACAACATTATTAAGAAAGGGTATGGCAGGACAACTGCCACAGATTTTAAAGAGGCAGTGGCAGGGTCACATTGAAAACAGTCATTTTAGGCAGCTAATACACAGGATACACATGCACTGTAAAGCCCAGTGAGCTGGAGTACCTCTCTTCTAGAGAGTGACAAGACTTGTGACAAACCTGTTTCATGCTCCCTGCCACCTCTTTAAGCACATCAATCATTGTGATGATCTTGAGGGTCTCGTCCAATCTAAATGATCCCATCATTCTTTGAAACTAATTCATTAGTATCAGCCTTTTTTCCAGGCACACACAAGCTACATATCTCCACAGCACTGCAGATTGAGGCCAAAATGACAGTCTTTCAAAACTTGAAAATGGTGAAGAACAAACCATGTACTTTTGCAAATATTTCAGTCCTCCAAACCCTGATCTGAAACCACAGAGTGTGAAAAGTGTATCCGCTTCTGACACAGCAACTTGTTTCATGGAAGCAGAATAAGCAAAAGCAGTCCAAATACAGTTCCGAGGGGAGGCATCTGAACCTGAGCTGAGCACACTGCCCAGACACCCAGACTGTAAGCCCTTCATCCCAAACCTCTGCTTTGTTTGTGCTGGGAATTAGTGGAGCGGCAGTCAGAGTGCTGGCAAAGGGAACTGCAAGCTGAGTGTGAGAACAAGCCTTCTGTCTGAGCACAGTTCTCATCATCTCTCACCGATCCAGTTATCTTTCATCTACCATGAGACATCCTTATCACTCCTGCCTATCCCAGCACCTCTGCACTGCCAGTATTCCTTCATTATTTGTCATCCAACCCACAAGTTAACATTTTATGCAAATCTTGGCTGTCTCTTGCTTTGCTATTGCTTGCTTCATTTAGATTTATATGCCACCTCGTAACAGCAAGGCAAGAGTCTTAAGAGTCTTTTTCCTTCAGTAATAAGTCATTTGATTTGGAAAGAATTTGATTTTTTGAACAGTTGGAAGAACATGCATCAAAAGGCTCAAAATATTTCATGTTTATCCTGGGATGTTTTAGACTTATTTTCCCCCTTTTTGCCTATCTCTGATCCAGTTCCACTGATGCTCAGAAAGACATCTAACTTCAAATACTGACACCGGCACTTCAAATTCTGTCTCACAGGGATCAATTTGAGCTGAGTCAGCAAGAATAGTATGTGCAATCCCAGTGGTCTCTTGGAGCAATGTGGGCTATGATCACCAAATCCAACTAACTCAGCCAGTGATTGTAACTATGGGATATTTTATTTTAGAATATCTTGCAGTACATGCAGTCATTGTCACCAAGGAGATGCTGAGTAGGAGTTTAGCCACAGATAATTTTGAAAAGTCGTATTTTGCAGGGTGAATCAACTGATCCTTTCTGTAGCTGGGAAGCTGCCCATGTGACTACTGTAAAATAAAACACTGGTAATAATCTCTCCTGAAAATGTAGCTGCTTACAACTGTGTGATATCTGGCAGTTAAAAAAAGAGCAGTAAAAGAAGTTGGGTAGAAGCAGAAAAAACGTGTAAAATAGAGAAGTTACACAGACATTGAGGAAATTACTGAAATCTCTGTTACTTAACAACAGACACTGAAGTGAAATTCATGGTTCTTATATGTAATTATGTAAGCTATTACCATCGGTGCTGTGTCCACAAAAACACTAGTGAATGCAACAGAAAGAAAAGTATTATTTAACACAAGGGATATTATAACCTCAAAAAAAAGTCATATGAAAAGTGTCTTGCTTTTCTAAATAGAATAAAAAGGTGCAGAAAAACAGCCTGTAGGCTTAGCTTTGCTTGACAAATCTTTGTCTGCCCATTAATTAAAGGAGCTGTCCTAAAGTTTTCTTAGATCAAAGAAAGAAACAAAGGAAAAAAAACTATGTGTGGTGTGAGAAAACAATAAGGTCTTCATGAAATTTACTAGGGGGATGTGTCGTTTTACTGCAGCCTTTTTCTGTTTACAGATACAAAGCCCAGTGGAAGAAGCTTGTGTCAGGTTTTGTTTCCAATTAACTTCACGCTGTGTGTTTTCCTAAGCAAGGTTTCTGCTGAAATCCTAATCAGTCTAAAGTCAGTCATATCCATGAACACATCCTTGGTTCAACAAGCTGCACTCCCTGTCTCTGTCAGCCCTGTCCTGTCTGCAGGAAAATGGTTTCTTTAGTATCACAAGAACCCAGCTAAACTTAGACAGATGTGGCTTTGATTTAGATGTAGGCCAGCAGTCCAGGAGAAAACTGGGAAGTGGATATAAGGGGAAATTTATAATACTTATTCTTTCTGTAATGATTCTTGGTGGGATTTCCTCCCTCCTAATCAGTTTGCAATGGTGAATGCGAGAAGCTACAGGATGTTTGAGCACCTAAAAGTAACAATTGGCCCTATTTGCTTAAAATTAGTATCTGCCCAGAGACATGCAAGTTGCCAGTTGTGAATGGACAGGGAAGCAGGACTGTGGGAAGCATGCTGTGCCCTCAGAATGGAGCAAAGCTCTTCACGATCTAGTTTGGATGAAGATGGAGCTGCTGCACTGCTGGGAGGAACTGGCAAGGGTTGCCCCATACCTTGTTTTGAAATTTTAAACCAGAGCTGCTGTGGCTATCCCCGGTTAGCTGGCAGAAGAGAGGACCTATGTCAGTGAATTGCACCACGAAAAACTTCTAAAAGGTCTCAAGACAGAAATGGCCATTGCTTTTCAGATATCTATAAACCCACAGATTCATACAACTGCACCTGGAAAGACACCAGCAAAAAGACAATCTAGCAAGCAGATCTTTGGGAAGTACAAATCAGCCTTGTTCTGCTGACTTGTTAACAAGATGTTACAGGGCTTCACATGGAAGAGAAAAAAAAAGATTTGAGGTCTTCACACACAGGACACTAATGATCTGTTTGGTGCTTTCTGCCATTAGAATGAAGACAAAGATAATATCAGAAAGAAAATATTTCAAGAGTCAAAAAAGTTAAATTTGAACATTTGTAAGCTTTAATCACTTCCATTCAGATAAAAGTCAGAGGAGAAATCTAAAGGAAGATCTCAATTTTTTCATAGAATCACAATCACTTGGGACCTTTCAAATTAATGAGTCCAACCATGTCCAACTCTGACAAAAACCATCACTAATCCGTATCTCTAAGCACTATGTCTACCTCTCTTTTAAATACCTCCAGGAATAGTGCCTCAAGAACCAGTTCCAATGCATACTAATCTTTTCAGTGTCAAAAGTTTTCATAATTTCCAGTGGAAATCTCACCTGGAGCAACTTGAGGCCATTTCCTATCATTTGCTAGTGGAAAGAAGAGACCAGTTCCTACCTCTGTACATCCTCCATTCAGATGCTTGTAGGAGCTATAATGTCTCTCTTCAGCTTCCTTTTCTGTAGGCTGAACAATCCCAGCTCCCTCAGCTACTCATCCCACTTCTCTCCATGTGTTTAAGAGCATAAAATACATGGGCAACAGGTAAAGGTGGAGGAACAGCTAAAGCAGCAGTAGTGCTATCCCCAGACAGTACATGACTGTGCATGAACTCACCTGTTTCCTCTGCTGTAAACATCTGTGCTCCAACAGAAAGGCAGGCATCCCATTGACTTTACAGTACCCAAGAGTGTCCTGGGTCCAGGGGCAAAGGATCACAAATAGGGACCAAAGCATGAACAGTTTCACTCTGCCTATTTATTCCATTCAGTTCCATAGGAAGAAAATATTCTGTTCACATGGAGCAAATGCAGTAAAAAAATGAAATAGTAAAAATAATGCAATGTCCAGTATTAGCCAATATTCCTAAAGTGCTTTACTGGTGAAAAAAATTAATTTATTTCCATTACCTGATAGGATGAATCATCTTTCTCTCCTTCCTCACCCCCACTGTTCTCTTCAGGGAAAGCTGGAACTTAAACTGCTTTTCTTTTTGTGTTTGTAGCACAACTAAAAATAAAAATAAAACTATGTTTTCCTAACACCTCCATTTCTATTGCAAGAGCAGCAGAAGCCAATGGTAATTCTATTGTTCAGTCATTGCTCATACATTTTTCTCTCTTTTATTCTTTTTTAGACTGAGTGTGTGCTAGGATATGTAGGAGTCAGAAAAACTTCCATGAGGAACTGTTACCCAGGTGATGTGCATCTACAGTTTCTCCTTGCAGAGAACATTCTGCTCAAGCCTCCTTTTAGTCCCTGCTCTTCTGCTGTGGTACCATGACATCACAGAATCCCAGAATGACCCGGGTTGGAAGGGACCCCAAGGATCATGTAACTCCAACCCCCCTGTCTAGCAGGGCCACCTAACAAACACATCTACTAGATGAGGTTGCCCAGGGCCTCATCCAGCCTGGTCTCGAACACCTCCAAGGACGGGGCATCCACAACCTCCCTCGGCAGCCTGTTCCAGGACCTAACCACTCTCCTAGTAAAGAACTTCCCCCTAACATCCAACCTAAATCTTCCCTCCTTCAACTTGTATCCATTTCCCCTAGTCCTGCTATTGTCAGCCCTTTCAAAGAGTTTACTTCCTTCCTGGGAAGACATGCGGAGTATCTGTGCAGCACTGCAACGCTTGGGCTCATTGGCCTTTTTTCACAGAGCAGGACTCAAAAACCATGGATCTGAATCACAGAATTATCTGAGTTGGAAGGGACCTGTCACATCATTGAGTTCAACCATCAATCTAACTCACCATCACTACACAATGTGCCTCAGCACCAAATCTACACATCTTTTAAATAACTCTAGGGATGGTAATTCCACCACTTCCCTGGGCATCCTGTTCCACTGTTTGAAATCCTTTTGTCATAGAAATGTTTCCTAATATCCAGCCTAAATCTACCCAGACACAACTTGAGGCTGTTACCTCTTGTCCTATTGCCTGCTACTAGGGGCAAAAGATCAACTCCCACCTCTCTACAACCCCCTTTGCTTGGGTCCCTTTAGCATTTAATCTGCACCTGAGGAAGCCCAGAGACTGAAGGGGGAATCTACAGCACATTCCAGCTGCTTCAAATACAGTAGCAACATCAAGAGCAACTAATGTGAACACAGATTCTTTTTCGCTGCCCCTTCAAAAATAACTTCTTTTACAAATTCCTTTTTACCACATGTAAGCTGAGCTATTTTCTCAGTTCTCATGAATGAAGGCCAACCTTGTAATTTGAGTAAGAGGAAGTCTGGAACTGCACTTTCCCCAGAGACTTATGAACAAGTAAGAGCCGAGCAGCTTCTCCTCTCTTGTTTTGGGGCAAGGGCATATACAGCTTGGCTCCTTCCTGCAGGTGCTGAATCAGAGACTCTGGTTGGAAGGGAGCCAGAAGGTCTTGGTTCCTCCTTGCTTACAAGAGGGAGTAGCAAGTGAGCAGCATCTGTGCATCTGTAGTGATACATATACTGTTGTACACTGAAAACCTTCTTGAAAAGCCTAACATAGCAATGACAGAGCATCTTGAGTTAAATGTAAAGCCCCTTGCTGTTAGTGCATCAGTCCACTGAATGAGACAGTATATACCCATACAGACTGGAATTTTCAAACAAACATTGCATATATAAACATACATCATCATCATACCTTTATACTCCAACTCTCTCAGTGTCAAAGTAGGGCCAGAATCTACATTTAAACAATACATGCTTAATTGAAGTAGTGCCCAACAAAATTATGAAGGAAACTGCTGATGAAGGTGATTTTTGCAAAGATAGGGTGATGGAGTAGTGCAACTCCAAGGTATGTTATCAGATCACACAGCTGAAACAGTATGCTTAGCTTCTCTTACCCAGCCTGTGGAAGTTCCCACACTGCAGTGCCCCCAGTCATGAGATCACTCATGAATCTGTGGGATTTCCTAATGGAAATTTATATTTTTGAGAAGGCTTTCTGTCTGCCTATTACTTTGCTATGATATAAAAAGAGACTAGCAATGATGGCAAAAATTGTATTATTTTCATTTCTAAAATTATTATTAGTCTCAGCATCGATTTCTGATTCTAATCCAGAGTCAGCATTTTCGTTAATTAGAAAAATGTGTGAGAGATATATGATCCATCACTGCAGATGTCAGATTCAGTTACCCATGCATAGTGAGTAAAAATAGGCAAAATTTTGTCTTCACAAACTCTGCAATGATTTTCCACATGTGCAAAGAACTGCAAAGTAGTGAGGGGGCGGAGGGGTGAAGCCCCACTCTATTTGGAATGCCCTAACAAGCTGTCAATATATTAGGCCCTGACCACCAAGATAATCGTTTCTAAGTGGTGTAGGAATCAGCTTAATTCTGCAGTGCTTTGTGCTCTTGCTTTGTTCCTTGAAACCCTCCTACCTACCTGGGTTTTAATAATAACATTTTCATAATATAAGCTGAGTTACTTTTCCTTGTAGCCTCAGCCTGGAGTGACTAACAGTACAGTTAAGCTTCACAAAAGGTGCACAGCTATTGCCTTGAATATGCATTCCTACTAATTCAATCACTCAGGAGCAAACAGCTCCTGGTCTATTGTACCATTCTCCCAAGATGGATGAAGCCTTCCCCACTTCATCTGGAAACTTAAGACTTTGTAAAGGGGAAAAAATATCAGTCAAGGTAAAGAGAGTCTGCCTCACACGGAAAGGAAAAGGAGTTTAATTTGTTTCCAGTCAGGTTTTTTCCAAAATTCATAGAATAGTTTGAGTTGGAAGGAACCTTAAAGATCATCTAGTTCCAAGCCTCCTGCCATGAGCACACCTCCCACCAAATCAGGTTGCTCCAGCCTGGCCTTAAACACCTCCAGGAAGGGGGCATCCACAACGTCTAGGGGTAACCTGTTCCAGTGTTTCATCACCCTCACTGTAGAGAATTTATTTCTTATATCTAGTCTGAATCTCCCCTCTCCCAATTTAGGTCCATTATTCCTAGTCCTTCCATCACCCCTGAATGACATATTGAAATATTCAAGCAGAGAATAAAAAAGAATAAAAAAGAGACATAGAAGGAAAACAGAAGGGGAAAACACACGAGAATAAAGATAACATGAAATCAGAGAAAAAAGAGTAAGAGGAAAAATTTAAAAAAAAGCAAAGAAGAACCAAAGGGAAAAAAAAAAGAGAAGAAAATTCAAAGGAAGCAGAAAAAGACGTGGCCTTCAAAACTCTCCATGCACAAGGTGCTCACTGTGGAGCTCAATTAGAAGTGGCTCTGCCAGGAGTGTGAGAGAAACAGCACGAAGAATGGAACACAGTAAACATGTTTCCACTCCCCTTCCCCTGGGATTCCCAACTATCATTTGAAGGATGCTTCTTCAGCTGCTTTCTTTCACTGCTCACTGGAGTATCCTGGTGAGCTGGTGCCACTGCTGTGCTAAGTCGTGCTCTCTGTCTTGTGCAGCTCAGATTCATCGCCAGGAGCAGCTCCTGGCAGTGCATCCAAGCAGCAGATGCGCTTCACAATGATTTCCCAAACCAGCCCACAGGCAGGTGGTAGGCACTGCCATCTCTGAGTGATAAACACCTGTCAGTACCCTGGCCTACTTCTAGCCACATCCTTTTGCTTTTACAGCATGAATCCTGTCTCTGCTGTTTACAGGTGCCCTGACAAGGGAATTCCAAGGACTGGAGTTTATTTCCTGGCAGTCACAGTTATAATTTGAGTTGCCTTTGTCCCCATGCAAAAGGGGTACATCTGTCTGAAACTTATAAGCTCATGATCACTGACACTCTTGTTTGGTACTCACAGGATGTCATGGGTATTTGTGACCTCCCTGCATACACATTCCAGGAACTGAAGCAGGTTTGTCTTCCTGCAAGAGTTCTCTGCCTTCAAGAGAACACAGCTCAACACCATCTGCCTCCCGACATGTCCATATAAAATCCTTTGTGAGTTCTGAAGTCCTATCCGTGGACACAAGCAATGCTGAAAACCCACAGTGTATCTGGAAACAAGGTAACAGGGGATCCTCTGTACCCAACTATGAGAACTGTGAAACCTGAATCCTTTGTGCTAGAACTGGTGGTTTTGGTGCTTCAAAACCAGGAAATTAATCATTTTGTGAGATGGTACAAGTAACTATACCCAGACACATCATTTACCAGGTAGGATACCGGACCTGAAGCTTTAGCCAGGGGTCTAGGCATCCCATGAGCTGCAGGTGGAGCATCTTCCATGAACCAAACTACGTACTTGAGAGAAGATTTGCTTGGCACCAAGCTTCCTGATGTCTAGTTTACAGCACAGACAAAAAAAACAGAGCTATGTAATTTATGTTCTAGTGAAGCAAAAATAAATGCACATTCAAGTCAGTGACTGCCCAAGTCTTTATCAGAGCTTTCCCATCTCTTTTCCAACTAAAGTCCCTAGCAAATAATAACAGACTCAAAGTTCTGGGGCTCCCTGGGACCTGTTTTCCAGCAATCTCAGAGGTTTGATTGAGCTGTTCCAGATTTGCCTGGGTTTAACTCTTTGGGGAAAAAAAAAATAGGAAAGCTGGAATAGGTAGAGTTTGCACGTTGGGGCAGCTAAGGAAATAATGGCAATGACACCCAAGTCCAACCCAGCTTAATCTCTCCCTAAGTCCTAGAACTTTCAATCAGGTTACACACTTCATCCCAAGCAAACTGCCTGATGATAAATGATGTGAAAATAAATAGGTGACAAAGTATGGAATTCAAGTTGTGTTTGATTCTGCTTTTACTTACGCTGCTGTACATCTGCTCCAGTCAAAAATCTGATGTGTGGCAAAAGACAGGAGAGCAACCTGGGAGAAGTTACATGTAATTTCTATAAGGAAAAAGAAAATATTAACTGAATCACAGCTTATGTTTATTGGCACTTAGACAAGTGCTTTCACTGCGGAATATTTCTTGTTCCAAATACCCAGGGCACCATGAAATGAAAATATTCCCTTTTTAGTCTTAGAAGTATTTCCTAAACACTTTACCTTTGTGATAATTCATATAATTTTATCTTTGCTTTATGGCAAGAGCAAACACATAATTGCATACTGATTGAATGGATGACCCAGAAATCTCTAAGCGGAAGCATAAGCTTTTTTGTATGTATTTATTTTGATACAGCATAAGTTTGAGTACATAAAAAGCTTTACCTATATATATTTCGAAAATGGAACTGTTAATACATTGATTACACAGATAATTCACCTGAACTGTGAACAGTGTCTAAAGCATTTGCATTAGTTAACCTGTTGTAGTGGCAGCATTGACATTGTTATTTTATGATTTCACAAACTTGTCCAAGGTTTATCCACTAAGACTTCAAAGCAAAGCACAAGAGTCCTGCAAAAATGTAGCTTATTAATTAATTTGATTGAGATGTAATGCAAGTTCAAATTGATAAAACCAACAACATAACTGGTAAAAACTCAGGCTGTTTAAGAAATAGCTGAAAAAATATTGTCCTGTAGCCATCACTGTCCCAAGTACCAGCTCTGGTTTCCCTTCTCTGCTATTTGTTTGTTCCAACTGGATATAAAGCAGGTGGTTTTGACTCTTGATTATTCTCTCATATCCCTCTGCCTCATGCTTCCATTTCTCTCCACTGAGTAACTTAATGAAGGTTAGAGAGCTTCCAAAATAGCCACTAATCCCTAATACTGAGGGGGTTATTCCAGCAGCTCTTACCACAGCATTCAGCGGGTCAAAACAAATGAAAAGTGCGCAGTTACTAAGTGTGCAATTTTACTGAGCTTGAGTGCCAGTCTGTGCTTTAAGTTGCAGTTAATGTTAAAATCAAAAGAGTTCCAGTAGTCTACTTACTAAACATGGGGAATTATAACTAAGTTGCATAAAATTATCTCAGAGAGGAAGCTGAGGCAGCAAATACACATAAAATAAAAACCTACTTTGCTACAGTAGTACTCAGCCTCATACTGGCAATAGCTACACAGAGATGTCCTGTTAAATCCAGTGTGAATCTGGCACGCAGAATAATGGCAGACAGAAAAAGAAATTAATTAAATGCTTGTTACTACAATTGCACAGTAGTACCACCATTCTTGTGCTTCAAGTTTCCCAGGAGCAATGCCACTGGAAAAAAAAAGCTCCCAAAGATACAATTCTGCCTGAACGTTCTGGGTTCATTTAAGTAGAAAGCACTACATGTCAGTCCAGACACAAAGACAATCACCCCAGCACCACCATTAAGCTTTGTGATAATGAAGGGTAAAGACATCTATGGAGCAACCAATGGAATGGATAGCATGGAAAGCAATAGTCCACTCATGAATAGCAACCATCAGGATACAACACTCTGAAAGCAAATCAAACAGCATAGGAGAGTTACAGCTTTCATGTGAATAATTTATTCCTCTTGTTACTTAAAATTTGACCAGGTACTTATTTACAAAGACTTTTTTTTTGGTGGACAGAATTTACATCAGCTACTGCACAACTTAATTCATTAATAGGATATAATTAGCATCCTTCCCATGTTGCTTAACAGTGCCTGTTTTGATCAAATAGGGCTACTCTTTTGCCTGTTATTCCTTTGACTTAGTTTCCAAGTGTAAACAGAATTTGTACAAATGCCTTTGCTGCAATTACGGTTTCTTTTTATGTATGCAGTTAATAGATGGAAAACATAAATTTCCATCTGTTATTAGCATTCGCTAAGCTCATTTCTTTATTCAAGCTAGAGTTCGGCTTTGAATGCAACAGGGGCTTCAGACATTTCCACATTTGGCACAGTGATGCCTCTTTACCAAGGCATCACCCACAAGAAGAATCCAGATTGCCTGCTTGGCCTGCCAGTACAGTGCTTGGAGTCCTTCACCTCAGACAGGCAACCCAAAACAGCCAAATAACTATCTCCTGTGTTTCTATGAAAAGCAGAAGAGAACTGAGATTCATGGAGAAGACAGAGGACTCTGTCTCTCTATCTAGTCTAAGACCACTCTGTGAAGACGAGGGCCTGAATTAAGAAACCTGGATAATTTCTGAGATTTTTAACTCATTGATGTAGAATACAAAAGGTATAAATATTTAGTGATCAGAGATTAGCTCCAAGAGGTTCTTCACGGCATTCCTGATCAGACAGTGGAAGGTGTGGACTGAAGCCTTGCAGGCTAAGAAAGGAAAAGCACATCTCCATGCTCTCATGCAAATTACAGCAGCCTTCACGCTATTGGATAAAATCACTCTGTTTTAAAAGCAAAAGATATACAAACACAACTTGAGGTTGCCTGGCCCTTAGTTTGTTGCATAAAATCATATTACACCAGTGGCTTCTGGGTACTGCATGATCTAGTTGCGAAGGAGCTGAGGCACTAGCTAGGTAGGTCCCCAACTGCTCAGGAGTGAGCAGTTCTGAATGGGTGAAGAGGAAGCATTCAGCATCTTTCCACACCACAGGGACAGAGGTTGTTTAATTTAAGCAAAACTGGAAAATTCTGAGATGACAACTTTGCCTGAAGTTGACCTTAATCTTAATATCCAAGTTTGGTTTGGTGTTTTTTTTGCTGAAGATATAACTGAGGGGGAAAACAAACCCTAGAAAATGTGCCTCAGGCTTAGCAGAGAGGAAACAGGGGCCACATAGTAGGGAATGTGACTAGAAGCATGCCTCTGCTGAGAACCATCAGGCTTCGATAGACAGCTACTAATGAAGACCAGAGTCTACCCTCACTTACTCTGTATAAACACAGAAAGAGCCTTTTATAACAATAGGAGCTATCACAAATATAAATCACTGCAGGTTTGTAGAGTGCTCATTACTGTAAAGATTATTTCCAGAAGCATTTCTTCACGGTATAGAGCAGCAACTACTGGAAGAAAGGATGTTTCATTCTTGCCTAAAAGCCTGTGGTATATTTTTGCAGCTTTGATCATGAAGACTTCCCAAAACTCATTTAGAAGTATCTGCATGCATTAGGAGAAATGAAAATGCTTAATTAATGCTTAATTAATAGGAATGAAAAAGCTGGCTTGATTCCTCGCTATGCTGTAGTATAAGAACTACACTGCATAATACTTTGAACTATGAAATCATATTTTATTGCAAAATAAAATAGACATCTCTTCATGTGCTCCTGGTGACTCTACTAATTCAAAATCTGCCTAGCACTTATGTTTTTAGGCTAAGTATCCAGCAAAGTGTTTCACTGTACAGCTTCAAATATTTTCTACACTTAACATAGAAATTATGCTGAGGGCAAACACATAATTTTTCTTTCCTGCTCAAGCTACAGAAGTATAACTGAATTTAAAGTCAACCTTTCCAAGGATTCTTGGCTGAGAATTAAGTACATTAGTGAACACAAAAAAAACCCCAAACAGTTTCTTTATGAATTGCTAAGAAATGTGACATATGTGATATTAAAAGCCACTGCACCAAACTGTACTGATGCTAAGAGAAGCATCACTCTCTGCAGGTCTCCAGCTTCTACCTAGCTAATGTTTTAATTAGCTCACTAGGGAACAGGTTGTTTGGCTAAGACCTTTTAGGACTGGACCACTGTTTTCTACAGGATGCCTAACCAGAAAAGCTGCATTAAAACCCTGTGCAAGACAGATGGAGAGAAGGAAAAATAAAAAATATGAAAGTGAAGGAAACAAGTATCTATAAACTTCACTATTCACTTTTGCGAAGAGGGTGTCTCTTAGGACAGAGCCTGCTGTCTTCCTTTAGAACTAACAATAATGCATAATAACTTTAATGTTCCGTTTAACAGAAATATCTAAATAAAACATAAGATCTGCTTTCTTTGACATCTCTCTAAAATATGAATCTATACTAGAGCTTTGAGTATAAACAAATCCCTTATCCAATCCATGCCATTTCCAGGCTAAATTGCCAGTAGCAAAAAAACTGGGTCTTTTTTTTTTTTCAGAAAAGGTTTCTCTATGATCTACCAAAAAGCTAAAACATTTGCCTTATCTATTGATATTTTTAATATAAAATGTGTAAAATAAATGAATGTGCCCTTTTCAATATAGTCTGTTTGCGTAGATGGTTTACATTTTTCCAGTTCTGAGTTTTAACAAAAAGTATGCTTCAGTTTCCACAGGCAGGATGAAGCTTTGTAGGGTTTTGTCTCATTAGGATGCTGCTCCACAAACAGCACTTTCAGGAGGTTCAGAGTCCCAATGACAGTGTGTGCCATCAGCATGGACTGCATTAACAAGGACTTATTGATTACAGCAATCGTTAGATCAAAATAAATAAAGCAGTCTCTCAGTCAGAAGACAGGGAAATAACACCATGCTACTGCACAATACAATAGCACCTTCCCATTTCTCTCATGAAGCTGGAAATGCCTCTTGCCACAGGATACTAAACATACAGTGAAACATTTAAGCTGTCTGCAGTCAATTTCAAGGAATTTACACTTGGTTTAGGTTGTTTTTCCTTGACCTGCAGCTAATTTAAAGAATAGTTGAAGTACAAAGCATTTTCCCTGATGCTAGTAGCATACATGGTCACATCAACTGGTTGCAGTTTGAACAGCTTCAGTTCATTTTTGTTAAAACTTAAAATCTCTGATAAAAAAGTTGTAACATGAAATTAACCATTGTTTTTTCAGATAAGGAACATAAAAAGGTTTTATATCTGTTATGATATGACACAGTTTAAAAAGTTAACTATTTTTCTATTTGAAATACAAGCATGTGGCACACATTTTTGTTGCTTAAAACATCCGTGTAGTTGAAATTCCTGGAACCACACAGTGCCTTCCTTAAACTGTCTATTGGACCAGAAATTAAAGGCTGCGGTGGAGATGTTCCTCCTATCCTTTTCTAACATAGGAAACTGCTGGTTTAACATAAAAAACAAATGCAGCTAACCTACATTGCCAGCAGTGTTTATCCCTCTGTATCATCCTAGAGAGAAAGATAACTGGCAGAAAAGGCTCCAGCCCAGATTATGACTACATGCAAACGCATGAAAAATGTCCCATTATGACACTGCTGTCAGGAATTTTTTTAAAATTCAGGAGTAAAAAAGTTTACTTAGACTAGGAATTGGCACAAATATAATCCACAGATTATCCTTTATAGCAGCTTTTCCTTTCACGTGGTTGACTTTTCACCACAACTGAATTACAATCAAGTGACTCCACCTCAACATCTTGGAAGCAGAGGAGGAAAGAGGGAGCCCCTTCTCTCTCAGACACACCAGAGAGGCTCTCGTCAGTAAGGGAGAGTTTGTGGATCCCCCACAGCTGCAATCCAGCTCCACACTTGGAAAGTCAGAGCCAGGCTGGCCACCTCATAGTGGGAGGGAGTCCTCCTGGTCCCCTGCTTTGTCTAGCCTTTCAGGCAGAGTGAGCACGAAGGGTAGGAGCAGACCCCTGGCATCCAAGGGAGCTTTAAGAAGCTCCCCGTCAAAGCTGCCCTTGAGCCCACCATCTGATTCCACCTCACCATCCAGAGCTAGAATGAAGCGGAGGGTACCAGTCCTGTTGACACAGTAGATAGTGTTGCCCAAGGGGGCACAGCGGAAGGGCTGGACAGGGCCACCACTGGGCTGCAGGCTGGCACACTGGCTCCAGCGCTTGGCCACTGAGTTGTACCGGAAAACTTCAACACCACCACCAGTCCCACCACCTGGGCCCTGCTCCCCACCACGGCCACTGCTCACGTCAAAGCGGTAGATGAAGTTCTTGAAGGCTACCATGTCAGCAGAACGCCGGCGGCTGCTGTTGTAAGGGCACTCCTGCCATTCATCACGCTTGGGGTCATACTTGAGCAGGCGGTAGAAGAGGGAGCCCCCTGACACATAGATCTCCCCATTGCAGGTGGTGGCCTCATGAGCCACAGCAAAGGCACCCTTGGGCAGGGGTGCCACAGGGCTCCAGCGGTCAGCTCGTGGATCATACCTCTCCACAGTGAAGAGGCACTCACCCCCTACAGCATAGAGGTAACCATCCAGGGCCAGCAACTTGAGCTGTGAGCGGGGCTGAGCCAGGGGCCGCACCTGGCTCCAGGTGTCGGTGAGAGGGTTGTAGCAGAAGACCTTGTCGGAGAGGCGTGCCCGAGGCTCACTGCCTGCTGGCCCTACTGCAATGCCTCCTGCCAGGAAGAGGTAGTTGTGGAGGACGCACATGGCGCAGCCCTTGGCGTTGGCCTCCTCAGGTAGGCGTGTCAGCACTCTCCACTCTCCGCTCGACTCCTGGAAGCAGTGGATGAGGGATGGGCTCTCCTCCAGAGACAGCACGGAGGATGGGCTCTGTGGCCGGCTGCTCTCACGGCTCTGTGGCCGACTGCCTCCAACCGGCCGCTCAAAGGCATCGCTCACCTCGGCCACCAACAAGCAGGGCCGGCCAGCTTCCATGCGCCGCTGCAGGATGAGGTCCCGCTCGGTGCCGCTGAGGCGGCCGTAGACGCTGGGCTCCCGCAGTACCTCCAGGTAGTGGTCGCTCATAAAGCGGTAGGCAGCCTCCCGCAGCTCCGCCAGCCGCTGCTTCTTGGCCAGGCAGAGGAGCTGGTAGCAGTTGTCGAGGCGGAGCTGGGCGCGCATGGCCTCGGCGGCACAGTGCAGGGCACAAGGCATCTGGAGGACGCGGGCGCCACTCACCACCTCGGCCAGGTTATCATGCCTCACCTCGCCCATGCGGGCCGTGTACACGTAATCGATAAGGAGCCGCAGAGCCCCGTAGCTCACTCCCTTCACCCGCAGGACATCCCGAGACGCACGGGCACGAAAGTAGTCACTCTTGGCCGCCAGCACCGACTTGTGTGCTCGGATGCGACGCCCCGAGACCTCGATCACCAGGTCGGGTTCCTCTGTCGGCCGCTCTGGCGTCCCCACCGCCTCCTCTCTCTCCTCCTCCGGCTGGCAGGCGGCGTTGTTGATCTCCCACTGGCTTTCCACCATCCGTCTGTCGCCGGTGGGCGGCTGCGGCTCGGCGGCGCTGCGGCTAAAGCAGAGGGAGGAGCTGAAGCCGCAGGGGGCGGCCGCGGTGGGAGGTGGAAGGGGTGGCGGAGCGTCGAGCCCGGCTCCGCTCTCCTGCTCCTCTACCGCGCTGTTGCCTTCCATGGAGCCGTGCTAGCTAGGCCGCAGCCGCGCTAGCTAGGCCGATGCCGCGCTGCGCCCCCGCAGAGGGCTCTTGACCGAAAGGCCATCACCTGCGGAAAGACCGGAGAGCGCTCAGCTTCCACTCCCGGGACCCATTCCCCCCGGTCGGCTTTCCGCCCCCCCGCAGCCCTTCTGCTGGTTCACGTTCGCAGCCACCGCTGTCATCCCTGGAGACAAACCCGCCCGGCTTCTCCCTGCCCCGAAGGATACACCCCGCGTATCTGCCGCCTCCCCCATCTCCAGGGATGACTGCAGTAGCTTAGCTTCTCCAAACCTGACCTTTTTCTGCCGGAGAAGGTCGTCCCGGTGAGCATCTCAACATCCTGAAAAGCAGTTCTGGTTTTCACAGAATTATAGAATGCGCTGGATTGGAAGGCACCTTCAAAGGCCATCTAATCCAACCCTCCCTGCAATGAGCAAGGGCATCTTGTACAGGTTGCTCAGAGCGTCATCAAGCCTGGCCTTGAATGCCTGCAGTGATAGAGCTCTCTGAGCAACCTATTCCAGTGCCTCCCCACTACCCTCACAATGAAGACCTTCTTCCTAGTGTCTAATGTAAACCTGCCCTGCTTTCAAACCACTGCCCCTTGTTCTGTTGCTACATGCCCTTGCAAACAATCTCTCCCCAGCTTACTTGCAGTCCACCTTCAGCTGAAAGGCCTGAGATCTCTCCAGAGACCTTTCCTGCTGCTATCCCCATATTTTAAGTAGTTTGCATGAACAGGCTCCTTTCATGGCTCTGCTGAGCAATGAAGGAAAGCATCCTTTAAATGCAGGTATTTATCATAATTTGTCCACCTTGTACAACTATTTCTGTGAAAGGTCATGGTTGCAATCTATTCTGGAAGCAGGCTCCCCACTATTCAAGGTACTCAAGGTTTCCTTTACGTGACCTTCAAGAAGGTTTCTTCATATCACCCCCTATTTGAAAGACAGTGTAAAAAGTTAGCCCTTTTTAAAATCTGGAAATTCTCACTTCACTCAGAAATTTGAGACTATTAAAATTTCATTTCCTCTAAAGAATATCTATAATATCCTTAAGTGATGAGAAGCATGCTAGTAGTTGTTTATAAAACACATTAAATAATTTTTTATTGTTGTTTCTCTGACATGTAGGCAACAGCATATTGGAGCCATAACGCATCGGCGAGATTTAAGACAGATTTTGAAGGGACAAGTTCATGTCTGAAAGAAAGATTTGTGACTTCTGTTAACAAACAGTAGAAGTGGCAAAAAAAAATCACAATAGGTAACTAGAACATGAAGTTTCTTCTGGGAAAATGGCAGGTCATGGGGTATGGCCATAAGTAGGTTAGTCCCTGTCAGCAGAATCACAACCCAACTGTATCTTCATTTCACAGATAATAAGAGTTTTTGGAATTTATCAAAGTGCTGTTTGTTTGCCTCATGCTTGTTTCAGTTTAAGTTTTGATGAGTGATGCAAGAAAATTGTCCAAATGTATTTAAATTCATTTAATAAGTATCTTCAGCTCTGATTCTATTTTTGAGGCAGTATTAATTTCCATTAAAATCCCCATTTCACAGTCTTCAAGGAACACTCATTTCTATCCAAAATATGTTCTGTGACTTCCTTTCAGCAGAGATTATTAACTTAGTCTATTCAATTAATATTAGGAAAATCTAATTTCTAAATTTTTTAGTGACAGCATAATTGGTAGGTGACATTGTCTGGAAGTTCCTGACACAGACATAAAATCTAAACGCCTACACTGGAGCAAGCAAACTTCACTGACTTACAGGCTTTTGTTTTGAGCGCTTGCCCTGTGAAGGACTTTGTACAAGTTTGATCACATTCAGTTAGAAAATAAATCAATACTGAGGTTTGATTTCTGGATATTTGAGCCTTTGAGAACAAAATAAGGTTTTGATGGCATTTAAAAACCCCTTACTAGAATGAGTAGATTTCACAAATTTTGTATTTCTCATCTGAATGTTTAAAAATCTGATACTTAGGAACTTTCTATGACATTTAATGAACTTTGGAATAGCCTTAGTGGAAAATTTCCTGAGGTCCAGATCCAAACTCAGTAGGTTAGGCTTTACTGACTTCTCTGCAGCTTTAACTAGACAGGGAGAAATACAGTGATCTGTCTTTTTACTTTATGCATCTGTGGAAGATATACTGATTAATAATTTAAACTGGGCTGCATCACTGTCATTGTGATTTCATTTACCAGTGAGTCTTCACACTACTGAATCCACTATGTAACCATTTTTATTCTGATTTATCATGCTGAGATTAATCAACTTTCTGTTCCAGGCCTTCTACAGCCCTGCTACCAAAAATTAAAAGTGTGGGTGTCTAAATATGAGAAGTCAAAAACAGTCACAGTAATACCAATAATCTCCCTGTATGGTGAAAGGTAACTTCTGCATCATGTCTGGAAGGAAAATTAGAATATTCAAAGTTCTTAAAAACTGCACCCAGAAAAAATGATCTTTTAAACTTTCTTGGCTAATGAAATTAGAAAGGGTTAGAGTCTCCTCAAGCACATTCCTTTCTCAAGTAATCATTCCTTCCCCCACATTCAGATATCTGCTTGGCTTAGAAGTTTGTCTTGACACTGAGATGTTACTGAGAAAGAAGCTACCACCCACCACAGTCCTAACAAACACCTGTTTTAACATCCTCTTGAGGAATCGCAAGGAGGAAGAAGGACTTGCTAATGGAAAGCAGCAGAACTCTGAAGAAAATTGTTTTCTGACATAACTGTCTTCCAAGAATATGATGAAATTCCTGCTGAGCATGAAGAGTATTTGAACCAAAATATCACATTCCATGTAGGCAACAAGGAACTCCACAGGGAAGCTAAAGCTTTAGAAAAGCTTTGGAGAACTTTGTCAATGACAGAGTAATGACTGGTCCAGCAATCTCAATGCCTGGAGACGAAGTATAAGGATTACACAAAGATGAAGCTGGAAAAAACAATTCAGAGAAGTTGTGGAACCTTCCCATTATTGAGCAACATGACTGATCCAAATTAAAAGACTGAGGATTTAGTATAAAAGAGGAAGAAGCTGAGAGCAGCTGATGGAAATACAAAACTGAACTCGTTCTTGATTTTTTTTTAATCTACTGTGATGAAAGAGTCGTACTGCTGTTCTGGTAACACAGAACATTCAGAAATTACAGAATTGCAAGATACTTGATAGCTGCACTGAATCAAAAGGATGTAATCTAGTGATCTCATTTGGCTCAAAGGTGGATAAATACTGGAAAGGAGAACAAGCTGTTTAGATTGATGGCACCTTACATACTGAGGACTTTTAAGGTCAGAAGCTGAATTACTTGGACTAAAACTGTTTTCATTATCATGGGTTTGGTCTAGGGATGATGTAATGTTAATGTTAATGCCAACAAACATGAACTGTATTTCCAGGTTTGGCAATAACACACTTAGAGTATGCTGGACGAACATCCCCGACCTCAGATACTGTGAGACATTGTTGAAGTAACAGCACAGATAAGGAGGCACAGCTCTCTCTGACAGAGGAACTGTAATGAAGAGCTGCAGGTAAAGTTTCCTGGCACTGTATTCATTTGACAGTTCTTTTGATAAAATCCAATTAAGCGCTTGTTTTGCAATGTTCTTTGGTTTTTTCTTGTGCAGTGGCAATAACCTTTGACCTACACGCTGTCCTCTAGCAAGACCCAATTTCCTTGGGGAATATATGTGCATGTGGGAGGAATTGGGTTATTTCTTTCCAGTTCACAAATGAAAACAGCTCTGACTCAGTCCCAGATTAAGTAAAAGCAGTGCTTTCCCTATCAGCTCTATCATAAGCAACTCTAATTTACATAAGCAGGCTATCCTCCTGCTACACCAGTTCAGAACTGACAGAATGCCATTCTGCTCCACCTCTGTCCAGGAAATACTTTTGTAAAAACTTGTACTGCTGAATTCCCTCAGGATAGGGGCGTCATCTGATTGAGATGATTGTGGAATACAAAGAGGCAAGAGCATCAAAAGACAGAAAACATTCCTTGTATTTATTTTTAAAACTTAAAGATGACTCTTCAAAGTAGAACTGGCCAGAATGAAGACATCCAACTCAGCCCACAAGCAAAATCTTCTCAAGGGCAGAGACAAGTGTAGAGAGGTTTCCATATTTATAAAAATTACCTGCTACACTTTTGGTCATCTGGGAAATTTAGAGGGGGAGAAAAAGGTCTTTTCATAGCTGGAACACAGAAATACCATTTATCTGAAAAGACTTGCAGTAATTGAATTCTTACACTCTATTACAGATTTAAAATCTAGATTTTAACCATTAGACTGCTGCTTGAAAGAAAAAAACCAAAAAACCAACAAAACCAAAACTGTCTCTCAGTGTCCCACCTCAGGAAATATGCCAGAAGTCCCTTTTTTAAAATTAAGAGTGCTCAAACTGCGGTTACAATACAATCCTAGTGTCTTGCCCTGCCTACTGTGTTTTGTAGTAGTGCATCAACACTCAGGCTGCCTATGCAGCATTCTTGTGACCTCTCAAGGTCCTGAAATTTTCTCAAAAACATTCATACTTCCACTATATATTATGTCTCATAAGTGCAAAATTTTCATACAACCATAAAGAAAATTTGAAAAAAAAAAAATTATGGTTTCAGACCACACAACAAACATGTGGACAGCAGTTCATCATCAGAAACACAGAGGAAGAAAAGGCAGGTGTGTATGTTTGTGCAGGGTGGAAGAGAAGGAGGAAGTAAGTAATAATATCAAAAGCCTGATTAAATTGGTATTATAGCCAGCAAATCTAAAATAAAAAATATATAAGTCCTGAACAGTTGTCATAACCAGAGGAAAAGTTGCCTAACAGCAATTTCCACTGGGACAATCATTCTCTTCTAGAGAACTATCTTGTTGAGCTCCTTCTAGTTTAGAGTCTTGACTTCCCTATCTCAGAAGTAGATAGGGAAGAGCCACATCTCCCAGGAGTTCTCACTCCAAAAAGGAAGTAACACTCCCAATAAAAGCAATCTAGCAAAGGTTAAGTGCAAGTCATATCCAAATCTCTTAGAAGAAAGAAAGCCTAACAGAAAAAGAACAGTCAGAAACAAAGAACTACATGATCCTTGAGGTCCCTTCCAACCCGGGTCATTCTGTGATTCTGTGAAAGTTTTGAGTGATTACCACAGCTTTGCGGAAAACTACAGGGCTAATGTGATGTTTTCATCACCAATGCACATGGATCAGGAGGTAATGGTATGGCAATACCATACTGAACGTAACAAGACTTTTTTATGGAGAACTGCAGCTAGTTTGAGTCATGGCCTGATAATTACAGTTCTAGAAACAGGACGAGATCATGTGGTTGTGTCTGTGATAAACTGCAGTTTGTCTATATCAATCATATCTGGACAAAGCTAACACTGCATTAGATGAACAGCTGGTTCACAGCATAGTGCTACAGCTAGAAGGATGAATGCTATACTAGGAAATAAGTAGAATCAGCAGGGAAAAAGTTACCTTTCATCTATAGTATTAGCAAGCTTGCAGTGGAACTGGATGGATTTACATTTTGGAATTAGTATTTAAAAACCTGTGAGTACCAAACTGTTTAAGGGCTACCAAAAAAAGCTCTTAAATGAGACATACATCACTAGCACTCTGCAACTAGATACAAGCTTACTCTGTCTTCACACAGTCAACTCCAGTTCCCAAGCAAATAGGTCCCTAGCTTGGGTACTACTCTACAGCCACACTTCCATGGCTTTGGAGAGAAGGAGAATTGTTCTAGTAGTTTGGGGAACAGGTAGAGCATGCCTTAGTCAGCCCAAAAAATGCAGCATTGACACTTCTTCGGGGCTTGGTATGTTTGTTCTGTGACTTGATGACTGTGCAAAAGTGTAGGCACATGAAAAATCTACATACTGATGGCTGCCTTAGGCTGGTGGAGAAAGCCCTAAATAAAACTAGGAGTAGAATGGTAAACAAAGCAAAATATTTACACTGCTGGGTGGAGGGAAGGCTACCACAGCATATTGTGAGTAGTGAAGGTTTACATGAACTGATGAGAGTGAAGAATGGGGTCAATGAGGGGCAGTCTATTGAAGATGACAAATAACATTCTAAACTTTCAAACTGCATCTAGCTTAGGAGGATCCTGATTTGGAAAATGGCTAGAGTATTCTCCATGGAGAAATAGGCATTTGCACCCTACTATGCACCTCTTCCTTTACTGAATTATGGTCTACATGGGAGGCAGGATGCTGAGCTAGCTCAACATTTGATCTGAAGCACAATGATCCTTATTCTGATGTGATGAAGGAGACGTGGAGTGTCAGAGTTGGTAGAAGAGACTTGGGAGTCCAAGGGGAATGAAATTGGGCAAAGTAGCCTAGTTGACCTAGTGATACCTTCTGTTCTTAAGTTCTGGAACTGGCCATTCTCCAGGAATACTGACAGCAAACAAAGCATTAGCTTGTAATTATGAAAAGCCTCACTTCAGCATTAGTATAGTTAAGTGCTGTAATGTTGATTACAGAAATGCTTTCCAGCCATGTTTAAACTGTGTTGTCAACACAAATAATGGCAAACATGTTCAAAGTCTCTGAGAACTAGAATTAGTGCAATATTGGCAGTAATGAAGGGGGAGGATAGTATTTCACTGAGAGGCCAAGTCAAGCAAACCAGTAGATTTCTTCAGACAGATTCATGAAAAGTAGAATCAGGCTTGGTTTTGCATTCCAGAAGAGCATTTGATCCCCATGAATGTACTGTATTCTTGCTAAACACGTGCTGTGTATTGCAGAAGATAGGCCCGTATAATCACAGGAAAAAAAGTTACACGCTAAAAAAAGGATAAAATTAATTTTGCTTTAAATATCATTACAGAAAGGACATACAGAATAAAGAGCTCAAAGCACCATAAATCTGCCGAAGTATGTCATCATTGTGCTTGAGAAAGACATAATTTGAGAATAATAGACTGAAGGAAATCAAACAAAGCTCCGTTCTTCTGAGACTTAGGCATATGAAAAGTAAAAGGAAAACTTTAAAAGGATGGAATAGTGAAAATGCTTCTTTTTCCAGACAAACTCTAAATCAGGTACTTAAGGGAAAACAGGTCCACTTTTAAAGACTGAATATATTCACTGATTTCTTGAAGAATTAAGTAGGTCATGCTTTTTAAAAAAGCACAGATCCTTCAGAGACATGGTGAGTGGCATCCATCTCAATTTTGGAGATCATATGTTGTTCCCTTGCCCAGATGCTTTTTCAGACTTAAGGTTTACAGTCATCCTAGCCACAGCTAAAAATTACACTACATTTAGCTAGATTTACAAAATAGTTCCAGGATCATGCAGATATTATCTCTACGCAGACTTTGTACTGTGTTCAAAGACAAAGGGAAGTACCACAGTGCTAAGCATGGCAAAGGATGGCTTTGAGGAAAACTTTATATGGCAGATGTCAATCCAGTAGAGATATAAGACCTGAGACAGCCATATCAGATAGAATGACAGCCCTAATTTGAAAGGGGGGAATAAACTAGCTTGCACAGTTTGTTTGCCATGGCGGAAGTGCTGCTGGTGAGGTTTGCTGTTGGGCCTACGACTGTAAACTATTAGCTGAGTCACAGGAGTCTGACTTCTTTTATTCATTACTTCTAGGAAATCAGGACAAGGCAGAGAGACATGGGGCAGGCCCGAGGCCATATTCCAACACAGAATTAATCTGTGTGTGGGATGCACCTCCTAGATCTCCTGCTGGGGCAGAGACACGTGTTGTGTGCCTGAGCTGTACAGTACAGTTTATTTACCTGCAGCCAGCTCTTGGAATGGAATCTGGAACACATGGACAGGTTCTGTACCCATACACATCATATGGGTACAGTCAAATGCAAATTGATTGGGATCCCCAAAAAACAGCACACAAGAGCTACCAAAGGTTAGCCAGTAGAAAAATACCAAAACCAAAGTGATGAGATGCTTAAGTTATGCAATCCGGGAGCATTAGTTCTTGCTTTGGATACATCAGCCCAGAATCCTCTTAGAAGTAAACCTAAATTATTTTAAGCCCCAGGGGAAACTCCTTCCTCTGTCTGCAAAGATTAAAATGCCCAAATGTCAACTGAGTGCCCAAATCATCAAGCCTATGAGAGGAGAGTTACTGTCCTTCAGACTAAAGCCGTATTACTTTTCATAGAAAACAATAAAAAAATGTTTCTGATGAAGAGAAAAAAGAATCCTGGGCTCTGATGAAAGGAAACTTTCCATACTTCTTCTTGCTGCCTTCAATGTGGCACGGCTCAGTTATGTTATCTGGAGATCCAAGCCATCCCCATTTGCACTAGAATTGAAAAACTCTTTTGCTGATCTCAAAGCAGAAACACATGCTGGATTCTTAGATACTTCTGTGGTAAGACTTTACCATCAGAAATACCTGCAGGCTGTCAGCACAGATTTCACCATTCAATGGTACTGTTTTTAGCAGCAGCTGTGTAACTGGGGGCTTAAAATATGAGGCTTTTCCATATTGTTGTCAGAACTAAATGGGAGAAGAGGAGAAAACTGAGTGCAATACATGCTGTTTCCGCTACCAAAAGGTAAGACTTGATTGCCAGTAGGAGACAGAAATAAAATGGATTTCCATTAAAATACTTCTATTTCCATGGCCCGACACTTTCTGCATGGGATGCGTAACATTTTTTACTGCAATGTGAATTTCATATGTCGAGTTTGGATGTTCAGACAAAGGCCTTCTGGCTGCACCAATTTCTCTGTCTACACTCAGCTTTTGGATTTATAATTTAGTGCAAACAATTCATTATCTCTCACAAGATGCTTTTTTTTCCTTTTAGCAGGGCAGGTAACTAACAGCTAGAATGCCTGAATTAGAGTGGATGAAAAGACTTCCTGGTTATCTAATCCTATCCCTACAAGAACAGGCCAAAGAATTTTAGTTCTGCACCAAGGCAGTAACTCCTGTCTGAATTAGGTCAAAACATTGTTCTGCTCAAATCATCTGTCTCACATCTCTATGGCTTCTGTTTTGGCCAATGACCTTGATGGAAAATCAGGTGTTAGATAAATCATCTTGGATGCCCTGAAGAAATATACATGGTGTTTGCACTTGGGACTTCACTTTTTTATCCTCTACCCTTTTATATACACTGACTTATCAACATTCTGTTTCCCCAAACTCGTCCATGCTCCTTCTGAAGAGATGTGCAGACTGGCAGCACAACCTTGAAGGGTGCTTCAGGACTGTCCCATCTGATTTTGGACTTCCTGACACAGAGGAGAAGATTGTAGTATGTCTTCCTGGCCTATGATTCAATCTTGCCCTTTTCAAATGCTACAGGACAAAAGCTTGTTAATGCATGCAATGAAATTTGCAGATGTATTTCATGTGCAATAGTCATTCTTGCACTTGTTAGGTAGAAATCTTGGCAGAGATAAACAAAGTCAGGATCTGGATACCTTGAAATCAGGATGTGAGGCAGAGAACAGTTAGGTTTTATGGTTGTGATTTAGATGATGTGAGAAGAAGCACAGATTCACAGGTCCTGCAAGGTAGTTCTTAACCATTTTGATAATGGTTATTTTCACTTATAAGCCTAAAATTTGCTTTGCTTCTAACTTAATGGTTATTTTCACTTATAAGCCTAAAATTTGCTTTGCTTCTGACTAGAGAGAGGTTTTAGACACAAATCTCCTCAAAGCAGATATTGAGGCTTTTCAGCCACTCTGTTCTAAAAGTTGCCCGATTTTGGAAGTACAGATTTCCCATAAGGCTGCAAAATGTCTTGGTGGGGACATTGCTCAGGCACTGGGTTAACAATGTAACACACCTTGCAACTGTTACTCATCATAAAAGGCTCTACTGTCATGGAGAATTAGTGGTATAGACCTCATCCTAACCAACAAACAACAGCATCAGTGATTTGCATCATATGAATGCAACATGAACAATCTTTGCCCATTCTTTTCCTATGAAAAACTTCTTGAATCACATGACACTAACTCCAAAGCTCACAAAGCAATACACTCAAATTACACTTTACTGTTTCTGCATCTGCTGCAAAAACAAATTCCCTCACGACTCTATTATCAGTTGTTATTAAACAAGAAATATATTGTCTGTGTACTGCCTACTTCCATGGCTTTGGAAACAACAAGGTGTGTGCTAGCAGCCTACAGTTAGAAACTTGCACTTAAGTTTCACAGAGCTTTTTGAGAGTCTGACATCACTTCAAATCCCATCCCTGTTGTAATCAAGAGAAAATTTCTATCAATTTCAAGAGCCTCTGGATTTCCTAGACTGAACATACAAATGTGTATGGTAGCGTTTTTTGAACTGTGAGACTTACAATAAAGGAGAGATGAAAGAAAGCTACAGAATTTGTCTTTGACTGGTGGAATCAGAACATTCATTGTTTGCATGCTATTCTTGTAGGGAAGGGTTGGCTTCTCATTCTTACAGTGTAGCCCTTTAAAATACGATTCTCAGGAATAATAGTTTATCTCCAAAGCTTCGGGCCTCTTCTTGCAATCTACTTTTAAGAGAGGGAAGGAGGAAAGCAGAACTGTTTCCAAAAATAAAAGAAAAAAGGAAA
>VZTY01033370.1:8966-34562 GCA_013400935.1 Turnix velox
CTCCAGGTGGGGTCTCACCAGTGCCGAATAGAAGGGCAAAATCACCTCTCTTGACCTGCTGGTCACACTCCTCTTGATGCAACCCAATCAGTTTATTATTTTTGAAGTCTAAACCACAATGATAATTTTAGTGGCCCTAACTCATGACTTGTGGATGCTTTGATGTGTTGTTGCTGCTCCTGACATGAAATAACCCTTCACTGGCTTTGTTTACAGGCAGGGATTTCCTTCCCTAATAAATGATTGAAAGCGTTTGGACAATTAAGTCTCCAGCACTGTTAATTTAGTAGTTTCCCTGATCACTAACAACAAACTCTTGAAAAACATTAACACCAAACTACCACAAGACTGGGAATTAGTGGTTTAAAGACCTTGAAGACCTAACATTAATTTTCTAATGCTGCATTTATTAACTAAACAGCATTCCTTTAGTCCTGCTCTTAGACCACTCACATGGACCAACAAGGGAAGGAAGCATGGAAAACCACTGCTTCAGGGGTGTATTAATATAGATATCAAGTTAGGTATATATACTTTAAATAAATTATGTAATATAAATTATTTATTTCTATATATGTGGATTTTACATACATGTAGCACAGCTTGTTTTTGTACAGTAACAACTCCCAGCAGTGGAGCAATTGATCCCCTATAGGTACTGACAGACAGCTTTTTATTCACCGTACATGGATTATCCAGTTTTACAATTGACTGGGAAAATACCAAAGCCCTAATAATCCTGCTTTGCACACACAGATGCCTGTAGTCATAAATCCAGCTCCATTCCAAAGGGAAATCTCAGTCCCTCCCATTACTCAGTAGAGCATCAGCCTTGAAAAGCTAACAAAAATACTCTCTAGGTTTCAGGGACCTCTGAAGGGAAAGATGTAGCCACATATGTATGTGCCCAAGCGGAATCTGGCCACGGTGGCTGAGAGGAGGAGTCTTCTGGGGCTGGTGCCTACAGAAAGAGGGGAACTGGCCATTAGGTGCTCTCTATCAACAAGCTTTGATATGTCAAAGGCCCTATCAAACTTGTATCCCTTGTTTCACCTCCAAATGAGAGTCAGCCTTCAAATCTCTACCAGCCACGTGGCTGGGCCAAACAGGCAACAGCCAACACAGAACTCCCAGTAAAACGCCTTTTTTTTTTCACTTGATCCTTTCACCGTGTGGGTTGGTGAAGCCTCGACACTGAAGTGGATCAGCTCTCCATGGTCTCTATCCACAGACCTGAAGAATGCTCTGCACCCTGCAGGTATCTCCTGCTTATTTAAATGCGTCTAGCTCTCATCTGGCATATATATCACACACTAAGATTTATTCTCAGTCAAATACGTGTTGAGCAGCAAAACAAAAATAGCCCAGGCATAAATAGACAAAAGTACCTCTTCTTGTTGTTTCTCTTAATTCCCAGTCCCCACAAGCCTTAAACACACTGGCTAACTGCATGCTGAAGGCAGACACCTGCAGTAAAAATGAGGTTTAAAATTCAGCACTTAGCCTTTCCTGTCTAAAAGCCGGCTGTACACCAAACAAGGCTGGTTTTGACAATTTATCAAGGGATGCTGGAACTCAAGAGGCCTTTTGGTACTCCTGAGGCTAAAATTAGATGTGTCAGATGCCTTTTGGCATCTTCAGTGGAGATGCCTCATGCCACCTCTTGGTCTGAGGCAGGATATTCATCTCTCCCTCTGCTGGCTGTCAGCAGAAGCAAGGATGAAAGGCTGAGGTCTGCCTTTCCTTGGAGGTGCAGTGAGATGCTGTTTTCCTGGCACAAGATTTTGGGACATCAGCCACTAGCCAGGAAAAGGGCACATAGAAATAGCAGAGAAAGAGGCTGCCTGACACTGCCCTTACTGGAGGCTGAGAAACCCTCCCCCAGAGGAGGCCATCACATATGAGTAGACAGGATGTGTCCTGTCCTCCATCAATTCTGTTGTTGCAGTGTGTGTGTCCTGAAACACCCATGGGCCATAAAATCTCCTTTTCAGGCATGTTTGTCAGCTAAGAAAGTCTTTTCAGTCTGTCAGTGTATTTTGAACTTAAGTTTCTCCATGAACTGTACAGAAGATGGTTTCCTCTAGCAAACTTGCTTTTATTACTGATCTGTTAGCGTCGCCTCTGCAGGACACTTCAGTAGGGGAAATGCTTTCAGGTTGCTGATGGTTAACTGGCCAGCTGGGATTTCATACCTGAGAAGTGTCCCTGTGGATGCCCCAGGACAAAGCCTGTCAAATCATATGAACATTTGTTCCACTGCCAGCCTGTGCTTTTGGCTGGAGCTCACAAAGTCATCTGTGTCACCACCTCAAGTGCCTCACAAAGGTCTATTTCTTGCTTTTTGCTGCATGAGGCTGCTTCCTGATGACTTCAGATGATACTTTTTTCAGTCCTTTCAGGAGGTTAAAATGATGCTTTGAGCTGCATGCCAGCACTCAGCCTGTGGTGAGAATCACTGTTTGATACCAGGATCAGAGCCTCCTGCTTCCACTGAAAGTCTCAGAACACAAGTCTTGATGTACCCTCTGTTATCAAGAGAATAACTGAAGGATTTCACTGCAGAAAATCTCTTCGGAATAACTTCAAGCTTTGAACAAAATGTTGTCCAGTAATGAAAAAATTTGGAAGTTCATTCATGGGCTACAGATTGTATGATCCCCTGAGAAAGGAGTGTCCTCTTTGGCTCTTGATGATGGAGGCCTGTGGGTTGTGAGTAATTTGGGTAGGCCAATACTGCCATCGCTAGTCCCATCAAGGGTGAGAGAAATCATGAGGGTCATGAGCATGTGATCTTTGCTACTTATGATCATTTTTGCAAAGATGTTTTAATATTTTCTATTTCTTTTTTCTATTTCATATGTAAAAAATTAGTTCATAGCCCCCTGTGGACTTTATCTAGCTGGTCCTCAAATGATAATAGCAAATGTATGTGCTTTACCTGCACAGGGCCAGCATCCCTGCAGGAAAACCTGTGAGGTCACCTCGAGGTGAAGCAAGTGATCTGTGGCCACACCAAGTTTGCTCCTCAGGCAAAGACCTGAGCAGGGATACCCCACAGCAATGCCACGATGGCTGCAGTTTGGCTGTCCATTGCTCTCATCTTAGGTCACCACCTGAGATGGAGGAGGCACTTTGGGGTGGAAGCCCAGCTCACCACCAAAAGGGGCAGCAAGGAGCCGGGCTGTGCCGCAGCCTGCGTTTGAAACAACGGGATTCAAGGAGCTGGCCTTAACTCTCAGAGTTTTGCTTCAAGGAGAAAGGCTTGCAAATTGTCAGGGTTTTGACTGTTGTTATCAAGAGTAAGCAATTCTAAGCCCTGATTTCTTGAGTTTAAAAATATGTGTACAGATTTGTTTGCATCCTGCTGACACTTGGTGTCCTTTGGGACTGTGAATGCCCCTTTCCCAGACCCACCACTGATTCTGAGTCCTGCTGCCTTCTGCAATGTCCGAGCACAGAAAGAAATAGTGTGCTCTGCAAAAATGGACCAGCTGTAGGTAAGGGCTTTTGAACTGCCGACAGTTTGCAGGTAGATGCTTGCAAGTGCTGAGGTCAAAAGAGATTGTAAATGTGGCAGAAATAACTTCCATAATATGAATTTTTAAACAGAGCTTTGGATCTCTTAAAAATCCTTTAGTGCACTTTTTAATGTACTTTCCCTCTGTCTTTGATAGGGCTATAACTTCTCTGTTTATGACACCGCGTGTTACAAGTGCACTTACATGTCTTGCCTACTCAAGTCAGTCTGGCAGCTCAGGCCTGGGTCTGCCCCATCTCAGAAACATGCCCTGCTTTGCAGCCCCTCAGCCTGTCACAGGCAACTCAGCTGAGCAGAGAAGGGATTTGAGCTGCATCACCTGTGCTGGGAAGATGCGGGGGCTGTTGTGTTCTATCTTGCATTTGCTTCTTCTTTTAAAAATTTAAACTGCAAAATACCTTGCCCTCAACTTCAGGTAGTGGGGAGCTCTGAAATGCTGGATTTTCCCCCTTCCCTGGGGCAGGAATTTGCTTTTTTCCCCTGTAGTGGCAGTACCTGACCCTCATCTCTCCAGACTGGGTATGGTGATGGCCTGGAGGCTGACATACTGCTGTTGCTGGCAGCCACTTCTTACAGTCCTGTAGGAGCTACTGACAAATGCAGCTCTCCCAGAGCCCCTGTGTTTGAGCTGAGTGCTGCTCAAGCCAGGCTGCAGCTCCTAGAAGGACCTGGGCAGCCAGAGCTATGTCTGGTCATGATCTGTGAGCCAGTGGTGTTATCCCTGTCAGTGGGGACAGGATGGACTGGAGCTGCTGGCTGCCACACACCTAGCAGCCACTCCAGAGTCTCCTTATGACAGATATAGCTGGTAAGCAGCTTCTGAAATGCTGGGAGCGCTGTGTTCCAATCATTGGTTTTAATTGGAAGCTTAATAATTTCTTCCCTGAGTATTTCTACTGCCTGGCCAAAAATGGTGTCTAAAATTAGCTTCACCCAGATATAGACATTTTTGTCATATTTGGTACATTCCTACCCAAACGCTGAAAGCCAGCTGTTTGGGCTAGGTTACAGAGACAAATCTGTTTGCAACTGTACTGTTAGTCCTGGAATTAATAGCTTTTTTATCTATTTACAACCTATGTTCATTTTTTCCACAGTCAGAGTGCCAGAGGAAACATCATAAGGGCTACATAATTAAAACCAGAAGTGCCTCCTGGTGAACTTCACAGTAAATACTAATGGCTTTTCTAGCAAAAAGTAATGCCTTAGGGGACTCACTGCGGATGAGCTAAGAAGGACACAGTGCTATTGCTTTTACAGATTTTAACTAAATCTGTGCAGTTGAAAGAAGTCAGGATTTGGATTTTTTTCATGTTAGTCAAATTCCTCTCTAAACATGGTACCAGGGTGACAGGGTAAAACCAGTGAGACCAGATTCAGAAGGCACCCCTAATTCTGTTGTTTATCATTGAATAATTTCCCACACAAAGACATCACCATCACAAATGAGTTCCTCCCTCTGCTCTTCTGGCCCTGTACTGGTGAAAGTCATTTGACCTCATGGAGTGGTGCTGGTGTGAGGAAAGGGCAGAAGGAGGTTGGCGACCCTGTGGTCCCCAGTGCTCACCTCTGGGCTGATGCTGGCAGAGGGATTGAGGGCTGGTTCTGCACATCTCAGAGCCTGGGCTAGGGTGGAAAAAAAATTGAGAAAGACAAAAATAACATATTTAAAGAATGCCCACAAAAATCCAGTGGTCTCATAATGTCTGTGCTTTGCAGATTCTTCTGTGCCTGATTTTCCTGGCATGCATGGGAAATTTGCACAGGGGGTTTTAAACTGGATATTCTGGAAGACTTTCCTGTAACCGGTGAAGCTTTACTGTGGGCTGGCCACTGAGACTGAGGGGAAGGTTGGCTGCAGGGGTGAGGGAAGGGAGGCAGAAAATCTGGGAGCAGGTAACAGCTCGAGATGAGATGTTTTTTTTGCATTGAGGGTCAGGAGGCTGATGCTGGTGGGCTGCAGACAGACTCTGGTGCCTGGCTGACATGCTACTGACTGCTAAATGCCTCCAAGGGAAAAAGCCCTGTCCTGGCACAGGGCCTTTCACTGAGCTGCATCTGGAATAACAAACCACTCTGCTGGGGAGCCAGCCTGGGAAAGGAAGCCTTCCTTAAAAACGACAAGCCCAGTGCTCAAGCATGCTGGGCTAGAGGTGGGCGAGCTACAGCCCACCTTGCTCAATTCTTGCTCCATCTGCCAAAACCAGCCCCCTCCTAGAGCACCAAGAACCCAAAATGGACAGTTGTCTGTCAAAAGAGAACCAGAGCAATGTCTGTTCTGGACAGGAGCTGGTGTCAGTCACTGGAGCATGGCCTGAGGAGACTGGCTTGGTGCTTGGGCAAGTTTCTGTCACCAGGAGTAAACATTGCTCCTGGCAGAGAGGTGCGGAACACATCTGTGATGAGAGATCGCACAGGACTACAGGGCAGACAATGGTTCATCTAAGTCATGAGTAAGCTCTGCTTACTCTCAGCTAGCACTGGTTTCAAAACACCATACAGGAGAGTACACTGCTATTTGCTAAGCTTGTTCTTAATCATCTGTGGTCCTGTAAAGTTACTTATGAGACCTGAATGATGAGAGCCTTCCCTGGGGCTGTTGCAGAATTTCCACTGAGCCAGTTGAGATGATATCAAAATTAACAGGTTGAACCAAAGCTTAGGCCAAGGCTGGTTGCAGAGACTAGGTGCAACCATACCAAAGATCAGGCACTCAGAATCATTTGATCTAGGGGTTTTTTTTTTTGACCCTTTCTCAATTCCTTTTAGTGGTTTCTGGAGGAAAGGGAGGCAAGATGTGCCTTAGTGAAAGCAAGTCTCTGCCACCCAGTTATGTAATTAAAATGCCTTGTGACTTTGCATCTTCTTTATAATAAGACACTGCATGCCTTCCAGTGACGGCAAGATGAGAGCCAGAGAGGACAAAGGAGAGGACAAGCAAGAAGCAAGGGCCAAGAAAATCTCATCTGTTGGTACTCTGTGCCATGAATTTGGCCAGACACAGTTTCTGGAGCCAGTTCAGTTTGTCTCAGGCTGCAGGTCAGTGGATTTGCTGAAGGGCTTAGAGGTATGTTAGAGTTAAGGTCTGAGTCAATGGTGCAGCCCCAGGCAGCAGCTACAGAAGCTCAGTCCCTCCAGGAACCATTGGTTGCTGCCTGAAGCATTACCAGCCTGGATGGAGCTCCCAGGTGCCCTGGATCACTGGCAGCAGCTCAGTTTCTCCAAGATGGAGAAGTGAAAACAAGCTGTAGTTGCTGGACACAAGCACTTGCAGTGTAAAGTCCAAGCTTCCTGCAAGTCAAAATAAAATTAGCCACCAAGCTAACTAGCACCAGAGCTTCAGCTCACGTAGCTGGGATAAGTCAGGGTAGAGAGGACCCATATAGTGAATTTTCTTCTCCCTTCTTCCGTCATCTTTATTTCCTGTCTCCATTGGGATGCTGCATGCCATTGCATCTTTTGTCAGCAGCTGGCACGTTACAGCAGCAAAACCAATCTTTGAAACATACTTTTTATGTAGCTACAAGTATAAAATTTTCAAAGGTTGCCTTATTGAACTTCAGAGAACAAGCCCAGGAGACACACACGGCCAACAGAGCTTCAGGTTCACTGGCACTCTGGCCACTTTTGCTAAGAGAAGTTAAGGCTGAGGTCAGGCCCTTGTGTAAATCTCAGGTTGCTCACTGAAATCATTGATACCTACAAAAAACACAGAAGAATTTCCCTCCCCAACCTTTTTTTTTTTAATTGTTTTTCATTCCCCCATTCATTCTGCAGACAAGGATTACAGGAAAAGTGCGGTAAGCTATTTTCAGGGCAGATACAAGCTTTTGACTGGTTGGCATCCCAAAAAAATCCTGACCCGCCAAGGGCATTCAGCCCTTTACCTCAGCCCTGTGTGAGGTCCCAGTTTGGCAGCAGAGCTGATAATTTAGAGCAGAGCTGCGATTTAGAGGCTGCTGAATGGAATCTTTTGCCTCAGATGATATACAGAGTAAAACTCACGATGACACCCCACAAAAAATGGTAAGCTTTAAAAATAAGTTGGGCTGAAGGTGAGTAGAGACACAACTGTCAGGTGTCAGCCAGGCCTGGCTCAGGGGAAACCAGAGATCATCCACCCAACAAGCTGCCCCACAAGAAGTTTCCTTTACTACTCTGAACATACAAACTCACCCTGGCAAAAAAATTAGGCTGCTGGTGAGGAGCAGGATGAACTGTGGCCTGTTCCTTGCCATCTTCACCTGGAACAGCAGGGAGAATATGAGGAGCATCATCCCTGGGAAGAGGATCTCAGGGGACAGAGGGTCTGTTGAAGGAGAGGGATGACTCCACATTGAGTCAGTGGATGTGGAGCTCAGTACCACTGGGGAACTGCTGGTTCTGGTGATCATCTCCCACCTCACATCCACCGACTCTAGAGGGAGCTGCCTAAACGGTGGGAGGTCAGATAAAGATCCTTGTGAACTACTGGGTTAGGTTATGTGCTGAGGTATAAAGCTCACTTGTGAACATGAATCAAAGTACGTGTAGGCCAGATCCTAAATATAGTTGCAATAATAACCCCCTGATGGACTGTAAGGTCCCTCCAAACCAAATTCTTCTTCAAATGCCTTTATCTCACCCCATGAGTTTCTGCACTTTTCCCTTGCTGTGGGAAGTGAGCAAGTGGATGTATAATGGTCAGTTGCCAGCCAGGGTTAAACTATACCAATACAGTTCTCAATATCAATCCAAACACTGACTGATTACCTGAGTATACAGGGAAGGAGAGGAGGGAGTGTTATCACACTTGGCATTGACTGTTTTCACCTGGCTGCCTCTCAACTACATTCAAGATGCCCCAAACAACTCCAATGGCATTGAGGAAAGCAGAGTATAAAGGACAAAGCAAGAGAAAAGCATTGAATGTTCTATTTAAAGTGACTTTATTAAAACATTGTTAATATAAAATGTGACCAAGTACAATTTTTTTTGTAAGAATGTTTAATAAAAACATATAAAGAAAGAAGGAGCATCAACTCTTGTCAAAGCACAGGAAAAACCTACCAGGATAAGTAAAAAGTTCTGCAGCATGTTCTACCAGCTGGTCCCAATGTGTGTTAGAGTCAAAACAGCCGACGACAGCCTAGGTTCTTCCCTAAGAAGCTTTAAAGTATTTAGCAGAGGTTTAAAATAACACTCCTCAATAGCAGGAGACTTTGCTTTCAGATCTCCTCATCTCAAACTAAGATCAGAAAGTGCATCTTCATGATAAATCTAAAAACATTTCAGCATCTGAATGTACAGAACATTAGGCTATCCGGTAACTGTAAAATCCAAGGTCAGCATTTGTCAACTCTGAAAAGAAGATGCAAGCTAATACTAATTATTCAGCTAAAGATTTTGTGCTGAAGTTGTTCTCAGTTATATAAATACTGGATGCTTGTAGCAAATGTGAAAAAGGTCAGCCAAGAAGAAGCCAGCAGTCAAGTTCATGCTGGTAGAAACAACAAGTATTTTCTGAACTGCTGAATGCAATGACAACATCCTCAAGTTACAGGAGTCTGTACATCTGAGGAAGGATCTCCAGGAGCTTTCAGAAGTCTATAAATAGGGCTACACAATGACCTATACTCTGTGACAATTTTCTCCTTTAGCTAAGAAACCTTTTAAGAAAACTCTAGAAATACTGGAGGTTTTGGTCTTGGCTGTTCTATTTTTTGGTGGGGGGAGGGAAGTAGTAGCTTACAGCATTTTCCTTGAACAACAAATAATGTGTAAATGCTCCATCAGCATCCTCTGCTTATTCAGAGCAAACAGCACATCAATTAGAGGCAAGGATTCTTCCAGGACATCTCAAACTCTTCCTGTAACAGACAGAAAAATATCCTGCAGCATCCATTTCTGCACTCTTAACTGCCCCTGGCACTGAACCAAATGCCATGTGCTAATCCATGAGAAGCCTAGCACTGTTATGGTCTAGGGGATAGGTGACCTTCTCATAGCTTTGGCTGGGACCCATTAGACCCCTGTGTTTTGCCTTCTACCCCAAACAAATGTTATGGGACTATTGCTGAGGTAAAGGAAAAGTCAAACCTTTGGCATTGGAGCAGACCAGTCACTGGCTGTGCGTAGGGGGAATTAAGGCTTCAAGGTGAGGTAAACACAGTGAGAGTCAGTGTGTAAATCATGCTGCATTTCTGAGACAACAAACAATAGTTACTCTTATTCTCTACATTTTAAACACCAAACAAACATCATTCGAAAGCAAAGCTGGAGGCAAGTCTGCTGAGGGCCACACTGAGTTGCCTCTCTGCACCCTGGGAACAACTGTAACCTGGATGTTGATCACTGAAGAGAAATTATCCACAAGGAGGAAGAAGCACCAAAGTTGAAGAGTCCTTGAGACAGTAAGATGCTCAAAAAACATAGAAGCCTTATGCTGCCATGCCCTTGCAGAAGCATAGTGGTTTCCTAACACAAAGGTACTCTAGCCTACAGCAACTCCAGCACTGTACTTCCAGCACTGTACTTCCAGCACTACTGTTCTGAAGAATTACGCTTTAGCAAGGAGGCAGTGAAATTGTTAGGACTGTGTTCCCTGAAGACAGTTTCTCCCATTCATTACATGTTGTCCCATTCCACTCCACCCACTTCCTAACCTTTAATTCAAAAATCAGAGATTTCCCCAGGTCATTTTTCTAACACATTGAATCACAGAATGTGTTGAGTTGGAAGGAACCTTTAAAGGCCATGTAGTCGAACCCCCCTGCAGAGACCAAGGACACCTTCCTCTAGATCAGGTTGCTCAGAGCCTCATTGAGCCTGGCCCTGAATTCCTGCAAGGATGTGGCCTCCACTACCTCTCTGGGCAACCTGTTCCAGTGCTTCAGTACTCTCATGGTGGTATTACTAATGTTATTTTGGCAGATTTCTAAGTGCTTCTTTGAATCCATCATTTTGGCAATGCCTTTGCCCCATTCAAAAAAAAAATGGTTTCAAATAAGTGGTACAAAAGTTACTTTCAAACTAAATGAAACATAGAATACAATGCAATTTTTCTGTATGCTTATTTTCTTCACTGATTTTGCTAGTTATCTGAAATATGGAATTATCTGGTGATTAGGAACCATCAAAGAGTAACACTATTTCTTACGAGTCATTCGGCTGAAAACAGCAATCTGATCTTGCAGGTTCCAATTCTATGATATGGAGACTCTCATTTGTTCTTCTTCAACATGTATATGGTAACTTCTTCCATCCTCTAAATACAGTAGCTACTAAAATTAACAGGTATTAAAAAAAATATCCAAATGAAATCACACTCCTACCACTGTTTAAAAACCAAAGATGCATATGGTATTACAAAAGTCTATAGAAAGGCAACATTTAAGAGTTCAAAAGTTACTTCTAGAAAAAGACACAAATGCTAGTAAATTAACATACAAAGAGATTTGCCGCTCCTTCCCCAAAATTGGTTCCATCTATTTTGAAGTATCTTTTACCAGTTGTCTAGGAAATCAAAGCCAGTCTTCAAGATAACATTGCTTGTACTAGTCTGCAAGGGAAAAAAAAACAACAACAAAAAAGAGATGTGTGTGTTAATTATGGCGTTACAAACCCAGTACCTGGCTGTCTACCTACAAAAAAAGTTTAAAACGTTGTCTATCAATATTTCAAGTTGTTTACTTTTCTCTAGGATACCTAAAAACCTAGATCAGAAAATGCTAGGCATGGAAAATTATTCATGATGACTAAAAAGGCAATTCTAGATACAATCCCTGTAGTAATCTACAGGCAAAATGTTGCTTCGTTTTGTTGGTTTAATCGGAAAAAATCATAAATATAAATTTTAAGACTAGATTTGGAACTGCATAGAATGAAACAAACACAGAATGTAAGTATTATTAATTCAATGGATTGCCTGTTGCAATGACAGGCAGTTGACCCCAGAAAGCTAAACAGCTTAAACTTTGTTGACAATTTATTTACTGGGCTATGAATAACATGCTCTCTCTTGAACTCTTATCCATGATATTTAAGCTGCTTTTAATGTACAGCAAGACTATTCAAGGGTCACAGCTGAGTCTCTTTATTCTTTTCCTAGAGCATGGCTCTCATTCCCAGAACATGGAAGATAATCCAGAAAAGAAACAAAGAAAATTCTATCATACTATGTGCTGCTCTGTTTATGTTTTGCTATGGGACGATTGTTTCTCTACAAAAGGAAAAAAACCCAGACTTTTCAAACTATTTCATTTAGCTAGAAAATATTTCCAATGGAATTAAAACTGGATGAATTCATTGATTTGTAGGAAAACATGATGATGCCTTTAAGTAAAATTAAAGTACAACTGCGGTCACAGTTTGTAGGAAAACAGCTCAAGAAGCAAAATGTCTTAGCTACAGGAAAAAAAGTAACTAAGCACAGAGCTCTAAATATTAAGAGGCTTAAGTATTACTCTCTCTCAAGTACCACCACTTACTTCTCTTGCAAGTATTTACTTCATCCTGCATCTTTCTGACATTACATAATTTTATTTGGAATTTAAACCACTGCCAATGGGAACATAAAGTAGAGAAAAAGCTATGCAATATGCTTAAGATGTACAGTAATATGCCAGAGGGATGCTACAGATTCTAAACAGAACTGCACAGCTCTGAGGAACCACTCCTCTATATGAGATTTTTCAAGCTTTTCTTCTTTTTCTTTTCCTCACCATGTCATATCCTGTCGTTCCCTTCCTTTTCTTTCCCTTGCTTTTTAAATAGCTTCAATTGCTATTGAAATGCTTAAGGTTACTTTTTTTGATGTTGGGTTGTTTGGGGTTTTTTCAATTAAGAAAACATTGAGAAGGCTAATTCTGGAAGCTCATTCTATTTCCATTTTGGACTTTAAGAGAAGACATATTTGAAAGCAGCCCAGCTGTCTGGGACAAAGCACCAGGAAGTGGCTGTTTGGCTACTGCTCTAAACAGTTTAGATACCATTCACCACTATGCTGCGTGTGGCAAGAAAGTATTCTAGACTCTAATTTATCTACTTTTCAAGTTTAAAGACTTTTCTGCTAAGGATTTTGCTATTTCAAGGAAACAAAAACTCTTTTATTTGTTATGGTACATGATGACAAGTCAGTGTTTCTGGTATTATATTTAAATTATGCCATTACCCTATGCAATTTCCTGCAATAAAAAAATACTTCACTGAAACAAGTAGCAGTTAACATGCTGGTTAAAATGGACTTCTTGACACTCTCAGGATGAAGAACTACCAAGCTTAGGTACAGCTTAATGCTTTGTAGTGTCCCTAATCTTCCAGAACTTTGTCAGATTTTAATGTGATATATAGGGTTTTTAATCTAAAGACAGTGGATATAGCAGTCCTTACCTGTCCAGGCATTTGTGGATCTGTAAGTATAGTGCCTTCAGTACCCTCCTTGTTTGTCCTAGAAGATGCTAGGTCCTGCGGTGGGTCAGGAAGAAAGAAGTCATCTAGAGAACTAGCAGGGAATTGAGTGGGTTGAGGTTTCTCCCATTCCAGAGATACAGAAGGTAGGCTGGGGGTGACAGACTTCTCTGGTTTAATTGCACCGGGTTTCTCAGCTTTTGCCACCTCCTTTGGAGTAGACTCTTGTCTGTAAAAAGAGGGAAGGGGTTTCTCTCCTTTCTCCATGGACTTGATCTGGCTGGGGGTCAGGGACTGAAACTCTGACTTGTCTCCTTCAAACTTGGAGCGTTCTGCATTTATCTTCCAGAAAGAGGACTCCTCTTCCTTTCTGGATGCTATCAACCCATCAGAGGCAAGGTTCTTATTGCCCTGAGAAGATTTAGGAACCTGGACACCAGGAGCTGCTTTAATAGGCTGCTTCTGTTCATTTTGCAACAGGGCACCACCTTGTTCTTGTAAGGACAGAGATGCGATGCTGAACTCCATCTGACTCTGTTCAGGGTTAAAGAAAAACAGTATTTCAAAGCCCATCATAAAGACATAGTTTTGAACTTCTGGTCTTGATGCATACAAGTAACACCTTTGCCCATGGCTGAGGAACTCCCAGACAGTAGATACTGTGGTAAAGCTAACATTTCCTCCACAAATGTCCATCTTCGTAGCTACAAATAAGTAATGATTCTCAAAAGTCTGAACTACAAGCACATGTAAGAGTCTCAGACCTGCTGCAGAGAGTCAAAGCAATCGTGTTCAAGTTACTTAACGCTATCGAAGACAGTGGTGCATAGCATGCACAGCACCAAAACATTAGAGCAATGGTACTAAATCCCTACAAGCATTTTGAAAGCCAGATGAAAATATGAAAGCAAACATGAAAATATAAAAGCAAAACAGCTTTACAGTGTAGTTTAAAAGGCAATCTTCCATTGCAGTCTTTGATATTGTTGGCAACATGTTACAACTCAGTCTACTTCCAAGGTAAAGAATTAGATATAATGGATATGCATAGGTAAGTGTGCTTTACAATTCCAATGCCCCTCTGAAGGAAGAGAAACAACCCCAGCAGTACCAGTTCCTCACACCTTGTTTTGTTTTCACTTGCAGTGGGGCTTCTTGCACTCACTTCTGAGTAACACTGGGGCAAGGAACCAAGTGACCACAGTTAAAGCATGGATGGCAAAAGCCATCCGAAAGCAAACACTACTTCTAAACCGTTGTTTTACTCAGTCATCTTGTCAGCTAACTGAACACTCTTTAGCCTAATAAAAATTAAGCCTTATTTTACTCTTAAGAACACACAAGCACTACCGTATTCAGCACAGCATGGAAGTAAGAGCCAGAGAACAACCTCATGCCTAGATTTTCACTTGTAAAATGAAGGGGGGAAAAAAAATTGAAATAAATAAATAAAATCAGCATTTATTGCCAGAGCTACACTGTTGCTGAGTTCTGAAAAAAAATCAGAGGACATTTATAACATTAGCTTGTGCTACAAGTGGTTAATAGTTCATTATGGATTTGAGATGTTTTCCTCATTGTACTTCAATACCTGAATAAAATTGCAGTAGCATCTAAGAGTTCGAGTCAGAACCAAGTCCTTGTTGCATATCATTTTCACTAGAAGTGTTTGATCTCAAGTCCTACATTACTGTATATGTTAAGTTCAAAGGGAATCTAGATCTAGCAGGTCTTACAAGCCTAATATTTAATATTTAGAAACTTCTCGTCAAAGTGCAATTTTAAGTCATCAACTGATTATTTATAAAACACTTTCTATACAGTCAGCTGCTGACTACACATAATTTGATTCATAGACTAACATCTGAACTTTCTAAATAATTAATATATTAAATATTTTTCCAAGGTTATAGGCAAGGAAGCACCAAGCTCCTTGTTTTCATTAAGAATAAACCATGTCATCAAAAGATGCAGAACATAAACAAGCTGTAAGTAAATATGGCTCAGCTAGAATAAGGTGAGAACAAGGATATGTGCAACTCGGACCAGACAGCTCAACACCCCATCCTGCCTGCAAAAACCTAAAAGGAAAAACCTTAGCACTACAATTTTATTATTTTTCAAAACACAAGCCATGATGTAAGGTTCAGAGAAGATTTTTCCTTAGATCAATTGAGAATAAACAAAGTACAGATGCAATGGTGTTGAGGATTATTTACATTGACTGCTATTCACTGTATTAAAATACAGGGATTTATTTCTCTAAGCTCATTTGGCAATACTACTGAATAGAAACTTACCACTCCAAAGTTAATATGATTTAAGACTTCAAAACCAATAAAATCACAGCTTAAAAAACCCACAAAACAATATAAAATAGACCCGCAATTCCCAATATCCAAGAGGAAATAAGTAACTTTCCATTTTGGAAGATTTTAGTACCTTGTCAGGTAGGAATTAAAATAGGGCTACTTTCCCTTTTTTTGAGTAGCCTGCCCCAGGCTGTAGTTCAGCATTTTAGAGCTGTGATTAAGTATTCTAACACAGGAAAAGATCTGTCAAGCAGAACTGCCAAGCAGACACCTTTTAAAATGCTCAATGCCTTTAAAGCGTTCTGTGTTGTCACTAGAGAAGACAGTAGCTGAAGGCCACCACAGCAGCAGTTTCAGGAAAATGATTCCTTCACCCCACCACCCAAGAAAAAGGGACTGTCAACACCCAGAGGGCACAGCCCCACATCCACTAAGATAACAGAAACAAAAGCCTAGAAAAACATTGACACAAAGCAAGCAGGAGTCTGTTAGACCAAAAATGAAAAAAAAAACATTTAGCAGCAGCAAGGTGGACATGCAACACCAGTCCTCCTGGGAAGTTCTTACACTGTGAAGCAGAAACCACCACCTGTGGTAATGTTTCATTATCTTTGTAGGAGTCCAAATATCAAAACTCAGCAGTCTGGCTTTGAAGTGGCAGACCACTGGTAGGGCAGAGATGAGCATGACACTGCATGACAGCTTCAGGGAGTTGTACTCCTTCCAACATACTTGAGAATGCATGTTCTCAAGAGAGAAGATGCTCTCTTTGCCCATTTAGAATGGAGACTCTGCGGTGCACCTTTTGCTTTCAGAAGAAAGGATCATCTGACAATTAAGATTACCTATTTGTACCAACTTGTATCATGGTATGCTTTAGAGATCAAACAGTTCATAATGTGACATGGAATAACCTGAATAAAAATACTTTTTCAGCTGTTTGCTTTCTCCCCCTAGAAAGGCAAAGATAAGACTACCCCACCAAGTTCCAAAAGCCCTGTGTCTCACTCAGCATGATGTAAATACAGTCCTGAGACCAGATGCATAATTCTGCTTCAAGTATTTAGCTGGAAGTTCTGCCACAATTTATTTTCTTTACGGTATATCATATTTTTGACTGTCACTGTTACTTAGGAATCCCTAAGAAATACATAGTATCTTTCAAGTCACAAAAAGTTCATATTTTATAAATTTTTAAAATTAGATTTAAAGTTCAGATTTACCTTCAGTCTCAAGCCAAATCTGTTGGCATAAACCCATGTGAATTCAAAAAGGGAAGCACTGCGTACTAAGAACAGAATGATTTAATGGTATGGTATAAAATCAGGTCTCAGTTCGTAAGACCATATTAAAAACAAAATCACCACAAAAAAACTCAGAAGTTTGGCTTTTTTAAGCATCATGTTCACTCATCAGGAATGTGTAGTATTTTACTAAACAGTCAAGCAAACGCAGCCAAAACAAACTGTTTTTCTTGGCAGTAAGAAAAATTCAAATTGTTGAGACAAAAACAATAGAAACACTGTCAAAAGCAACTTGTTTTAAGCATAGTCTAATATATTTCTAGATAAGAAAGCCAAGTTTAAAATGCTTTAGAAGACAACTCTGCTTTGCTGAATGGACAAAACCAAAATAAATATGGGACCTGAAGTAGTTGCAGTTTTTGCTTTGTTTCCTTTGTTTTTGCTGCCCACAGCGAGTGTTTTCAGGATCACTCCAGAGTCAGAAAGATCTCCTTAGGTCAGCAGAGATCAACTGCAAGGGCGTAAAACGGAGCAAAGGACTCACAACCAATCTAGGTCTTTTTAGTCTACACAGAATGACAACACCCTAAAGTGCATAGCTTCAGAGGACATGTCATGACCTACACTTGCTGATACAGTGTTTTAGTCCTGCATGCAAATTTACCACTGCAACTGGTGAGTCTGAGCTAACTCACACTGTCAGTACCTGGTACATGCATGGTTTTACACTCAAAAACTATTGCCCAAAGATTGAGATTGAAGCAGGTAGCTGAATCTCATTCAAGAACGCCTGGACATGCTGATTAAAAAACACCTGGAATACAGCTACTGTTACCACAAGGGGTTCTTTGTTACTTGTTTTGTTTTTCTTTTCTCAAGAACAACTACTGGTCAACAGTAGTTTTACAGCAGTGTTTTAAACTCTGTAAGCCAGATCAAAAATGGAAAGGGTAAACCCAAAACCTTAGGCAGCAGTCTTCTTTCCTTTCAAGCAAGTATTGCCATTTAGGCCAGCTGGTGCCAAATTATATTTTGCAACAAACAAATCTAGTATCAGGCTCCCAAAGGAGAGGAAAAAAAAGTATTTTCTGCTGCTTTATTCCTATTTTTTAAAAAAATTAAAAAACAGAAAAAAAATAACCATGACTTGCACAAGGAAGGATACTGAAGACTACCCTTTTAGATTCAGCATTTAGATATAGGAAACAGTTTGCAAGCCATGTTTATTTTAATAAATCACTGCTGCTATTATATCATTTCAGTAGTGACATAAATAGGGGAATTTAGGAGGCAGCTACCACGTTGTTGAGGGGTTTGAAGCTCAACATTCCTTTTCTAGTATTCTACTTTTAAAATACTTTTAAAAGAACACTTGAAGGCTTCTCTTTGCAACAAACATCCTACCCAGATGAAAGTAGAAGAGAGCTGAAGGAGGAAAGTCATGAATTAAAAAGAAAATAAGCACCAAAAATACTCTCTAAAACTACCCTTGAAAATGTTCTACCTGTAGCCAGATCAACAAATTTTTAGATGCACAAGTGTCAGTTTAAATCATTTGGAATAACCTCTATTTTATTTAATAGCATGCAATAGAAATAGATTCTAACCTATTTCCATGCTGCTCTGTGCATTCAATGTGCTAGTTAGGTGGAGTGTTAGACTGAAATTGTATTTTCTGCCCACTGCTAAGTTCATATTTTTAAAAAAAAACACGTCAAGGCCAGCAAGTTCTGAGTGCAGCCAGAGTTGCAGAGAAATTTTCAAATTTCCAGACCCAGGCATGATTCTTTATAACTTGGGGTCCATGTTGAGTTTCACTGAACCTTTACTTCAAACAAACCAAGAAACCTCAAATGCTGAACTCAGCCAAAAATATCAGCTTTCATCTCACTTAAACCGGAGTCAATAAATAGAATGCCCTAAATTCATAAACTTGGCTTTAGCCCCAGTTAAAAATGTAACCCGCATTTCAAGATGTGTTGTTTATGAGGGCTCCACCCATGAACCAAATTACTACCTCCAATTTAATCTCTAGTTTTAAGATGTCAGCTTATTTGCAGTGCCTTGCTTCTGAAGTAGTTTTTTTTCTGAGAAGTGATATAATTTTCTACTAAAAACATTAGTATTTTAAATACTAGCAGCTAACTTAGCAATTTAAACTGTATTTCTGCTTTGTTTGAAAGAGAGAAAGCAAGAACTTTAAATACACAAATAGTTAAAAATGGTGGAGATACATGTATCCATTTTCTGTGATGAGTTAAGCCCTACCTCATATTTGTGCTTAAAATGAGAACACTGAAAAATTTACTGTTGACAGAAATAATGTTATCAAGCCTTTCAGCAACATTCTACTCATAATGACAGCAATTCAGTACACTGTCCTCTGGGTAAATGTGATAGCCATGGAATTAGGGAATACAATGCACTATCTACCCTAAGAAACATTTGTCCATACTTGATCCATTGGAATCACCTTTGGTATCACTGTAACAGCTGAGAGAGGCTCCAACTTGCAGAAAATATGTGCTCCTCTCTTTGCACTTCCTACTACCCTCTCAGTTTTCCTGAAGCTAGACAAATATTGATATTTATGTTTTATTTTATTACAGTGTGAATACTAAATGCAAAAACATGAAAATCAAGCCTTCTTGTTTTACTGACAGCATCTCTGCTTTTTCTTTCCCTGCAAAAGCAGAAGCTGCAAAAGAACAAAGGTATTTTTTCATCATAGCAATATGTGCAAAATAACCAAAACAAAAGCTCTGCATGAAAGGGAGATTGTGGAAAAGAATATTATGGAAAGAATAAACCCATCATGAGGCAGAGCTCATTGAATGGAAAGGGCCCAACAGCCCAAAATAATAGTGAGAACAGATCTGGCTCACAAGACACTGAACATGCATTACAACACGTCAACCTTACTAAACAGCTCATTCAGGTTTTTTCACTGTTTCCCCATGCTGGACCAATTTGGCAAGTATACCTCATGGAGAAATCACCTTCCAATATGATTTTATTAAAGTACTGGTTAGAGGAGAGAGGAAGCACAAAGTAAGATCTCCACCTTTGGAAATGGAAGACTCAGCAGTTGAAGGATTTGGCACAATATGGAGGAACTCACTGAAACCAACCCACCCACACCCCATTAAGCCAGACAAAATGGATTCACTATGGTTTTGCAAAACTTTCAGAACTTTTCAACTATACCTGAGGCACAACTTTTTTCTCCGGTCATCAAGGAGGGAGGGAAGCACAGCTCCGTTAGCTGAGACAAGTAATTATTTCTAAAGCAACCTGCTACCCACTTCACTTTTTTTCAGCAGTCATGAGTGTTTCCATCTCATTCTGTGTTCGTTCTTTCATTACAGAAAAGCATGAAACAAAACCATCAGATCTATGAATCTATCCATTGTGGTCCCTAATTTTGAGACACCAGAAGGACAGTAAAAATAATCATAATTGGCAAGAGAAATCACAGGTTGGGTTGAAAAACACTTCACTAGACACACAAGTATTTAAAAGAAAAGACATCTGTCAGTTAAGGAGAAAATCCATTTAGGTGCAGACAAATCTCACCATGGACCACCAGGCAATGCATTACAAGAAGCACTATTTTCAGGAAGTTCAAGTGTTCAGAACTCACAAAACTGTATCAAGACAGAACTTAGAAATATGATTACAGCTTCTATGATACAGAAATATGTACCCATCTCAAGAGTTTTGTATTTTGCACTACAAAGTGGAGACAGCACTTTTGCTTCCAATGTAGGATTTATTTCACCTTACTGTAAAAAGGCCCATGCTCTTCTCACCACTATTCTTTTCTTAATAACTTCATCCAAATTCATCCACTCTAAATGCCTCTTAAGTATTATACTAAAAGCCAGTGCCACCTTCTTCTAAGGGTCCTGAAAGACAGGAGGGCTTGACTAAGCTATCTGACTTCCACTACAGGTAATACTGGCTCTTGAATCACCACAGCTTACAAGGGAGTTTCAAGGCAAGTGAAGACTAGCAATGTCTTCTTTTAAACTGCAGCACTTTATGATGGCACATCAAGTCATAGGTTAATCATCATCTGCAAAGCACAGATGGGGTGCTAGCTAGTGACCTTCAGCAAAGACAACTGACAACAAGTCTAGAGTTGGGTCAAGTGGATTAATTTAGTATTCACTGGCATTGCCAAATAATTACTCTGCATTAGGCTAAGATTATATTCATAAGCTCATACGTGATTATCTACATAGTTCAAGGGCAAAAAATGGAAAAAAAGGAGGGGGAAGCAGCTTTCTCTTGCAGATAAAACCAGAAAACACAAAGTCTGAAATGACTGACTGAATTAACATGCATATCCAGTTTAGAAACACAGTCAGATGTTTTTTTGTCTCCCACATTTTTGTCAACAAGAAGAATTAAACTACATTTCCCAACAGAACGCAACAGAACTGTTTCCTCACAGTGCAGGTTCAGAAAGATGGGGAACTCTGGGTCTTTGTTAGCCATATGAGAATCTCATAATAGAAAATAACAAAACAACAGAGGTAGAATAAAACAAGCCAAAAAACCAACAAAAACACAATCCCCAAAACAAGTTGCCACAGAAAAAGATACTGGCTCTGAAAGAGCTGCCTTTTGAGAGGTAATAACTTTTCTAGCACAGCCCAGATTAACAAGTCCTACTACATTCTAGTATGTAACAAACAGAAGGTGCCTAAGACAGGCTTTAAGAAAAAGACCTAATTAAGTTACTACATATCTGCATCTTCCCTAACTGCTTTACTCCTGACTTCAAAAGTGAAATGTAGTTGTGCTTACACAATTTTTGAGGCACTGATTCTCTAATCATGGAAAGCTTTACAGAAAGTTTACTATGAAAAAAATCAGATCATTTGTAATGAATTAGGCTTACACCTGCACTTCAAGCCATAACATTAGTTCATAATGCATATTTTGTGTTTCTGTTGATGTAAATTGAAACACACCAGCCATGTTTCAGTTGTAGGATAGTCACTTTACACAGCTTAGACATTAGTCTGTCAAGTCTCAAAAGAAAGATAATGTATAAGCACAAAGAACATGACCAAATGACAAAACAACTTTAAAAATATAACTGCTGTATATTTACCTTCGTTTCCCAGGAGAACGGAGCTGAGTGTTCATCTTGCCAAGTTATATCCTGAAATAAAATGGAAAAATGACTTAAGAAAAGCAGCTTTACCTGCTCAGGAACAGCATGTGCAGATGACATTATACTGTTGTGCTGGAAGTATAACAATGACTACCATGAAAATAAAAGTGACAGCACTTCTTGAAGATGGCAGTGATTACAGTTCAAGCAAGATTTGTGAGGAGAGGAATATGAACTAGTATATCAGTTTAGTCCACAAAATTTATTAGAGTTAAATGTGGTTTTAACCTCTTGAAACAATTTTTCTACAAACAGCTTTAAAACATGCATTTCCAATTTTCTATTAAGCATCTTCCTTGGTAGACACAGGCAACACATAGGGACAGAAATACCAAAAGGAGCAGGAGCCTTTGGGAAATGAAGTCCCATTTCCTTCCCCCCACAAAGTGAAGAGCACATGTGCAGCAAGGTGGTCACGTGGCAGTGAAACAACTGTGCATCAATCAGGCCAAGCCACAGCTGGATCCAGCCCTGACAAGACATGTCATTATGCTACTTCAATGATGATCTGTCTGAAGTAAGTATGATGCTGCTGAAGGAACCTCACAACATCCAGAACAAAATGCCAGTTTGAAATTGCTTCTTTTTTTCTGAAATTACCCAAATATGTGAAAATTAACTAATTTCTTCATACACACCATGGCTTCATACACAAGGCTTTGCCTGAAGGAGTGAAAAATAAATACTCGTTGTTCCTCATTGTTCAAGAGTTGCAATAAAATTATAATATCTCCATTCCTAGTCATGGGTAAGACTCATTTGCACATTCAGCCTAGTATAGGTAATCAGTTGCACCCACCACACCAAGTGTGCCACTGCTTGGCCACCTCACTGCATCAGGGGAGAAACAGGAGTCAAAACATATGGAAGGAGAAAGGCCAGAAGTAACCATGCACAGGGAAGGAGAGGACAGGACAAGACCTAGGGGGCTCATTTCAAACTTCCGTTCAAGGAACTAGAAGAACAATAGAACATGTTTTAAGCTAACACAGGAACCCCGTTAAAGATAAGGCTCCTGCAATGAGTTAATGGTATTTGACAGAAACAAAACCTATGACTTTCATTGATGATTTCAAAAGATGAAAGTAATAGACATCTGTTAGGCAGGATCATAGATTCTTCTTCAAAGGTTGGCTTATTGTATCACAGGCTGCACAACCAGCACACCTCAGAGCCACTAATTCTAATGAGCTTTCCCCACATTCAAGAAATCTTTTATAGGATCTAGCAAAGGATAAAACAGTTTGAGGATACAAAGCTTCAAGGAGCTGGTGTCCATGGTTATTTGAGCTGTACTTGAAGCGAAGATGAAGGAGAGTGTTAGGTTCTGTCCACTGGCAAGGAAGGAAAAGAAATTTGTGGCCTCCACCTCTTGTGCCACTCACATAGAGGATGTGCAGCGGTCCAAGTCAGAAGCAAAACAACACAGTTCATCTGCTTCCTGTCTGATGTGCTTGATTCACATCTATCACCAACAAAATCTGAGAAATAACTTTGCTTTCTGTAGAACAAACAAGTTCTCACACACTTCAAGATAACAGGAGCAAAAGAATCAACTATTATGAAACTCAGAAAAATAAAGTGTAAGTGGAAATTTTACATAGAAAGGCCTCAAGGCAATTCATAATTAACACAAATTAGAAAAGATCCATATCTGATCAGCTTTTGTTTTCAGCACACAACAAAGCCTTCTTCCAGAAAGAAGGCAAATAAATAAACGTTTGTTCACCAGCATTAAACAACCTATTCTTAAGAGATGGGGTCTCATCCAACATACTTCATAGCTACAAAAAGGAGAGAGAAACAGGCAAAAATTCAGTTGAGTTCAACAACCAGATGCCGAATATATAAAGAACAATTGCAAACTAAGTTTGCTATATGTAGTAGGTTGTTGCAAAACAGCATCTGAATTTCAAAATGGAAGACAGAGACAGAAACACATCTATTTGACACCAGCGTTGCTCCAAGAAGCTGACAATAACAAGGCAATCACAAACCCACTCATAAATGCATATTACAAGCATTTTCAGAATAGGACCTGTTGGTTATCGGGGTTCAACTGCATTCAAAAGCTGCCCTGCATTTTTGATTTTTTGAAAAGCATGAACCTGCAAGAGGTTCATCAAATATTTGTCGCTTTCAAGCATTTTTAAGTAGGTAGGAGATAAATGGTTGATCCTCTGGCCTGGGGCCAGTTCTTAACAGTAAGCAAAATAAGTGCCTTATCTGTCAAGCTTCCCTATTAAAAGATGATGAATGAAGCTAACCACTCTCCTGACTGTCTTTCATCTGCAGAATATATCTACCACTTCCTAAAGCACATGGCATTTTCTTCAACAAGAAGTTTAGTTATTTCAACTCTGAGTTGCTCACTACAGCTCAAATATTCAATATCCCTTTAAAAAAATTTTAAAAGAAAAATCAGACCTAAAATCCATGTACTTGTGCCACAATTAAGGATAAAGAGGAACAGTACTAAGAGAATAGAGAGAAAATGTTGCAAACTGAATACATATATTATTTTTTACTAAACTAACCAGGGTAACAACTAAAATTAAATCAGATGCTTAATACAAGCTGACCACTACAGTGGTCAAAGGGTGGTGGCCTCTCACAGACTGATGTTTTTCCACATATACCCCTTGCAATGGCTCATATTTTATGACATATTTTAAAAATAGACAATTTATATTCAATCCTAGATTCTATTTCCAGATTTTCCTCTGCTCAGTTAACCTTACTTTTGTCTAGTACATTCATTAGACATAAAAGGAAAAATGCCCATAATTGAAAACTTGTTGGAAAAGAGGAAGCTCTGCTTGAAGGTTGCAGTCTCCAAAAGCCCTCAGTCAGAAGGCTTTGCCTGACTAAACACAGGCAATGATGGTGAAGCAACAAATAGTCTCCTGGTGCTTGGGCCCATGTGCTAACCCTATTAGCCTGGAAGGGATGAAAATACATGGATGACCTAGATCACACATCTCCAGAAAAAAAGAGAGGCAAGAGATCTTGGGTTTCATTAGGAAGTGGTATCAGAAAATACCAAGGCCTGTAATCCCAACAAGGTTATTGCATTGGTGTATTCTAGTGTCTGTTTCAACTAGGAAGCCTTAGCTTGACACTGTGAGGCCAACAGGGGACACCTGTGAGATGCATCCTCACTATGATGGTGTGGTGCACTCTGGTAGGTGACAAGTAAACTGGGCACCATCTAACCCAATTACATTTTGTGGGACACAGACAATGTTTTGGGAATTGGAACCTTATTCCTGTACTTCCACTTCTTTCATCAAGCTTTTCCAGAGTTTTTAAAATTACATTCAGTTCCTTTACAGCAAGACAGAAGATTTAAAAAGCAGCTCTGGTGTCCCAGCATTCACCGCCTTTACAAACTGCATTCACAGTTATGTACAGCTTCAGTTATCACTGCTGTGACTGGCAATGCCACAATGAGGATGAGATAATGACGGAGCACTGCCATAGCACTGAAAAGCCTAGATCATGGCTACAGGATGGCACAGTCCTGTTACTGTGTATCTACTTTCTGTCATAGCTTTTCCACACAGCCAGCATATGGAAAGGTGTTTCAAAAACGTATGCGGTGCTCATACCTTGACAACTTACAGTCCTAGGCTATAAATTCAGGAGCTGAGTTTGGTGTCGAAAAAGTTACGTGGGAAACAGGGGGAGCAAGAAAAAGGGAATCAATTGTCCACAGCCTTTCACACATATAGATCCTCTGGATCACTTTAGAGGTCACATGGATAGAAGTGGGGCCAAAATGGTGAGAGTCCTGGATGCGTAAGTCAGTATCTTCAGCATTCACCCATGTTTTACTTTCCTCCAAAGAAAAAAAGGTAAAAAGAGATCAACTTTCCATGCTTAAGGAAGCACAGGTAGATCACTAGAGATTTCATAGAATCA
>VZTY01033371.1:0-29199 GCA_013400935.1 Turnix velox
GGGGTGGGGGGGCTTTCCCCCTTTCCCGCAGTGGTAGAGCCCTGGGGTTTCCCACCTTCCCAGTTCATGTGGACGGTACTACGTAGGCCCTGGGGGTGTGCTCTCAGTGTCAGCGCCCGCGGGCAGGGGCCGAGCTCTGGTAGCGGTGGGCGTCTGTCTCCCACCCCCTTGCTGGGTCCCGGCAAGGAGCTGTGACATTGCCCCATCCTGACTGAAGGTGTGGAGTGGAGCTCAGGCTGCCATGATGCTGTCACACCTTCCTCTCGCCTGACAGCACAGTCCTCCACCACAGTGGAGCTCGAGTGGAACCCACCATGAAACGACGGTCGTGCCCAACCACTGATTGCTCTCACAGATCTGCTGAGGGCCCTCTCAGTACAGGGCGACCGTGCAGGTGGGGAGCTGGATGGCTCTGAGATGCTGACGGCAGCACCGCTGCTCGTGTTCATCCTCATTCTCCTGATAGTCAAAGAAACGAAGTCCCCATCTGTGGCCTTAGTTCACAGGCATTGCCAGGCACTCTGCATCCCTGTCCCTCGGACAGGACGTCACCTCCTTTAGCTGGTGACCTAGTGCTGTGTTTTTCAGAACTAAATGTGCAGAGATCATCAGCCAATCTTCCATCAGCCCTTTAATTAGTGGCCTGTGACTGGTGGCCAGGGTTGGGACATTCGGGGGGTGACTGTGGCTCTGAAAGATTTACACATGTGAAAGATCTCCATGGTGAGGAGAGTGAGATAGTGTAGCCGAAGCTCAGTTGCTGCTGCTTGAGCCAGGGTACTTCTCACCTGGTGCTGCTTCCTGTTCAGTTTGAACAAGACCAGGCTTGATCTGTGTAGCAATCTCCTCTGTAATTCTATTGTGGGGAGCTGTTTTCAGTAAGGGTTCCGTTATTTACCTTCAAATTTGTAATTTTGGGCAGTGATCACCTTACTATTGCTGTGAAGTCTGCTACAGGGTTAGAGCTTATACTGACATGACGTAATGGGGAACCAGTTTATAATACATTCATACATTGTAAAAGAATGAATTGTTTACAAAAGAGATGCTGTGTGCTGTTGAGTTAATGTGTTACCAGGTTCCAAGACTATGAGATCTGCTGGATTACCCCTACTAATGAACCTTGTAATCTCATTAGGGAGGGAGATCTGATTTAACAAGATTGCTTGGCTGGAACACAGTTCCACAAAGCTAGTTCAAGATGTTCATAGTCCTCTTTGTGGCAGTTCTGTTTGTTGTGTGAACTCCACAGCAGTGACGGCAGCACCTGATTGAATCATGTGATTGCTTGTAATAAGAAGGGTGTTACCAAGAGTCTCATGATACAGAGCCATCTGTGATTGTTGAATTGGTAAACAGTAGTTGGGAAACTCCCTTGTAGCCTCTTCAAAGCAGCACGTTTCCTTGCCAGACTCAGGTGGTACCAGGATTTCAAAAGCTTTGTTGCTTTACTGTTTAGGTACCAGGCTGCTGGGAATCTGCTGGGGGGAAGTGTAGGACTGTTTAGTGTTCCTGCAAGACTTTATTAGCACGTGGATCATCTGAGGAAATGTGGTGTTAGGATCTCAGAAGTAGTATGATGGAGAAACTTGGAATTTTGAAGATATACCCACCACTAAGAGAGTGCAGCAGATCAGCATTTGATCAGAGGAGCCTAAATTTTGTGGAATGTGTGTCTAGATTGGAACTTTCCTGGGATCAGAACAAGATTCTGAAACTTCTTTGGTTTAAGTAGAAACTTTTTCAGTTTTGTTATGCTAGAGAAATAGCTTTTCTTAACTTTCTGAACTAAGTCTTGCCAGAATCTAAGTAGCTTCAGCAGGTGAGGACCCACAAAGGTGTCTGTGCTTTGGAGGTTCCTGAAGCACCATGGGCAGTGTGGGATGGAGCATGAGGAACCTGCTCTGGGCTTACAAAGCAGACTTGTCACTGACAGATGAGGACAACCAGGTGAAGACATCCACAGCTGTGATTCCTCTGGCTGTGACTGACACTTACTGTATCTAGGAGGAATGGATGTGCCCAGTACCAGGCACTATGGTGGGGTGGGACACAGGGCAGCAGCTCTTTCATGGGCACAGCTCCAGCCTGGTTTCTCTGGGAATGGGGTTGTGCTGACAGCAGCCCAGTCCTTTCTGGCCATGATGAATGTCTAGAGTCCCGTCTCTCAAGTGGCTTATCCAGATAGTAGATTTGCTATGCAGCAGATGCAGAGACACTGAACTGGTGTATTTCTCTGGCCCTTTGCTTTCACTTGTAAGCCTCACAAAATCCAGAATATGCAAGAGAGGCTGTGTGGTGACAGCTGGAACAAGCCCTGTCATATCCTGAAGTAGTATTTGGGGTATTCCAACCTGTGTTACCCACATGGTGCGGAATGAATGGGAGAGTCATCTTGTCAGGTCTGCAGATGATTATTTCAGGTTCCTGAGTGTTAGCTTGGGCAAATATGAATCATCTGGTTCTGCTTAGAAGAGTGACTTGAACCAAGATTGACATCTGTGGCTCTGTAGCCAACTCAGTACAATGGGCTTCAGCAGTGGAGGGCTGGAGCTCAGTCTCAGTGTAAGGCCATAGGTTTGCTGAATCACCATGGAACATGAGAACTTGAGAATCCAGCTGTGAACTGGCTGGGAAGCTAGGACAGATGTGCAAGCCCCAAGCTCTGGTATGTTTCCAGCACCACATGCCAGCACTCTTAAACAAAAGTGATACTTTTCTGTGAGCCACTACTCAAACATCCTTCTCAAAATGATAAGATCTGTAAACGTCAGTGGCAGGAGTGACGCTGGATGTCAGATGCGGAGGTGGAAGTTTCTGAAATAAAGGCAATTTGCTTTCTAATTTATGAGCTTGTTGCTTTATGACTTTGCGTTCCAAGATTGGCAAGAATGTACAATAGCTATTCCCCCCTGCAGCTCCTTTTCCCATTACTACTTAAAGCCTAATGTCAAAAAGTTCTGACATACTCCATGAGTAATTTTCCATTCCAAGGAAAAGTTTATGAAAATACCAGTGTGGCAAGCTTAAATAACACAGTGCTCTGGATATAGAAGTAAAATCTGTTTTTTACAGATAACTATGATTTGTTACTTTTCATTTGCAGATGAGGAGGGGTGAAAAGAAGTGACCTAGCAACTATCCCAGCAAAATTAAATCATCTAGAAATGTCAGTTGGCTGGAGAGATTGTGCATCTGTGAGGGAGTGACAAGGGAGAAGAGGAGGAGGAAGTGGAACTTTACCTTCTTTAGGCAGTGCCTTAATGTTTAAGTAATAAAATGAGGTGTCTGGAAACTTCTGCAGCTTGTGATTTGTGCAACATGCGCTTAGTGAACCATTATTTATAAGGATAAAGTGCAGTGCTATGGACTAAATCTAGAGCAGGCTGTGCTTTTAAACAGACATTGAGCAGCAAAGCCAAGTCTGGGTTCGGAACAGCCCTGGCAGGTGAGACTATTGGTCGGTCTTGACCCATGGTAAACTGACCTGCAACAGCAGCAGGAGATGCTGTTTAGCAGAACACACCAGCCTTTACACCAGTTTATGCACAGTGCTTGTATTTGGGACACTGGAGGGGAATTTTCCTGCCTGTTCCCTTTACTAGCTGTCTGTGTGCAGCTGTTTTCTGTGAGTTTGTTTAATCCCTTGAACCTGCCATCCATCTCTGCAACTTTTGCCAGCAAACAGCAGATGTTTGCTACCTGACAGGTAGAGGAGTTTTTTTCCTGTGCTTTAAAAGTTTTCCTGTGAATTCCAGTGAGTGCTCCCAGTTCTTGTGTCTTGGCATGCACTGGTTTCACTGTTGCCATATCCAATACACACAAGTCTCTCTAAACCTTGATCATATGCTTCTCCAGTCTTTACTCCCTGCCTGAAGAGTCCCAGCTGTTCAATCTTTCCTCAGCAAGCAGCTGCCTCAGCTCCTTGTTCACCTTAGTTGCCTGCTTTGATCTTACTTATTTCTACATCTTGGGAAGTTCTGGTGAGGTCAGATGTGGACACAGTGGTCAAGGTCTGCATTCACTCAGGTTTCATAGGGTGCAAAATGATGGTGCCCACTTGATCTCCTTCCTGTTTGTGAGGGTGCTCAGCACTGTGGTGGCTTCCACAGAAGGCTCTTGGGGGAAGACTCAGCACTAAGTAGTGGTTTAGCTCTACCTTCTTTTTAACTTTTGTCTTCACACATCCCAAATTCTTGATTCCTTTTCAATTCATGATCATACAAAAAGCAATTTCCCCTTGATGATTTTCTGTCTTTAATTAGGCCTATGAAAGTTTATCATCTGGATGGAATTCCTCTCTGTGCAGTGACTTCCCTTCTATCTGGTCATGGGTTTTGGCATGGTGAGGATGTGGGAGGGTGGCTCAGCTCCATGATGGCTCTGTAGTTGGATCCAGCTGAGTTCCAGTGCTTTGGCTGAGTGCAGCTGATGAGCAGTTTCAATGTAGTGATGTAATTGATTGGAATAAATGCTGTTCCTGCTTTGTTTAAATTAGTTATGACAAATTTCTTGGGCTAGGCAAAGTGGACAGTTATTTTTGCTTTTCTAGTCTTGCCTGGATAGAAGTGGTCAGGCTTCTGGGAAATGCTGAATGCGACTGGAGTTTCATCAGGTTTCATATTGTTTCATATTGTGTATTCTTCCCTTTGATCTTCTGCTTGGACTTGCTGCAGCTGATGTTGCAAGCCTGAGAAGACTGCCTTGGTGTGTTGTTTCCTGTTTCGGATGGGCTCATCCATGTTCCATGAATTGTGAAGTTCCCCTGACGTGGCTGAGCTGTGTGAGCACCAACTCCAGAAAGCTAAAACAGAAGTAACTTCCAGTCTTTATCTTGCTTTTGACAGTGTTAAGATAGTGACCTTGTTGTCACCCAAGATGTGCATGCTGTGAACAGGGCTTTGTGTGAAAGCACAGGCTGGAGAGACTTACTTAAACTGATTTAAGAACCCTTAACATCAGATAAACAAGAGCCTCTGATGAAGTGTTTTGTGCTTTGCCTTTGGTCTGTAGCAACTCAGGGCTTAGTCTGAAAAGTATATAGTGGGAGAACAGTGGTCCCACCTCCTGGCTGTGAGCTCTAGTCAGTGCCACTGTGAGGAGTCCTCCCCACACACCTCAGCCCCTTGTGAAAGTACAGTGACTTGTTCTGGTATAACACTGCTGGTTTGACTTGTTTTATTTATATACACACGTTGCTGTCCAGCCAGAACATCTTTATTTTGGACACTGATCCTAAAATTCAGCCTATTTTAAGATGAGCTGGGCAGCTGCTAAGTAACTCTTGTTTGACAGCAGCGAGTCTGCCACATGCCATCATGTTCTGGTCACTTCTCTTCATGCCAGAGAGCAGTAGTGCTGCTTTCCATAAGTACCTCCTGTCTGAGACAGTCCAGGTGCAGTCAGCCATGGGCATGTGTGAGATTACATCGTGGCTGTTGCCATTTTTATTTGGCTAAAAATGTACACTAGTGTCAAAAAATGTGGTTGACAAGGTGTGTTTTGTGAAGGCTGCTTTGCTGTTTGCACTATATGGCTTGATTCTTCCCATCACCTTGCCTTGAAAGAGCTGGAGAGAGCTAGCAGGCTACTTGCTGGATGACAAAGGACATTACAGGGTAAAGGACAGGGCAGCTGCTCACGAGGAGACAGTGGTACCCTTGGGAGCCTGCAACCTGGCTGCAGCTTAATGAAACAGCTTTAGTGCAGCAGACAGTCTCCTAAATCCCCTCCAATCCGCTTCTGAACAGCTCCTCAAAGCAACATGAATTCTGATCTCTGCTGGCAAAGATTCACCAATTTGATTCAACTTTTAGTTCACTTTAGACATTGAATCTATTTTTTTCATTTGATTTATGTACTTTTTCTCCTCTGCAGAAGCAAAAATGGATTGGTCCCAACAGAGATGTAGTAGGTGTTGGGAGAAGATGTCCCACCTGAAATGGAGGTGATTGAGGGAACAGGACGCTGACCACACCAACATGGGGCTCCGATTGTTGGCTTGTCTTTTTCATCTGCCCACTGCAGTGATCTACGGGTCCCTGTCGCTGTTTGTTTCCATTTTGCACAATGTGTTCCTCCTCTACTATGTGGACACCTTTGTCTCTGTTTACAAGATTGATAAGCTGTCCTTTTGGATAGGAGAGGTTAGTCTTTTCCATAGATTTCTGCCTGCTGAAGTAAGAAATTCTGAAGCCAGTAGCACTTCTTGCTAGAAGAGTTTGGTGTTAGTTGTAACAGCAATGTTTCCCTTTGAAGAGGGAACTTTATTAGTGCTAATTAGCTTTTTAGTTTTTCCTACTTACATAGAATTTGTTCTTAAGATTACCTTTCCTCTGGGGATGTTGGGATGTTTTACAAGTGGGGAAAACCACTGACTTTGCTGTGTTAATCTGGTAGTTGCCCCAGAGAGGGGGGCTATACAGCAGTGGTGGGCAGGGAAGGTGTGCTGGAATGTTTCCTGCTGTTTTTTCAGCATTGTTCATTGTAGTAACAGAACTGAGTCTTTGCTGGAGCTGTCTTGTGGTTTGTTTCACTGTCCTCTTTTCTTTCCTAGACAGTGTTTCTCATCTGGAACAGTCTCAATGACCCTCTGTTTGGCTGGCTGAGTGACCGAGTGTTCCTTAGCACGCAGCAGTAAGTTCAGTTCTGCTTCCAGCAGAGACTGGGAAGTTATTCACTCTCTGCGAGAGATAATGGGAAATTTGAAACTTTAAAATGATGACATGGGAATGTTTTCTGGGGCATGAAACTTCTAAATACCTCCTTTTCTTGACATTTTTGAGGTTCAGTGTGCTTTACATGTTATTTTGGTACCTGGCAGTATAGAGGAACTCACACACTTGATCAGGCAGATCTGCCCCTAACCCTTAGCAATCACATGAGTGGAACAGAACCTAATAAATGGGAATCTAAGATCTCAAGCCTCTTAGTGGGGCATTAGAGAGTGTCTGTACATGGTCTGAGAGATGCCAGGTGGGAAAGGACAATCATTTCTGCCTGGAGTGCCTCAAAGCAGTTGTTCTCGAACTCCATGATGACAGTTGCCCATTAGTATTTCTCATGTGTTTATGTCAGGCTTTTAATGAAAATCATGATACAGCATCCTGCAGCTAGTAAAAACATCCAAGTTCTCAGGAAATCATTTATGCTGTGCAAAGCACAGATAGTGTAGTGCTGTCCATGAGAAACTTACTCTGGAGAAAAAAATCCCTTCATGCTGTTTTGCCACTTTGGAGCCATTTTTTCAGTGTATTCACACATTACCTGATGTGGGTTCTTGTTCATGATCAAAAGCTGCATCTTTGTCTAAGCTGTTTACGTGACTATCTTGGAGAATACATGTTCATACAGGGTTTTTTCAGAATGTTTAAAATTTTTATCTTTTCTTGCAGGCCTGGAGCAGAGATTTCCTCCCCAGAAGTGGTTCTGAAGAGGCTCAGAGCACTAAGCCACAATGGCCCCCTCTTTGCCATCTCCTTTCTGGCTTTCTGGGTTGCCTGGGCGCATCCTGGTCTGCAGTTCCTTCTTTGCCTTTGCATGTATGACAGCTTCCTCACCATGGTTGACCTCCATCACAATGCCTTGCTTGCAGACCTGGCTGTTTCAGCAAAAGATAGGACTAGCCTCAATTTCTACTGCTCCCTCTTCAGTGCCATAGGCTCCCTCTCTGTGTTCATGTCCTACGCAGTGTGGAACAAAGAGGACTTCTTTTCCTTTCGCATATTTTGCATCGTGCTGGCCCTCTGCTCCATCGCTGGTTTTATCCTGTCCACACAGCTGCTCCGCCAGCGGTTTGAGGCTGATGGGAAAGCAAAATGGGACCAAGAATCAACCCTAAAAGAGTAAGTGTTGTCAATTTTGCAGGAGGTACAAAGGCTTGGCACGGATCTGTAGAGTCCTTTTACTCACTGCAGCAAATTAAATGTGTGGGAAGATACTGGATGAGTCAAATTTTTGTTTATCTCTTACGGTTCTTGTCTGTTGATACAGTTTTCAGAATCAACTCGGTCACTCTGGCTCCTAAGGCCTCCTGAAAATAGAACAAAACTATCTCGTGACATCCCTGGCCCAAACTGGAGGCAGAGCCCTGACCTGCTGTATGGCCCATCCAGTGTTTGGAAGGAGAAATAAGTTAATATCTAGAGCATCGGGTGAGGCCTGTGAGTGGCTAAATTTCAGAAGCAGCTTCTCATGAAAGCATTCCTGCTTGAGCACGGGCCCACCTTGCTGCCTATGGAGTGGGACAAGCAAATGTCTCTTACCCTTTCACTCCCTTGAGCTACCTGATAGAGGCTGGGCTGTTGCTGCAGCTGGTTTCCCCCTTGCTTTTCCTTGGGCTGCCTCACTTGTCTTAGGTATTGAGCTGCTGGTGTAATGCTGTACTAACACAGGAGATCCTCTTGAGATCTACCAAGTGCTCTAACGCAGGGATCTGAAAGAGGAGCATACGTAGTGGAATGGCTAATAAAAGGAGAATGTCCATAAAAACACAGGTCTGAATTTTGAATTCAGAAGCCAAATACTGTTTGGGAGAACCATTGCCTGTGGTTCCTGCTAACAATAAGCAAATGCTGTAAACTGTTGTTTTTATATGGGCCAGGGAGTGGGTAGGTTGGGATGGAGCTGAGGAGTGACAGCTTTGCATCTACTCAGGGAAATCTGGAGGCTCTCTTCTGCTTGATGTGAGGGATTCATGGTTGTTTTCTTTTTCTACTCTGCCTTTAGGCTGTACATTGAGAAACTCTCCGTCCCCCAGGAGAAGAGGATCACCCTGGCAGAGTATCTCCAGCAGCTCTCCCGGCATCGCAATTTCCTCTGGTTTGTCTGCATGAACCTTGTCCAGGTAGGGGCAGCAGCAACATATTGTGATTCAGAGGACTGGTGGCCTCTGTCTGTTTGAGAAAGTGATTCAGCAGTGTGACAGTTCCCCACCAAGGGCAGAGTTTTTTCTGGCACCCACTTCCTCTTGGAACCTCCTGAACATGCTGACTGACTCAACTGGTAGCCATTCTCTGCTTGTGATGTGGAGATACTTCCTGAGCAAACTGTGGGATATTCCTTCCTCTCTCCATGGCATAGGCTGGATTGTGGGGCTGACTGTGCTCTGTTCAACCCATCTCAGGTACAGAAGCACAAGGCCAGGTTCATGGTGTGGATGAATTCAGGAGTGCAGTTTGCTGATGTGGCTGTCAGAGTAGTGTCTCTTCTGCTGTTTCCCCAAGGCTCACATCATTGCTCTCAACTGTCCAGGTGGATTCACCTCCCAGCTGGCTTTTGCCATTTCTGTCCTTCATACTTTTCAGTGATTACTCCTAAATACTGGCTGCCTGCCCAGTTTTCCTCAGCTCTGTTTCTGCAGTCACAGCTCCTGCCTTCCCGGTGATCCCTCTTGATGCTGCTCTGCATCTTTGTGTTTGAACCTTGCTGCCACCTTATCCTTGTCATTCTGACAGCTGCCTCCTCCATCCTGCAGTGCCACTGTCTCCCGCAAACCCTTGTGGTTACACTGCTGTTACCTCTTGGGCCCTGCCTGCCCCAGCAGGACTGCAAGCAATGCCTCAGCAGCTGGGAAGTGGTACTGACCCCACAGGTGCAGGGCATGGCTGTCGGCCTTGCAGCTTTGCAGTCTCAAAGGCTACAGTGTCATGAATTTTACAACCGAGCTGTTACTCTGCTGAAGTACTCTAGGCCTATCCTGCATTGCCCCTTGGCACAGGGTTCCCAGGATAACAGAGCCTGGAGGGCTATTAGCTCTTTCTGTTCCCTTTTACTGTTGTTCTGGCTGACCAGCTTGTCTGCATGCTGCCTTCACAGGTTTTTCACTGCCATTTTAACAGCAACTTCTTCCCTCTGTTCCTGGAGCACCTGCTGTCAGACCAGATCTCTGTCTCTACTGGATCCTTTCTGCTTGGTGAGTCTCAGGTGGGACCAGAGGGAGCAGCCAGATTAAGACCTGACCAGAGTCTGGAATTGCTCCCCTCTGGAGAAGGGTGTGCTCACACACCAGTCTCTGAGCTGTCCGATTCACACACTAAATGTCCCACATGTTTCCGTGGGATCTCTGTGTCTGCCTTCCTGGGCACAGAAATAACTTGGAGCCTTTTCTACTGGTGGTGAGCCCAATGTACTGGACTCTGGCCCAGATACCACAGAGGTACTGCTCTGAGCACTAGTGGCTGGAGATAGTGTCCCCAGGATGCAACAGGAAACACAGCCCGGGATTTAATCCATTCTTCTCTATGGACCACTTCTGTGTTGTCCCCAGTCTGTGGGTGCTGGCCCTAGAGTTACTCTGCAAGGGTTCTTTTTGGGCCAAGTCTGATCATGATGTCCTCTCCTTCTCATTTCTGCTCCGGTACTGAGTCCTAGGCCCTGTGTGTTACTGTGGAAGTATTTTCTTCCTTCCTGCCCATGAGTTTGATGGAAGAAGGCCTCGCTCTGTAGGAAATGTTAGTTGTGCCACAAAGCCATTGTTGTTCTGTACTTCATGCCCTACAGCCCTGCTGGTGATAACCAGCCGCATCTCTCTTTTTGGTCTGAGAGGCATCGTAGGTACTGAAAGTCCCTGAAGCTGTTTGTGGCTCTGTCTCTGCTCAGGTGTTTCCTACATTGCCCCCCATCTCAACAACCTCTACTTCCTGTCCCTCTGCCACCGCTGTGGGGTTTATGCTGTGGTGCGAGGACTCTTCTTTCTGAAGCTGGCTCTCAGCGTTGTCATGCTCCTGGCAGGACCCGATCAGGTGTATCTGCTCTGCATCTTCATTGCCAGGTAAGCAGAAAGCACTCAATTCCCCTGCTCTCTGATACCCTGGGAAGGGAAATGACCTGTCACCATTTTACAGAGAGGAGTGGGAGGTGGGGAGCTGTGTGGCTCAGAGCTCTGACTGCACATGAGCTAGTGGTAGATCACTGCAGAAACTGTAGGCTTTGCCTGCAGCAGAGTGAGAGAGACAGGGATGTCCAGGGTGACAGACCTGGCAGGGCTGGGGGCAGCCTGCAGCAGCCTCTAACAGCTGCTGAGCTGCAGCCTGCCTATGGCCGTGGTCCCTTGTATGTGCTGCAGCTGCCTGTTAGCCACTGTCCTAGCATGTCCTGTCCCCAGCCCTGTCTATATGGCAAGTTGGTACTGACCCCATGGTACATGAAGGTTGTTGCTAACAGTCTTCCCCTGTTGTAGCCAGAGCTTCTGAAATTCTGGCTTTGGGTGTTGGGGAACTTTTCTGAATGCTCTTGCCATTTTCTTTGTTCTCTTGAATACTGTCATTTCTTGACGCCTCTGTTCAAAACAATTTTGCCTGTTGTTTTGCAGCAACCGGGTGTTCACAGAAGGGACCTGCAAGTTACTCAACCTGGTGGTCACTGACTTGGTGGATGAGGATCTAGTCCTGAACCGCAGGAAGCAGGCGGCCTCTGCGCTGCTCTTTGGGATGGTGGCTCTGGTCACCAAGCCAGGCCAGACCTTTGCCCCTCTGATTGGCACCTGGCTGCTCTGTGCCTACACAGGTAAGGCTGCTCCTGAAGAAAGCATCGGGTCAGTAGAGGGCAGCCCTGTGAGTTCAGTGACCTCTGCTGTGTCCTCTGCCCTGGTGGAGTGCAGAGAACTCTTCCAGTTACTGAGCTGTGCTTTGTCTCTGCCTTTCCAAGGCTAGTCACTCAGAGAGGATGGACAAGGGTCCCTCCCCACTGTCCCAGTCTCACAAATTCTTCTCTGTCACCAGGCTACGACATCTTCCAGCGCAACCCTTTGAGCCACGTGGTGAGTGCACAGCCCAAGCTGGAATCTGCCACAGCCTTGGAGCCAACTCTCCGCCAGGGCTGCTTTTACCTCCTCGTCTTTGTGCCCATCTCGTGCGCGCTGCTGCAGCTCCTCAGCTGGTCGCAGTTCAGTTTGCATGGCAAACGCCTGCAGATGGTGAAGGCTCAGCGCCAGAGTCTGACACAGGGACGAGCACCGGAGGTCAAAATGATCTAGAGGTTGCTGGTCCTGGGCCCTGGCTGGTGCAGGACAGCAGGCACAGTGCAGGGATGGTGGGCTGAGAAACCTCCATGTCTACAGCTGAGCTGTGAAATGCTGTGATGCCAGTGCTTACTCATTCCAGGAGGTGGTCGCTGGGGAAGGCAGGGAAGTTGAGTGTATGAGCAGCCTGGGATAGATTGCTTGGCCACAGGAGCAAGAACATTTTGTTAGCCTGTTCCAGGGAGCAGGGGGCTGCTCATACCAGGAGGGAGGTGCCTTGCCCTGGTCATGACCTGACTGAGCAGAAGAGGGCAGCACAGGGACTTCTTCCTTGTTAGACCCTTGCAGCTTTGGGCAAGGCAGTGAGAGGTTCCCAAGGGACCAAGTGACAGTGGGGTGATGTCAGGGCAGCAGGAGCAGGGATGGGAGAATCAGTAGCTGGTACAACCCATTCCAGGTACAGTGCTGTGGTTCTTGGACCAAATCCTCTCTTAGGCATTTCTTGTTCCCTGGACAATATCTTCCTCTGTCAGGGTTTTCCAGCTGCACTTGTTCTATTCTGAGACTCCCTCCATGGCCTTGAAGAGGGAGTTGTTGCTGGGCATTAACTGGGCCCTGAGCTGGAACATCTCATTGCCTTTGACATGCCATTGCCTGTGTTTATCCTTCTCCCCTTCACAGCCCCTTCCACTCAGCACTATCAGTGTTACTCAGCTGCGCCGGAGCCCCCTCCTGTGCCCACTGGGGCTGTAGTCAGGGAACCAACTCCCTAACCCAGCAATGGAGGTGTCTCCCTGCCCATGGCCATCCTAGGTGAGACAGCCCGACACCTTCCCCTCTCACGGAGAGCACAGCCTGGGGGAGAAGCCAGGTCTTGCTTTTGTGCCTTTAGTTCCTTTTAGGAACCTGTCTGACACAGTGCTGGGCAGTCAGAGTTCAGATTTTACCTCTTGGAGGAGAGACAGACACTTTGGCTCCTCTCTGCTCAAAATGGTGGCTGTGAGTTGGATTGCAGAATCGTAGAATGGTTTGGGTTGGATCATTAAAGGTCATCTTCTTCCAGCCACCACAGGCTGCCAAACTGTGGCCCCAAGGAAGAGAGCAGGGGGGCCCGGTCTCCCTGGTTGTCTGGGAGTGGAGAGGGCAGATAGTCACCAGAGGGGTCCCTGCAGTGAGGCAGGGTCTCCTGCATGGCTGTATGGGCACAGGCAGATGTGCCAAGAAGACCTCTGCCTTGCACGTCCCTGCAGGAGTGCACAGGCAGCATTTGAAAGCTGCTCCGCATCTGGGGACAAGCTGATTATTTAGTGCCAGGTTCCTTCCAGGGTCTCAGCCCACAAACCTGCCAACTTGCCTCAGGACATGGCTGCCTTCTGTCTTGGACCAAGACATTCCTGCTGCAAGGCTTCTGTAGCTCTTGATGGTTCAATCATAACTTATGTGTGAGACTTCTAACACTGTTTGATTCTTCATTTCATAAATTAAAGATGATCTTTTCTGTACTGCTTGGTCATGTTTTTCACAAGTGGGTCTTTCCTGGCTGGGTTTATGTGGGGCACAACTGTACAAAAGGGACATTCATTTCCAGCACAACTCTGTGGTGGGACCTGGCCTGTCACTGAAGCAGGCAGAAAGGACCCAGGGCTGATGGGGAGAGGCTGCTGTCTAGCCCTGCTTCATTGGGGAGGCCTTATGGACTAGACTGTCATGTTCCTTCATCTTCTTGGCGATGTCGCTGAGCACAATGCCACCTTCCTACACCTGCCCTGGAGGCACACCTTGCCATGTTATTTCTCAGCAAGTGCCTGGACTGGCACCAGCTCTTCTCAGGCAACAGCAGCATCTTCACAGAGCCATGCAATGACTATGGGATTGGAGCATCTCCTTTATGAGGAAAGACTGAGGGAACTGAGTCTATTAGGCCTGGAGGATATTGAGAGGTGACCTCATTGATGTTTATAAGTGGAGTGTCAGGAGGATGGAGCCAGGCTGTTCTCAGCAACATCCAATGATGGGAGAAGGACAATTGGTGCAAGCTGGAACATAGGGAGGGTGACAGAACAGTGGCGCAGGCTGCCCAGAGAGGTTGTGGGGTCTTCTCTGGAGACATTCAAATCCCACCCAGACACCTTCCTGTGTGACCTGGTCTAGGTGTTCCTGCTTCAGCAGGGGGTTTGGGCTAGATGAGCTCTTGAGGTCCTTTCCAATCCCTTACATTCTGTGATCACTCCTGTCACGCTTGCTCATGCTTTTCTGCACCTCAGCTGCCCCAAGAAACAGACTATGTAATAGCTGCCAAGGAGAAAAAATAGCTCTGGGTAACACCAGTGCAGCCCAGGGTTCCTCCCTCTGCCCAAAAGCCAGCTCAGGAAGGCAATCCTGGACCAGCGATGATGTCTCACTGCCGACTGGCCAGCAACAATTCTGCACAAGCGGAAGAAAAGTACAAGTTACCTCCTTAAAAATGCAAATATGGGAAGATGAGGCCAGGAAGCTGGAGGGTTGTATATGAATGACTTTATTTAAGTATGCTGGGCACCACCAGGCAACATGGTTTGGACAGTGTGCGAGGGAACAGGCAGATCAAACAAACGCTAGGTTGGAGACGGCACCTTTCTGCCCAGTCACTGCAGGTTACAAAATGGAGCATGGCTGATTCTGCCAGGCCAGCAGAGGGGCTGGAGGAGGAGGAACGATGGGAGGCGAGGGGGGGACACTGCCTGTGGGTGTGTGGTAACCCAGAGGCGCTCTGCTTTTTCCCCTTCGTGGCAAACCAGCAAGAGCACAACTGATTTGTTTTTCAGCAGAACAAGGCTAAGTGGTGACAGGTTTTTTTCTGACAGTTTCTTCCTTAAAAACCAGTCTGCTGTGATGGGGCTAGGTGAAGGAGCAGCCTGACCTCAATTGGGAGGTGACCCCCACCTGCCTGCCCACAGCCTCTCCCACCCTGTTCCCACTGGGGCCACACTCTGCTGCTTACATTCAGGTCAGTTGGGGCAATACAGCAGCTTGTGCCAGGTCTCTGCAACAGCCCTTTGCCTCTTACCCCACCTCTCCCCTCCAGACCAACCCCAAGGTGCTGTGTGGCAACATAGGAGGGGAACTGGGAGGAACTGCCACTGAGCAACTCCAGCTCCACATGCTGCTGCAGAAAATTGACAATTTGTGGGGAGTGGGAGATAATAAAGACACCAAATAATACGTAAGAAAAACCTAGAGAGGAGAGAGCAGCACAGCCCAGTGCAAGCAGGTCTGCCCAAGGCTGTAAAAGCACAAGCAGAGCAGCCAGAGCAGAGCAGAAAGGCATGTGCAGTGCAGCCCAAGGCAGCTGTGGGGACAGCTTCCTGCTCACACCATGGTCCTGGTGTGGTCTGTTGTCCTCCTCATCAGCATATTCCTAGAGAACAGCCAGGCTCCCCACAGAGGAGATGGGGTGGTGGGGGCAGGGCTGGTGGCTGGACCAAAGTGTGCATTGTGAAGAGCACTGGCACTCAACAAGGGAGGGCTGGAGAGCAGGTGTTCAAAGAAGACCCAAAGCGTGATTCCCAGGTGCTGTGGTCAGTATTTGAGATATCCTCAGACATTTCAATAAATAAAACAATTCTTACATTACAATGCACCTTTCCAAGTATTCTTCTGCCCCAGAATGGATGAAATACACAAGAGTTATGCCTGGCTGCAAATACATGCTCCCTTTGCCCTGACACAGTGGGAAGGGGGAGAAACAGCCTCGACTCTTACAGAGAAGAATGATGAGAACTCAGCACTGTAAATCTTGGCAGCTTGAGGGGGAACACACAAGTGCCTTCACCCCCATTCTGGGGCACTTGCTTCCAGGGGAGAACAGGTATTTAAAACAAGGTATGAGAGTATAACCATCTAGTACAATGATAGCTGATTAGATTTGCTTTGTTCTACTCCATGCAATACAAACTAAATCCCTATCACCAACTTCTCCAGCTGTGGCGTAGACCCCACATGTCAGGCTAAGAAGTTACTCACGCATACCCACACTCACGCACCAAAAACACTGGGGGCAAACAGGCTTAACTGCTGAGAATGTGCTTTCTCTTAATAAAAAATATATTAAAAACAACTTCAAAAACCTACTGATGGTGAAAACACTGCTGAAGAACTAAGTAGCTACGGGGCATCAACTCTGTGCTTCCAGAGCATACTGGCTTTGCAGTCGGGCTGGCTAACACCTGCGTGAGCAGTCTGCAGTGGGTGGCTGCGTTCTGGCTTGCCAGGCAATCTCTATAAGCTGTTTCCCTTTGTTTTTGCTTGCTTGTGTTGTTTTACAGTGATCACAATGTGATTGCAATACAGAAATCAAGGGACTGAAAAGGAATGGGCCATTCTGGAGAAATTCAGATTATTTTTTTCTCCTTTCCATTTAAAAAAAAAAAAAAAAGACAACCAACAAAATAAAAAAAAAAGAAGTTAGTAGTACTAATATAACCCTCCTGCTGCTGTCATCTCTGCTCAGTGACATCGGGGCATGCTGGCGCACACACACACACACAGGCAGCTCTCAGACACTCGGACTCAGAAAAGCGAGTTTAGAACTGAAGTGAGTCTTCGGAGGAGACTGAGGACAGGTTCCAGGGCTAGAAGCTTTTTCGTTGGATGGCACGAGCTCCATCTTCCTCATATTCCTTTTTCGAAACCCACATTTTCTTAAAGGTGTCCAGTGAGGCCAGGATAGAGCCACTGGGAAGAGACAGGCATGGTATGGGTTAAAGGAAGATGCTGGTGGCAACCTGATCATCTCTCTGCAGAGATGAGCCACTCCTGTTGTGACACTTCCCAGTTATCTGCAATAGAAATGCTCTCTGCAGAGCCTGGCACCAGCCACCCCCTCCCATCTGCCCATTGCTGCTCCAAAACCCAGCTCTCATCATATGGGATCTGGTCTAGGATTGAGAAGCAGAGTTTAGCTCTCCTGAAACACAGCGAAGACATAGAGAAGAATACACCTAGGGTCTCTGCTCTTAGAAACATGGAACCGACGAGCCTGGACAGAATGCTCTGGCTTTCAAGGAGAACTGACAGGTCCTGCAGGATCTCTAAGGACAGAAAAGGCCAAGGAGCTGGCAGTGCAGATGGAGTTGGGCTCAGTAACCTGACTTCAGCTGAGCACTGCACAGTTGAAGGAGGAGCCCTCTCAACACAGCACCAAAAGGGACACCAGCTTGAGGCCCAACAGGCTGCACCTCCTCATCCCACATCCCACTGCAAAATGTGTCACTGTGCAGTACATACCCAATCCATGTGGAATACAATCTCTCCTGAGGAGCCGATATCTGGGAGAAAGAGAGAATCAGTCAGCACATTCCCAAGCTCCAGCTGCTCCTGCCCACACATCTCCTCATTTCACTACAGCCAACACAGGTATGAGCGCCCCAACCAGAAATACACTCAGTGAGACCCTCTGCCCACCACTCCAAAACAGTCACAACAGTCCAGGATCCTTGACAGGGCTCATATTGTCCCTTCTCTGGAGGGAAACCAAACAGATTTTCAGGTTTTCATCACAACAGCAAATTCTGTTGGGCTGACTCAGGAAAGCTGTTTCCGATTTGAAGTGAATGACACCTGTCCTCTCAGCATGGTTCTTTAAAGGCCACAGAACACCACATGTAGTAGTTATAAACATAAAAGCAACTGTTCCTACCCTTATTTTGACGTCCTTCGGAGCTAGTTTCTTCACTTCACTCAACAGTCTATCACCAAAGCCTACACAAGACAGAAAATGCATAGTCTGAGTCTCCCAGCAAAATCCCAGGTTCCATCTATGAACAGTGTGTGCATGTCTTGTGCAGTCCTATTCAAGCATCCCACTCCAGATTTCACAGAGACCAGTGTGGAGAGGCACAGAATACAGCCAGAGATAAGGGGATTGTCTCTCTCGGGCAGGCCTCAAACATAGGCACAATAGCCTTTGTCTCTCAGCAGCAGCTTGAGAGCAAACAAGATTTTTAGCTCAGAACACGGCAAGGCCAGTTCCCTCCTCTGTCCCTGGGCATTACTGCTGTGTCCAGCTATTTGTACAGAGGAACAGAGTTTGATTAGGAAGACCAGGATTTATCTGGAGATGTCCACCTGCAGATAATAGGCTGAGGGGTTCTGGCAAAGGATATCTTTAAGCTGATAGGGGACAGCTGGGCCCTGAGGGGATGGGCAGGAAGTTTTCTGCCCATATGTAGCTGAGATTTAATGGTTCCCCAAGACTGAGGACTCTCTCAGGTACCAAAGACCTAAGGAACCTTGGGAGATGCAAAAACCTTGTCAGTATCCAATCCCACTATCCTGCACAGAGCAGCAGAAATGACAGTCCTGACACAGGCAGAGTGATAGAAGGGTAAAGTTAAAATCCCCTCCAAGCCAATTAAGGAATACACAAGGGCAGAGGCATCTGGCATATCCAGATGGGTACAACTAGGACTCACAAAACCAGACAGTGACTTCCCCTGAGAGAGAAGAGTTCCCACAGTTCTCATCTCATGGGGCAAGGTGGGTGATCTAGGTTATTGTCCCAGTTTCACATATGAGAAAGAAGCAAGAGATCAGGTACATCACAGCCTGCTGAAAGAGGAGAGGCAGGAACCTTTGAAAAGCGTGGAGCCTCCAGACAGCACAATGTTGGAGAAAAGTGTTCGCCTCAGGTCCATGTCTGATTTCTGAATGGCAAAAACGAGCACCTCATGGAGTCCTTCACACTCCTCCCCTATCAGGTCCGGCCGGAACAGCAGCTCTGGGGCTCGGAAACGGGCAGGCCCAATCTGCAAGAGGTCAGAGGGGAAGAGAGAGCAATGTGGCTCTGTTCACTGTCCACAGTCTGGGCTTGCCTTTCCTAAACAGAACTTTAGAGTAACAGAGTTTCTCAGACAATCGTGCTGCAATACCAGCTTTCAAGTGAATATCAGTTCATCCACTGCTCCTAGAAAAGACCCTACTTCCATTTTGGAAAAGAAAGAGATAAAGAAACTTCCTCAACAGAAAAGGGAGCAGATCCACCCTTGCCGCTAGAGAAAGGCCTGTATTTCCTCTCCTTCAACCATTCCACAGCAGCCTCAGTCTTTTGAGGAGCATTCCTAACTTGCTCTTCAAAGCAATTGTTTCTGCACTCTAGGCAGGACAAAAGCCACATAGAAATCCACTGTTAATTTTACAGTAACCTGATAAATACCCACACTGTTCCTGATCTGCTTTAATATCGGCTAGACCAGAACCTGCACTCAAACAGCTCAGTCTCCCTACAGCCATGCTGTATCCTTACTCAGGATTTCCAGTGGAAGCTGTGAGGTTTATCGTAATATTTCCTTCCCCTAAATATTCCAGTGTCTCGTCAATAGCCCAGGATCAGTTCTGGTATTTTAAAATTATTCCCTCCTACCTAACACGGCATTAAGTTTCCAATCACTAGGCAGAAGGATATTCTAGGCACCTTGTGTTTCACATCAGGAATGCTCTACAGGAGGCCTTTACACACCTCAATAGTGCTTCCATCTGGTAGGTAGTACTGAGCCTTCTCAGTCTCCAGAGTCTCATCCTTCTGAGGGTTTATTGACAGGTAGCAGGCACGCTGCAGAGGAAAGAGTCAGGGAGAGGGAGATGAGAAAGGTAAACTCAAATGCATCCAATAAAATGCTTTTCTCATTAACAACAAAAATCCATAAATGCCTTTGGGAAGACCAGTTTCAACAATATTCTGTGCTGGGGAGGACAAATAAAATACCTAATTCATGCTGCAGCTCCATGTGATGATTAGAGACACTGAGAATGCTCAGCCCCTCTCTTGCTGCTTAGGAGTCACCTCCCTCAATGCTGCGAGTGCCTACAATTTATGTAGGGCAGGTAAAACATGCACCTGAAACAACTTTAGTGCCATTAACCTCATATAAGGTGCACTCAAGTAATTTCATGACAGATAGTGTTAACAAAGCCTTTATTGCATATCACAGGGTAAATTATAATAGCCAACAAAAAAAATTTCTTTAACATGATCTAAGAAGCTTACTTCCTATTTTTCACCTGCCCTTGAAGTTACAGGAAGCAAAACACTTTCCAGACTGCTCCAGCACCCCTTATTTCTTCCACAGTAAGCTTTGTTATTCCAGACTGTTATCATTTGGGGATTAAAAAAAATCATTTCCCTGAAATGTTTAGGTTCAAAGAAGCATCTTGAAATTGTCTACTCCAACACCCTTGCTCAAGCAGGGTCATCTATAGCAGGCTGCCCAAAACCATATCCAGTCACACTCCAAATACCTCTGCAGATGGAGGAACTACAAATCAATGTGGGCACAACCTGCTACAGTGTTTGATCACCCTCAGAGTGGCCCAAGAAACAAAAAACAATGTTTGAAGCAAGTAAGGTTTCCCCTTTTAAGGTAATTTCTCATGTAGACTTCTCAACATCCCCAAATTTCTTTCCTAATTTTTTCCCCCTTTCAAACAAGAAAACAAAACATCTCAAATCAAACAGACTCAAACAGATCAAAAGCAGCTTTCGCAACTGAGAAACTCTCATGCTCAGAATCTCAGCTTTCTGTTTGCCATGGTGCACTCAGGCTGCACACCCAAACTTTTCCCAAAGCAAGAGAGCTGCAAGCACAAGAAGCCACACTCAAGCCCCAGATTTGCTAATCAAGTCAGGGCAGCACCAGCATGAACACAAATCTAACTGCACCATTCAGCTGCAATATCTCACAAGATTAATTTTAAAGTAAAAGGTGTAGATTGAAGAGCACACAGATTGTTTTCTCTCTTCTTCAGCAGTCTCACTGGTGAGGGCAGTCAGCACACAAACCAGAAGTTTGTTCAAATTCCCCCACACTTTGTTTCCCTAAGTGTATAGTATGGAGTAAACACAGCACTGGTGCAAGACTTTGCACTTGACAATCAGCACAGTGCCTTTTAATAATTTCACCACCAGAGATGCAAATGGAGCCTTGGCCATTTATAAGAAGTACAAGTGTGTTTCTGAAGAGCACAAGCCTCCTGCTTTGTCCCATAATGTCTGAGCAATTGTAATGTGACTGCTGCTTGATACAAAAGAGGCTGCTCCTGAAGTATGAATTTCTCCAGCACACTAGCCAGGCTGGCACTTCCCACTACATTTCACAAGTCATGACTTCCCTTGGAAAATTCCCTTCTTGAAAAAACACAGAAAACAAACAGTGCATCACCTCCTTGATGGTCTTGACAATCTCAAACTCGGAGGTTGTGTGGAAGTCATAGCCTTCCTTCCGCAGATAGAGGCGCAGGAAGCGTGAGACATCACGGCCAGCGATATCAATCCGCATGATGGAGTGGGGCATGGCAAAGCCCTCATAGATGGGAACCGCATGGGTAACACCATCCCCAGAGTCCAGCACCACTCCTGTAGTCCTCCCAGTGGCATAGCTAGTAAAAGGGAAAACAACCAAGTCACAACAAGTAACACAAAGTGCCTTCCAAGCACACAGAACATCCAGGTTCAGCTCAGGGAACAGAGATTTCACATGACAGAGGCTTAAATAAGTCACAACACCTAGATCTCAAGGTAGTTCAACAATTTTCTGTACACCAATTACAGCAATTAAAACTTCACTGAAAAGTCAGGCACCAGTCTGACCTTCCACAGGCAAAATTTTTTTGCTGTTTCTGAAGAAATGGATTCACAGCAACATTTCACAAGCACAAACCAAAGACAAAAGACACTTACAGGCTAAGCACAGCTTGCATGGAGATGAACAGTGCTGGCACATTGAAGGTCTCAAAAAACACCTCAGCAGCACGCTCTCTGTTCTTGCGTGGGTTTAGGGGTGCTTCCGTCAGCAGCACAGGATGCTGGTAAAGAAAACAAGGAGCTATGCTGCAATAACCAGAAGACAGCTAGACACATGTTCCTGAAAAGTGCTACTTATTTATTCCCTTTAGGAACCAGTGGTGCAATTCAGCAGGTAGAAAGGAGTAATTTCAGATACTGAGCTATGTTAGACTGAATAACCTTTACCAAGTGGAAAGACCAGGAGGGTTCTGGTTTAGTTACAAAGTGCTAGAAAATCTACTCTGTGAGCAACTCTGTCCTGTGAAGGATGAACAAGATGTCTTTCAGAGCCAAAAGTCAGCCAGATCAGCCAAAACACACAGATCCTAAGGAAGGGTGAAGACATATGGTCTTAGCACAAGCAAGTAAAATATTCCTGCTTTGCTTATACAAACTATTGCTCTTAGTCATTTAATAACATTTTGGTCAGGTCCTTCCAGACCACAAGATTGTGGTTTTCTCCTTCTTCACCTCAAATCATGTCTCTGCTGAGTGGATATGCCTGATGTGCAGGAAGAACAGGAAAAGCAGTAAGCACTTGGCCTAGAGTAGAATCATTAGAGAGAGTGCGAGTAACAAAATTTGAAAGTTTGGTTTTTAGTCAGGCCAGAACATTAGATGTGAGAGGAATTCTTCTTGGATATTTCTTATGCAGCATCTCCTGAGAGGTGACAGAGCCCAGTTTAACAACAGACACATTTAGAAAAGAAAGCAAAGGAAATATCCCAAATCTTTCCTGGAGTTCCAAGGCTCCTGGCACTACACACACACTGAACAATGTCTGTGCCATTCCATACTGGAGTATCTCACCTCCTCTGAGAATGTCTGAAGTTGGTCTTTCGAATACACATACTGCCAAATGCGCTCCATGTCATTCCAGTCCTTCACTATGCCATGTTCCATTGGATATCGGATTGAGAGGAGACCTCTGTGCTCCTGACCAAACAGAAAGGACAACAGAGCATACTTGTCAGAGCCCAACACTTAACATTTTGGAGCACCGCGACTTAATTTCAGATACACTTCTTGATTCCACTAAAAGACAAATTATCTCCAGTACACAGGAAAAAAACCTGAACATTAATCATAAACATCTCTCACAGAGAAGTATTCACAAGATTAAACAAGACTTTTTTATTCCAAGCAGGAAAGCCTGACATTTGCAGAGCACATTCCATCCTAACACTTTTCAAGCCAGCATACAGGCACCTATCAAATGGTAATTTTGTTCTACCAGCTCAGTCATGATATAATACCTAACAGGGTGGTATTGATCACTGTAGTTCAAAGGGCTCATAAGAAACATGAGACCATACAGCTACATGCTGACCAAAGCAGGACTGTGAAGTCAGCTTCTTGCCCACACCAGGGAGATAAAAGGCAACCAAGTGGGGTCCATTTCTAATGATCCCAGTCAAAGAGATAGGGATAGAAGCATACAGACATACAAGTAGCAAAGGAAAAAATAAGAGATATCAAAGGACTTGGGGAAAAGGCCTGTGGTCCCACTCCAACTTGGACATACTTGAAAGTGAAAATCTATTCCGCTCTTCAGACCTATACACTGACATCAAGGATCCAGAGCCCTTTAAAGCCCAACTGTTGCAGTCCCGCCTCACAGCAGCAAACTAAGACACGTGGAGAGGTGCAATATACAGGTTTTCTTACCTCTGCTTTTGGACCAATGAAAATGTCCCCTTCTAAAGCTCCAGCCATGACACGAACATGCTTTGGTCTGCCCACACTAGAACAGAAACACCCAAGGATTATAATTAATTACTGTTCTCCTCTGTCCTAACCAGTACTATCTAAAGCAATGACTTCTACCAGGTGCAGACAGACCCTGATTCACTCTGAGTTAATCTCAGAATCAGAGGTGAAGGGAACAGATTGTAGATAGTCCTGCACATAGACCAGATGAGTCTAGCCACACTTTCCCTGCTGATTCAAGATTTATTTGCTCCAAAAGTGACTGAGGTGAACAAGCAATGATTTGAGCTGAAAGATCCACTTGGCGTTGCCTGACCTCAGGTAGGCTTCTCAGATTAGACATACATAGTCCCATACTCCACCTCAGCATACAGAACACATTGCTCACAACACAAATACACTCATTAAAAATCCACCCAACTGAAAATAAAAGCTTGTGACTATTTAGAGATCCTGATCCAGCAGTCCTCCTTTCATTAAAACTCTCAGAAGACTTCCAAGGAAGCCTGTCAGAAATCAAAAAGTTAGACCACACATACCAAGAAAATATAGAGGAATTCACACTTCTTCCAATTTTATCTTTTTCACGGTTCTTTTCCTATTGTTTCAATAGTAAAGGATCCTACAGCTTTGGCTGAATGTTAAGGCTGTCAAAGTGGTGCAATCTTTAATGGTGCAGCCCCCAGAAAACCTCAGTGCTTAATATCAGAGATCCCCTTTCTCCTCAACGCCTCTGTGCAGTAGGCAGAAAAATAACCCGTTTCTCCAGTTACAAAATTGGTCCATTCTTTCCCTCTATGTAACGAACTGGCACACACTAATAACAATTTACCAATACCAGCAGAATACTTACTAGTTTGGAAAGCAGTATTTCGGTATTTGATCACCTGCAAAACCTGCTTTGATCACACCCGAGCCCTGTGAAAGCAAGATAAATACGTAAGCTTATCATTAAACTACCTTTGTAAGTTCTAAAGGAGTAGCAAAGTACATCAACACTAACAGGAATTTTTATAAGGAATAAAGCTCCACAGGGAGCAATTCTCCAGCCAGGGTTAGGGATGGGAAAATGCCAGCAAGCCAGCTCGGCCACTAGAGGGGAGTAACTGGTACCCTCCTGGGCAGCGACACATCACACATGGCACAAACATCAGGGAGCTGCTTTGCAAACACACTCAAATGCCACCCTATACAGACAAGTATTTCTCTACCCAGTGATCCTAGAGGGGCAGGAGGATAAATCCAAGTGCTGCAGTTTTCTACTGATCTCAAACATTCTCCAGGTAGAGGACAACACTCCAGAAAGCTGAGCAACAGCAACCAAACCCTGACAGCTTCAGGGTCTACTTGCTAAAAGAGGAAGGATGATGGCTGTAAGACTCTCAGAAGTTGATTTAGAAAATATAGGAGATAGTGGATAAAGTTAGAGAAGGGAGCAGAAAAAGGCAGTGTGAAACACGTTGGAGCAGAGACTAGAAAGAAGGTGGATAAACTAGCTAACACTAAGAAGGTGGGTCAGCAAAGACACTGGAAATGAACCTAGACTGGGGTCTGAATAAAACAAAGGTTCCAGTCAGACTCCCAAGGGGAAGGGCCGGAGGCAAGAAGGATGGTTGACAAGGACAAAGCTTGTTTAGAAGGGACAAGGAAGAAGAGATTAGATATGGCAGTCAGAAAGGCACAAATCCAAAAAACCTACTGCATCATTCAAAGCAGCACAAGCAGCAAACACTAAGCAGGCAAAACCAGCCACAGGGAGGCACCGGCAAGGAGTCAGTGCCAGGCATCTGCCCCACAGCTCCTGTCACTTCAGTATCATCTGGAAGCATCCTGGGAACCCCATCATAAACTCAGATCTATGCTGACTTTTTCCCATCCTCCATTCCCTCTCCCTACACATGAGAATGACATCTTGAAGCAATGAGCAGCTCGCAGAAACACCCAAATTTTACTAAGGAGCAGATTTTCATAGGATTTCCTCAGATAAGCTTAGAACGAAGCCTTTCTACAGAAAGAGGAGGAGTTCTGCTTTATCCCATACTGGGACTGAAGCATGTAAGTGATCTGTGAAGTGCCTGTTCACTCCTCTTGAGGGCTCCACAGCAAAAGCACTCTGTTTTTGAGGCAAAAAAGACATTCTGGATGCCCTAGAGCATTCTGAAACAAGTAGTGACACATATCCTCCACCACTTTCCCCTTGTCACCATTTCTGCGTGGGTCAGCATCCCAGTCTTCAGCTGGAGGCTGAGGACAAGTGCGCTGCACAGGGCTCCGACAGATAAACGGTGGCTACATCGTTTTTGATGGTGCTGCCCCAGTTGCTGTTCCTGTTACCAGTCACAGCAGCCTCGGCAGAAAGGAATGTGGGGCGGCCCCAGCCTCTCCGGTTTGAAGCCTGGCACCTTGTTCCCTGCTCTCATCAGCAGTTTCAGCAGAGGTACCAGACTGCATTGAGCATGTGCTCTGTCACCAGGGCCAGGCCTCTCCTGCCTTAAAACTACCAGTCAGAGCTGCCAGGATGCCTCCAATGCCTCCTCAAGAGATGAGTATCAGGAACATTCTGCAAAACAGAGCTAGCTAATTAGATGTAAAAGATAGATTGATCAAATCGTTGTCTCCTAACAAGCCCCTGCAGCAAAGGCTGGCTCAGGGAACACACCCAAGCTGGAGAATGGGCAGGACTGATCCCTCTGGATGAGATCCCTCCAGTTGCATCCCAGTCTGCACTAACAGGGACTGGTGGCCTGTGAAGGTTTAAAATTATTTCCCTTTTAGGTAGACTCTCTTCTGGATATTCACTTCAAAGCAAAGCAAGGAATAAAACAAACTCAACTATTTTGTTTTTCTTTATCCTAGCTCATAAGCAATAAAACTTTGTACCTGAGAAATAATGCCATCCTTTGTCAAGTTTGGTAGCCAAAAAGTTGAATGAAACACAGCAGCATAACCACATCAGAATATTGTGCTTCTTGAATATTTTATTCAAGATAATGACTGATTTTGCTGCCAGCTCAGTCTGCTGCTGGGAAGCAGATTCAGGGAGACAACGATACTCCTACTTTAACACAGAGATCAGAATTTCCTAATGCAGGGCCAAAAATTACCCAGCATGACCTGGTGAGATTCCCAGCGAGTTATGCATTTTAAAATTTACAAATAGAAATTCAAAATTAAATGAATGTATTAGTAGTTCAAAAATACTAGCTGGAGTCAAAGAAGAATAACTGGTTTGAATGTAGCAGTAGGATGAGTACACAGTTGTACTCCCAAGTGCCTGGGGATAAATACAGCACAGCCATTCACTTGCTCCACACTACAAAGGACTGACAGTACTTTTTGACCAATTCAATTTTTCTTGAAAATATTTTACCTCGTTAAGCTGTGTGTCCAGAGTAATTTTTTTGGTTTTTGTTCACTTATTTTTAATCTCAGCAAAAGATGAAAAATTACCTGTCAAACACAAAGGTAAAGGAAGCTGTACACAAGGCAAATTCTCATGAGTACCCTGAAGTAAATGAACATGCTTCTTCTGCTAAGCTCTGTAGCTAGTCAGTTATTCTTTCATTAATCTCGATGCATTTAGGTGTCAAATTCAAATGGAAATCACCAAGAGAGTCCATCTGCTATGTAGCACTTTTTATGAAGAGTGTACTCTTTATATTGTCGTAGAACTATTTTATTAGATACAAATTAACTAGTATCAAGAGCCAACCAAAGACACAACAGCCTTTATGTACAGCTCAGCTGTTTAAAACGCCACCACTTCAGACTACAAAGCTAAATTTTATCCTCTTTTATGTAAACAGACAGTTGCATGAAGGTACAGGAATGTGCTCTTGCCTAGGCCACAGTTGAACCACACTGTCTATTTACATATACACCACATCCATCAGAGCTTCCAGACCATATACTTTGGGGCAAGTCTGCTGGAGTGCAAGATGGGAATAACTCTTAAAAATCATTTATTGGACAAGAAGGAGAATTAAGGTTGCGGTGAGTTACAGCTCCAATCTCTCACTGTATGTTAAAAAACTTTCCCAACTGAAAACATGCAGCTATGTGCACTGTTTGGCAAGAGAAAACACTTTCCTTGTTGAGCTTCTAGCTACCTACCTACATGTTCATTTTGGAACATGTTGAGAAAGTAGAGCTGGGCTGGGATTCGGGGGGAGTCTGGCTTGTTCCCCAGCTCACTACTTCATTTCCCCCTCCGATCCACACATGTGCATGAGACAGGATAACATTCAGCCTTGAAAAATTGCCCACAGCTCTCTCAGGTGCAGCAGCAATGAGGCAGTAAGAACAGCAGTACCTGCTCTTGCTCTTCCCATCCTGTCTGAACTCAGAAGAGTATCAAAAGTGCAGTGTCACTACAAGGCTCCTCAGCCAGCCTCACAGGCAGATGCCACAACTGCTTTGCTCTACTTCTTATACAGGGAAGGAACTCATAAACCAGAGATGCAAGAAGAATAATCAGCTCTTTTAAGAGTAGCTGATAAAATGAAGAAAAAACCCCAGAGCCAGTTGCTGGCAGAGAAGCCTTTCTTCAGGTCTGAGGCAGGCACAGCAATCATTGTGCTAAATAACAAAAAGACATGGTGAAATTAGATGCAGGCTGCCATTATATCAGAGTGCCTGGAAATAAATTTAATGGTTAGCTAATAACCCAACATCACAGCAGGGTCAGTGCTACTCCAGTAATTTCTAAGAACAAACAACCAAATTTAATAGAGACAAATAGAGACAATAGAGACAATAACATGTTTTTCTCCATACAGTTAATTCTACTGTTTAATCTCCTTTTCCACGTAGATACTACCATCTAGCCTAAATCCCTTTGCTGTGATTCCATGAAAAAAACCCAAAAACAAAGCCAAAACTTTATCAGAGAGCTCAAGCTGTAGAGAGAAAATTGAGCCTAATAATAAAAGGGCAGTCAGAATAATAACTAGCTCTATCTGAGAATACCTACAATAAGCCAGCATTAAGCTGAGAAGCACTAGGCTAACAAGTCCACGTGTCCTATAGAATTCAGAAAACATTAAGATGAAGGAAGCACAACACTGACCCTCTGCAAGAACAAAATCTGAATTGCAGCAGTAGAGGTCGGAAGGGAGGAGCATGAATCTGTGACTCTACACTGAAGGAGGCTCTCTCCAAGATAAGCCCCTCCCGCCCCTTCCTGGATGGTCCTTTCTCTTGGGAGGCCAGAAGGGATGAGGATAATAACAACTACAGTCAGAAGCACCTCAGCAGGGCACAAAGCCACGCTGCTTCATCTCAGGCTGTGCTGTCACCCTCACAGGGTGAAAGTCTGCTTGTAGCTGAGGAGCAGCATTATCAGTGAGGAGCCGCCATCTGCGACACCACACCCGGCCGCCAAAGTGTGGCTGATGCAACCCGTGCGGGAAGCGGCTCTTTCGGGAGCGTTGCCTTCTGCGGGCTTGGGCCGGGAACCCACCAGGGGAGCCAGGCCTTGGGTCCTCTGAGGGCGGAGGTCACGAATGATGGGAGTGGCTGTCCCAGCATCCACTGGTCTGTGACAAGAGGTGGCGGAGGGGAATCATCTCCACCGTGGACTGACAGGAACGAACAGACAACCCAGGGGGAGTTGCTGGGAAGGCGACAAGACCTAACCCACCGGCCACCATTGTCCCCCACGCACAAAGAGGGAGAAGGCGGGTCCGCGGGCCCAGCCCCGCCTGACGGACAG
>VZTY01033372.1:0-33018 GCA_013400935.1 Turnix velox
ATTCTATGATTCTAGGATGTCAGGTGCCCTGTGAGGGGTCTGAACACTGCACAGTCTGCCTTGAGCCACTCCTGAGAGGAATTTAAGGTTAGTCTCCAATAGCATGTTCTATCTTTACACATCTTTCTGCCCCCAAAAGGTGGGAGGATTCTAATCCGTTAATTTTTTAAAAAAATATTATAAACCTGGCACCTCTCCTAGTTATTCATTCCTTCGTGAGGCTTTTCAGTTCCCATTTCAAAAGAGACATCTCATCCCAGCAGCTCCAGGGCAAATTCCATCTCCACAAGCAGGGGAACATGATGTTGCTAGGCAAGGTTGGTGTTAATTTAACTTTGGGAATAGCGGGAACAATAGGACTGGAAGGGGCCTTCTGGTTCATCAAACTAGTCCTCTGTTGTTAGAGGCAACTAGGTTATATAATCCCTTCTGCAAACCAAGCTAGCTCTATCCTAAAGCCAGCTAGGTTATTTTTGTCCTCTTGTGTCCATGGGAAGGCCCTTGGAGAATCTCACTGCTATAAGGACATCTCCATCTGAGGTGTATCTTTCTCAGCACAAAACACTGCCCTTATTAATCACAAATTGCACAGCCTCAGATCTCATCCTATTACATTTCATCTTGCTCCTAATGCTCTAATGCCCAGAGAATACAGGCATTCCCCCAAAAAATTTGCCTCCCTCCTGAACATGATATCCACATTTGCAGTGCTACCAGTAGTTTGTGTCACCAGCACAGTCCTACAGGTCTTATCATTGGTCTTATTTGATAAATTGTGACATTTACAGGCCAGCAGACTCCCTTCCTTCAGTACAGCTATTATCTCCCTTTTAGAAGGGAATGCATTGGATAGGACTAACCAACCTGAGTAGATCTATCCATTTCCATCATATTTTTCTATCATATATTTTAAGAGTGATGTGTCCCATATTGTCTGAGAACTTTGTGAATTCTAATCCTCATCCACCTAGATGTCACACTTTATTATGTCTCTTACTAGAACCTCAGCATAAGTTTCTTGCATTTATAATGTCCACTTTCTTTAGTTCTGACTCCAGGCAGATTTTTGGGCACAATTAGCATTGATCCTTTCTATAGGATTTGTTTCCACAAACTGACCTCTTGGCAGAGCAGGACAGGACAGAAGAGGAGAAATGCAAGACCTTATCTACTCATCACATAAAAATCCACAGGATTTTTTTTGCTGACTGTCATGTTGATTGTATGAGCATTTCAGAGAAGGAGGAGGGTTCCTGTTACAGAGAGACCTGTTTCCCACCCTCTTTTTCTGGCACTTCTTAGAAAGCCTCTTTGGGAAGGGAGTAAAAGCCCTCTGGAACAAACCCCCTTTTGCCAATAACCATAGGTCAAAAGTTAAACTGAACAGCAAAGAATGAAAACCGGATAAAATACACTATAAATCTTGACATTCTAATTGAGAACTGTCCAATGCAAACTGCAGCAGTGTGTCTGTTTTACCTCAATGCTCTAGGAGAGGCCAGATCCTGCTTTCCTTAATAGCTTGAAGTATCCTACTGATTTTTATGGGAATTCTCCCTCAATTAAGACAAAAAAAACTTTGGGCCTGTGCAGCCTCCTTGAAAAGACTTAAAGTTTGATAGTTAATGTAATGTCTCTTCTGCTGTTAAAAGAGCAGAATGATGTTTTTGATTTCACACTAAAGGCACGTTCATCTCATCTTTCAGGCAGAACTGACACGACTCTGTATGTGCATGTCTGGGGGCAGAGATCTGCAGGACAAAAGAGATCTGTGGACAAATAGACCTCAAACAGGCAATTTCTTAGTGAAGAAAAATTTGCCTGAACAAAACATGTCATCTAAGAGGTTTTATAGATATTTTTGCTGTCTGAGGTAAATGGGGGAGGAGTACTTACACCTATTTTACAGACTGGTGAAATCAGTGCATAAAGTATTTAAATGATTCATCCAAGATTACTCAGTAACTCAGCAGCAGACACCAGCACAGTCTGAAGTCCTGGTGCTTGAAACACTAGCCCAAATTTTCTCCTTGGTCATGTCATCTCCATCAGGCATACATCACTTTCAGACACGTAGGAGACTCATACTGAGTCAAAAATAGAAGAACAGAGCTTGTTTATTCCTCCACTTATATATTAAACATTAGTTTGCTTTCAGTGAATAGTTTTGTTGTTTACATTTTCATAGGAATTCTAATTATTGAAGCAATTCATTCCAGACTTCTGGTATTGCTGTTCACAAAGGAACACACAGATACAGAAACAAAACTACCACAAGCAGATCATTGTGGTTCTCATCAAGCAGCTCAAGAGAACAATCTTCTAACATTAGAATAAAAGCAGCTTTTTATTAATGTCACACCTTGAAGCTCTTCTCTGAATAGGAAACTTTCCCCCCCTCCCTCAATTATTTGAAATTATATCCCTATACCCTGAGCTAATTTTTTCAGCCTGGTTAACATCAGAAACCGGATCATGAATATGTCCTTTGAAAATGATGCCAGGGCTGTGTAGTTTATTATGTCTGTATTTGTTGGTGCAAAGAAAATTGCTCTCACTGTATAGAATGTGTGTGCCAGAGAAAAGAGGGAGGGTTAAAAAAGAGAAAACCTACACTGGAACATAGTGGCATAACCAATCAACCCCTAATCTTGAAAGCTCCAGAGTGCATGAGTAATGAAACTAAAGATGAATTATTACCTCTTGCACTCATAATTTACAGGTATGTTTGTATTATCTTACAGCCTAAATATTCCACTTAAGTTTCGTGATGACATTTTTCTCCAAATAGGCAAAGAAAAGCAGCATTAGTCACATATCCACAGCTTTGTCAGGGGTTGCAAAATGTTTCTCTCTCAAAAGAGGAAAGCATGCTGAATAATGCAACACTCACACTTAGGTTTGTTTCTTCATACTCTGGCACTTTCAAAATCTAGAGGTAGCTCTTTTAATTTTAAGGGCTACAGTGTCTGCTCCCTTTATTCCTGCCCTTTATCATCTTACACACCATGTTCTTATAGACAAGGGGAGGGGAGAAAAAAAAAAACATTCCAAGGTCTAATAAATCTGAAATCCATCAGGGGCTGCAAAGCGTTCTCTCTCCTTCCTTGGTTCAGATCGTGTTACATTCAGCAGCACAACAAATGCACTTTGTGCACAAACGCCAATGGATTAAGCACTTGCCTTCAGTTTTCCAGGGTGGGAATTGATTCTGGTTTTGTTAGTTTTGAAAATTTTTAACACAGAAAAGAGCTGCCCAATTGATTTTCGGGTGAGAAGAGGGAAAAAACTGTACCACTGTAGTTGTTTCTGAGCAGAATTTTAATATTGCTAAAGGATTGAAAATATATTTTATAATAGTTCCATGGCATGCAGTGCTCTGCCTTTCTTTGAGCTAATTTATGAGAATCTCTCTGTGTGCAGGTCCCAGTAGTTTGTTTTTTTTTTTGTTCTTAGACCTTTTGCTGTCTGTTGAAGTGAAGTTGCACATGCTGTGGTTTCTCAAATGGGAATTTTACTTTTGTTCTTTCCTGTTGCACTTCCCCAAAATAAAAAAAAAATTGGGGGTGATGAAAAGAAAAAAAGTGTTCTATTACTATCCATGTAAAGAAATGTAAAGTGGATCTAATTTTTTGGGCACACCAGGACTGATTTTCCAATACATAATCATCAAGTACAAGAGATTTTATTTCAAAACATCTCAGTTCACAGCTACATGGCTAGGAGAAGGGTAGATTAATAGGTGTCAGGTATTTTAATAGTTTCTTTCTGACCCTTGTAGACAGACTATTTTAGAAGAGCTGAGCTCTCAGCGAGGAGACTCCTTCTAGAAATCAGAAGCCACTTATGCATGCTGAAACCTTCTAAAAATGATAGCACTTCTTTCAGAGACCTGCATCTTGGCTTCTGCTTCTGTGCAATTCAAACATTAATAACGAGCTAAACAGAGTTTAGAAGAGGTTTTTATTCACATCTGAGCATTTCCATACATATCAAAATCAAACACTTACATATACCCAAAGGGGCAGATTTTCTAATATCTGCAATGAGTGGCACACAAATAAGTGGGGCACAGCTTAATCGAGACCAGGTCTCAGCAAAGATTCATTATTAGTTCCCTGCCTATGGAAGGGGGGTTGGAACTTGGTGATCTTTAAGGTCCCTTCCAACCCAAACTATTCCATGATTCTATTATTGTATTAACTTTTAAACTTGTTCTCAGTTTAAACAGAAGAAAGGGAAGGGCAAAGACTCCAGCTCACCCCATCAGTGGCTTCTGTGATGGATTAAACAAGATGGGGACTCAGGCATCTCATAATAGGTAAGAAAAATAAACTATGTCTTCCATGTTACTTCTGCCAATCCACTACTTTCTTCTAATTCATTGTCCTGTAGATGCCATTGTCACACCTAGAAGGATGCAAAGAGGTATCTTTTTTGCCCCTTATCATTAAGTTGGATATTTTGAGTGTGCAGTGGACATTCGTACAATGCAAAAGGGTACTTTTGCTCCAGTTACTTTTCATCAAGAGTAGCTCATCAAATATAAAAAAACTGTAGATGTTTGCTAGTGTTTCAAACCAGAAATTTTCCTTTGAAAAAACAGTGTTCCAAGTGCTGTCATGAAATATTTCCCTGAAGAAAACATGTCTCAGTCCTTAAGAAATCCTGGAAGAGTGACGTAGAAGAGGCAGAAGAGATAGATAACTTGAGGATAAATATCTGGTGGTCACTCATTTCTTTGGGTCACCTTTAGAGTTACGCCAGCAGTACCAATGCATTATTTGTAAGCTAAAAAAAGTGATTTTCTTTTAAAGCAGAAGAGCTGTTTAGTGCTGCAGTCCCCAGTGAGTAAGTATTTCTTAAGAAACGGTTGAAACTGTCAGTATTTTAGGAAAGCTGGAGGTATTGCAGCCATTTCCTATCAGATAATGTCTCTAAGTATTCAGGGTAATAGGACTTCTTTGAGGAGATTAGGTTAAAGACTAAGCCTGGCTCATTAATGCTGATGGAAACACAGAGCTCAGTATTCTGTGCAAAATAATATTTTGAAGGTAAACCTCCCTTTCAGCAAGGCTGTGCTATTAAGTAAGAGAACTTTTAGATTTGATACAGTTGTAACATAACACATTTCAAAATTATTGAAATTTCAAAACGGGGTATCATTTTGAAAGAAGAAGTAAAAATGTTACAGCCTATAAGAGCAAATTCATACATTTTGCCATTATGGGCAAGGTTGTTTTGGGGTTTTTTTTCCTACTTTTTGGTTTCCATCAGAAAGATTTGTGTGGGAAATAAAGATGGCAAACTTGTTCTCAAGGATGTTGAGGCAAGTAATTACTCAGTAATTTTTTTAGGTTCATTATTCTGATTAAATAATGAACAAAGTAATCATCATTTATCTATGGCCTACTGTATTGTTGTTTGGCAGCACAAAGCTGCAACAGAGAGCTCAGAAAGTAACCTTGTTGCCTTAGCAGTACTGGCATCCCTGATGATTTTTGTACACTAACAGGGTAATAATAAACAGAAATGCCTTTTGAATTACAAGTTCCATTGGAATCACAGGGGGGAAGGTCAGTGTTTGCCAAATTGGGGAAGACAAAACCGGCATGAAAGGAATTTTATGTTCGAGCTCCTCAGAGGGGATTAGAAGTGCTTTCCTAATAGTGACTGAAGGGAAGCTGGAATGGTGTCACTGAACGTACAAGCTTCACCCTGCTTATGCACACACACACGCACAGCCACCACAGCAGCACAAGGAGAAAATACATAAAGTTACTTCACTGTTTGAGGGGTTTTTGAAATACATTTTTTTCATCCTTCATCCCCACATGCTAAATATATAATAAGATACCTTGTTTTCTTGCCCTGTAGACCCACATGACCAAAATGAGGGACATTAGTAAGTGTTAGAAAAAGTATTCAAGTGTGAAATGAATTTCTCAAACATTAATAAGTATTTCTAGAACCTCAGTTTCATAATTTGACAGTTCCACAGTTAATAAATCACAGCAAAAGGAAAGTGTGATAACAGCAGAGCAAAAGGAAGCCTGGATCTATGAAGTGCAACTGAGGGATAAGTGAAAGAAGCATGCTGATGACCCTGAGTTTACTTTTGGGTTTTCTGAGCTTTCACTCAATTAAATTCATTCCTCTCCTCTAAAGACCTATTATGTGCCTTTACCTACGTTCCTAACTGATTTTTCTTGTAACACAGCTCCTTTGCCAAGTTATTTCCATGATTTAAGGAGCACTGATTAAAAAAAAAAAAAAAAAAAAAGAAGTAACTGCTGAGATGAAAGGAGCATCCACACTATATTCAAAAGGGTTTTCTAAAGAGGTGGGTTGATTTTAATTAACTTCCTGAATGAAACAATTCAGGTCTGGAGCTGGCAATCTCCAATAATCACTCTTTGGCCTCTGGATGAAAAAGGGAGTCAATTACACAAAACAATGCAACAAAAAGGCAGTCAATGGAAGGAAGTAGTTATGTGTATTAGGGCAGTATACACATTAGGGGAGACCTAGCATCTAGAGGTCCAAAATGAGATTAGTCCCCATTGCAGCAGACACTAAACACACATTGGAAGAGACAGCTCCCCTATTCCAAAGCTTATCTTCTCTGCAGGACTAGTTCCTGTTTATATATTTTGAGCATTTCCCCTAATTCAAACTCTAGATGCACACAAAAAGCCTCCACTTTACTGTGAGTTATCCCAGGAGTAGCACAAATTGCAATTCCTTTTACCTACTATGTCATGACTCTCTAATAGGAACATTGCTTAGCATCACCAAACTACTCCTGCATCCCTGAGTCTTTTGTGTGTTCTGAAAAGAGATGATTTTGACCAGTTTTCCTAGAAGGAGATAATGCAGAAACTCAAGGAAACACCCAAGAATTTTCAATTCTCATCAAGAAAGACAGAAAAAAAGTTGTCTGAGATGGAGAATAGCTTGTTAAACCGCCTGATTATAGGGTAGCACACAGATTTTTGTTCAACCTTTGCCACAACAGGGTCCTGGTCTTTTTTGGGACCACTATCATATTTAAGTAAGCCATGGTAATAGGCAGGCTGGTGAACTTGTGAAAAAAGGAGCATCAAAGCAATGTGAACCCAGGAAAAACATATTCAGCTAGAAAATTACAAAATATTCTTAGGTCTGATAAAGATGGTTTTCCACAGTAGGGCCCCAGGATTTGGTGTGTCTCTGTAACAGGCAAGTTTCCTCCAACTTTCCATAAATCCTGGGAAGTCTCAGGCCCTAGAACTCGTTGCTCTCCCAGCAGAAACTCCAGTTTAACTACCAGCCATCACTGTCCTTTAGCCTAGACAGAAGGTGAATATTTACTGTCAAACTTAACAAAAACAAAGGGAAATTATAGCAGAGCAAATCCAGAGACATAAGCCCAGTCGTCTCCTCTCAGCAGTTCACCTTTCTCCCTCTGCTTCTCCTGCAACAAAGCATCTTTACCCTTTGCAAAAACTCAGACTCTAAAGGCCACAGCCCAGCAAGATTTGAACAAAAAGAATCCAGCAGAGTCAAGGAATTTTTTTATCTCTCTTTGGCCTTAATTTTCTGTAAGTCCTGGTCTGAATTTAATACCATGCTCTGGTCAGCAAGGCTGCAAGACAGATTTAGTTCACAGCAGCCTGACATATCCTCACTTCAGACATACATCTATGTCTCTGCACCTTCAACCTACCCAGCAAAACTCCTGGGCTTCTGCTGAGCAGACAACCTAAGTCGAGAGGATTGTGCTGAAACTGCTCGGTGGTTTTCTGCTGCTGGGAGAGAGAAAATACTTGTGATGGAGTTCAGAGCCTGAACTCTGTCACCTGTCAGTTCCACTGACATAAATGTCAGCATTGGGTTAGGATTTGGTTGAGGAAGGCACCCTCAACCAGGCAAGCACTTTGGTTTAAAAGCGAGCATATTTATCAAAGATTGCCCTGGAGTGGTTGCTTTTATTGATAGAATTCATTTCAGGATCTGACCCACTGACTCTTAAGACAATTATTGAATAGTTTAACCAGTGAGGTTGCCTTTATGGTAAGGAAATAAAATTGTTTTTTAGAAGTTTGATTTCCTTTACCACTCCTGGTGTCTTCTGCCCTTTGCCATCAGAATTATTAGGTTAAAGTGTAAGCAGGAAGGGGCTACAGGAGGAGTAGGGAGGCTTCAGGGCTGTGTTTTTATTGGAATGGCATATGTCACATCACTTCATTATGAACTACCTGATCTATGGATTTAAAAAGAAAATTTAAGACACTTGAAAAATGAATGAAAGTGAACCTGAATGGGAAGAAGAAAAGCTTAAAGTAAATAGCTGAAGTCAATCTGTCCAAATGTCACATGTAAGGATGGCTCTGCTCTGCTTAATGACAAGAGAGCAAGAAAGGTGAGGGGGAGGCAGGGACCCTTCTGAAGGGCTGTTGTTCTAATGTACCTGTGTTTATTTTAAAAGCTTTTCAAGGAAGCTGGGAGGGAAGCTACTGCCTCTCAGTGATAAAAGTCGAGTGATTGAAGGCACCATTTGGGGGCAATCTGTTCTCTGTCTCTGGAGTTGCCCACAGAATTCCCAATACACAGGTAAAGCAAGCTTGGGAGAATGTGGCTGGTGGGAGAGGACTAAGAATCAGAACTCCTCTGCTTTATTTCTAGCTCTGGTACTGACTGTATGTAGGCAAGTGCCATGAAAGATCAGTGAAACTATCTATCTGGCAAGTGGGGACAGAAGTCTTTACTCCCCTCGTATGACAGAGAAGAAACAAGCTTTAAGGAGTGTCTGCCAAACAGATTGGCTTAATGGGTGAAAAATGGCTCAGACCCATAAAGTATCTGGGAGTTCAAACAAACCAGTGTGTAGAGGCAGATCCTTACTAAAGGAATTCTAATTTCTGTAACATATCTGTCCCTGTTCTAATTAGACACGGTGTGTGAACATCTGCACCCACCTTCTCCCTGTTACGTGGCAAATAATATAATGGTTTATGTCTCCTCTGTTACAAATAGATTCCTGCTTACTGCCTGATATTAAATTATTTCAGGCTGGAGTCTACTGTATGTGAGCTTGTCTGTTTTAAAAGACAAAAGCTTTTTCTTCAGTTGCTGTCATGTACAGACACTGTATCCTGGCTCTTGTGGAGAAAGCTGGCTGTGGAACATCTCTCGGCAGGTTGCTGAAGATGAAGGTATTCTTGGTTTTAGTTCCAGGAGATTGTTCTGCCACAAGTTCAGAGTCAGTTCCAGCACTTGCTGTCCCCTGCTGTCCTCACACACCTCAAAACGGCCCTTATTTAGCAGATAGGAAAAATCTTCCTTTCTCTCTGCCTCTCTCCTGTGCTCCCTCTCCTGTAATGTCGTCCTTTATGAACAATGACATATTCTCACTGCTTCTACTATGCCCTTCCATTGAGATGAAAAGCTAGGTCCACATTTGTTTTTGCTGTCATTCCCAATGAAGCCAGAAGAGTTATTCTGGGAATCATCTGCACTCTGCACTTTACCTAAACAAATTTGAAAGGACAGGTTTTTGAATGTAACTGATCCTGCAAGGTATACGGGGTCTTTTAGTCAATGAGAGAGAAGGACGTTCACAACCACACTGCAGAAGACTGGGCTTTTTCATAACATATGCAAAAAAAGATTCCAAAATGGTTCTCATGGTTTGTGATGCAACCAAGTTAGTCCTCAGGAAACATAAGAAACAAGAAAGACAGAAAGAGAGGAAGAAAGAGAGGAAGAGAAAAGAGAGAGGAAGAAAGAGAGGAAGAAAGAAGAGGGGAAGAAAGAGAGGAAGAGAGAAGAGAGGAAGAAAGGAAGGAGCAGCCTGTGAAGGAAAAAACTGAATCAGACAAGTCTGAGGACATGGGAAAGAGGACTCTTAGGTACTGGTACCTAGATACTCCTACCCCATTCCCCTGAAATTAGTTTTTATGTCCCAGCTTCATCTTTTCTAGCTCACCATTGGAATTAACTGCAAAGGGCAAGAAGTTACAAGTTCTGACCCCTAAAATAATCTGCCCATGTGAGTTCAGCTTTTTGTCCTTGAGGATCTCTGGCTCTGGCTTAATGGAGCTGCAGCCCAAGAAGGGAGACAGATGGTACTGATGGGCTGAAATTATACTCAGCTAAGTGCAGAGCTATAACTGCTATTTGTCATTCTAACATCACTGATTTGTCTAGAGAGAAAAACAAATAACTTGTTGGGGGAGTAAGCAACCGAGTGGCTGTGGCCAGGCCAGATTGGAAGTGGGTGTAAAGCTCAGCATACAGAGACCCAGGTGCCATCAGCTCTCAAAGGAGGTTATTAGGATGTCATTTCAGTTTCTTTCTCTGTCTGTCTCTCTCTCTCTGCTTGCTGTGGAGGTGGAAGGTGCATGTGTTGTGAGGTGAACTGGGGAGTGAAGATAAAAATCTGTGGTAAGGAAATGCTACAGCTTTATCTCTGTTCTTTGATGTGGCAGGACAAATTAATTGATAACAGAACCAGCCAAAGCAGATGTGGTCATGGCCTTCTGAACTGCCCTATTGCAAGGAAAGGGCCCAGCAACATCAAAGACAAAGGTCAGCCAGCATTCCCCAAGCACAAAAAAGACAAATCATGACAGGCAAATAGCTCAGGCTGCCATTGGAAAGGGGTTATTACCACAAAAGATGATGTCTGGCACATGGCCACTCTTCCAATCAGCTGGACATGGTGGCTTCTCTGCTCTGTCATTTCTTTCAGAGACAGAGTTTGGTCCCAATTTTTCTGTAAAAGTGACTGTTAGTTTTTGTGTGGACAGACAGCAGAATTAAAGCACAAAGCAGAATCTGAGGAGCAGGCCAAAGAACACGTAACAGAGTTGGAAAATTGACCTCAGCTACTTTTGAATCCACTCAATCTTTTGAAACTGCAATAAACCTTGTTCTCACTTCCTGTTGAAAGCAAAAAGCTTTGGATTCTAGTCCAAATTCTACTATTTGCCATCTGTTTGCCTTGAGCAAATCAGTTCCTCTCTCGTGTCTGACCTTTGTAAAAAGTTGGTGACAAAGAGGACCACTTTGAGACCTTCAGAGCTAGCAGAACTCCTGAAAATATCAGTGGTTTATATCTAGTATTGCTTGTTTCTACCATTGTTTTTACTGGTTTAAGTATCTTGATGTTTTTCTAACATGCTCCCCATCCATAGCAAGTATTTCAGAAATCACTGGACTCATACATTGTCCTGCACAGCATTTCTCATGTTAGCTTCTTTGTTCCCCCTTTCTCTATCTGGAAACAGAAATAGCTGTGCTTCAAATACTCTGACCTTCAAAACTGAAACCCTCACCCCCCTGGCAAGCAGGCATTAACTAGCATGGGTTTTATATGATCCTCTAATATGGATATTCATGTGTTATCCTTGTCTAACTGCATGGTATCAACATGGTAGAACAACATCAGCATGTCTTTAATCCCTTTTCTCACATTCTGTCCAGGTGTTTATCCAAAGTGTGACTCAGTTCCTTGTCAGAAGGAGACACTGCCATGAATTTCCTATCTCTGCCCACTAGTTTTATGCTAGTAACAAAGTCAGCAGACCAGAAAATACCCACCAGAAGATGCTGGCTAGAAAAGAGTTAAGAAACTTCTGAGCCTAGTTCCTGGACATTCCAGGACAGCGTCATGTAGAAGAGAGCAGATGCCCTACAGATGAAATATAATAGGATTGCTAAAGTGCCTACAGAAAGGCAGGGGTAGGACTTTTTAATAGGATATGTGATGGAAGAACTAGAAATGATGGATGTAAATTGGAAGATGGTGGATTCAGACTAGATATAAGAAAGAAGTTCTTTATTGTGAAGATGCTGAGACACTGTAACAGGTTGCCCAGAGAGGTTGTGGATGCCCCCTCCCTGGAGGTGTTTAAGGCCAGGCTGGACAAGGCACTGAGCAGCCTGATCTAGTGGGAGGTGTCCATGCCCATGGCTGGGGAGTTGGAACTTGATGATTTTTAAGGTCCCTTCCAACCCAAACTATTCTATGATTCTAAGTGAGGGTGAGTGTCAGGAGGATGGAGCCAGACTCTTCTCAGTGATATCCAATGATAGGACAAGCAGCAATGGATACAAGCTGGAACACAGGAGGTTCCACAGAAATATGAGAAAAAAGTGTCAGGGTGAGGGAGAGAGAAGAGTGTCCCAGGCTGCCCAGAGAAGGTGTGGGTTCTGCTTCTTTGGAGACATTCAAACCCCACCTGGACACCTTCCTGTGTGACCTGATCTGGGTGTTCCTGCTCCAGCAGCAGGATTGGACTAGATGATCTTTTGAGATCCCTTCCAATCCCTGACATTCTGAGATTCTGTGATCCACCCACCCTCAACTAGGAAATCTGCAGCATGGTGGGGTCTCTGGTCTCATATTCTGGGACTTAAACTGGAGCTCTAGCTCCCTGTCCCTCATTCAAGTGAGTAGAGCTGCCATACAGGACACAGACTATGCCATAATCTTGGGAATTAATTTCTTTTCATGACAGAATGACAGTTCAGCAGCAGATTGTGATGTTCTCAGGCCTCCCAGGAGAGTTGCACAGCACTGGCTACCAGGAGATGTTCAGTTGTTCCACTTTTAAGCGTCCTTGTGCCCATTATAACATTGTAACAAAAATAACCAGAAGCGGGTACGTGTTCCCAGCAGGCATCAGTGATTCATAACAAACTGTAAAACCCAATGCATGACATAGATAAAGGCATTTGAAGCCCCAAGACACAACCCGTGTGTGTGTGTGTGCACCCTGGATTACGTCACCACAAAACAGAGGAGTGCAAAGTCTCATCTCCCATAGAGTGCAACAGTAACTCAGTGGGACAGGTCACATTTATAATCAGCTGGTTCCTGTCCTTCTCCCCCACAGAAACTTAAAGGTGAGCTCAGAAAAGTGGAAAAGTTCTGGGACACAGTCCAATGTTCTCCAAAGCTCTCCTACAATGATAGTGGGGCAGTGGAGAAACAGAAGGATGTTAAAAAAGGAAATCTCTACATCACAGTGTGGTGTCTATTTGGTTGTTTGGGTTTATACTGGAGACATGAGTTGAGTAGCTTGTGTCCATCTTCCCCAGGGTAAGATGTGGACATATAAGTTGTACTGCAGGGAAAAGCCAGATCAGAGAGGTTAGTAAATGTGCCACAGCAGCAAAGCAAAACAGCCAGTGGGATGTCTTTAGATGAGAGCGGCTGTGCCATTTCAGACCTAAAAATGAGCCCTTTATTGTCAGGGGGAGCAGTGTTGCTTACAAAAGTGAGGATCTAACCCAGGGAAGTTATTTCAGATTCAAACTCGTTGTACTTGCAGGATAGTTAGACCCATTTAGCTCAGTTCTGACAAGTCTGAGGAAATGGGGAACTGGTGAAATTTGTAGCTGGAATGTGAGAGGCAGTACCAGTCTGGGCCATGAGTACACACAGCAGGAAAGCTGGTCCCGGGTCTCCAAGCAACCCTCATTCACCTCTCATTTCTCTTTGCCTTGGTTTCCCTGTCTGTCAGAGTGGGAAAGTGACATTGACCCTTTTTTTGGAAAGTGATGTGACAAGCACTAAGTATAAGATTGTTAGACAGCTGTGGGAAGCACTGAGAGATCTCTTGGAATTACAGATACAGAAACAAGGAAAGATTTTGTCAGCTGGATACAAGGGCTAAAAAAAAGACATTCTGACATGCTATTGCTGCTGAAGTACCCTCCCCAGAGAGGTCTGGTGAGGGCATTTCTCAGTGCCTACTCTTTATCTGAACTCCTCCACATGCCTCAATCCTAATCCAGCACAGCAGAGACTCATCCTATTGTGTTAAAATCAAACATACTTACAGGTAAATGTCACTCAGCCATAAAAAGAAAGGAAACCACTTAACTTTTTGTTTCTTTGTCTACCTCCTTCCATAATAGTTCTTGTCAATTTACATTATTCATGACTAGCAGAGCTAACTTAAAATGTATCTTTCAATGGAATATAATGCAAACAGTTTTCTGTGTGGGCAGAGTAAAACAAAATAATAATTACAATACATGATGATAGTGCTTGTAACAAAATATTATTTCCATAGAAAGATTTCTGTGGCAGGAATACATACTCCAGCAACAACAAAAAATCCTGAGAAAGAGAAACATCTCTGCTGGCATATTAGATTCTCTCAATGGCACTGATGGTTTCATTGTCTAAATAAACATTTTGTGCAGAGAAAGGATGACCTGCAAAGCAAATCCTTCGACTGACAGGATAAAGCAAATCAACTTTCTTCTGTCTCCATGCCTCCCACCAGCTCCATAAGCAGACTTCTCCCTATGTGGGCACTTCAACTGCATCATCTGTCAGGATCATCTATTCTTGTAGGTTAGGGTTGGTAGTTTCTGATAATCTAACAAAATTGCATCAGTTCATTTCAGACTTTTTTTTTTAATTTTTTTTTTCAGCAATTTGACTATCTAATATGATGTCTTCAGAAGAACATTAGGCACAGGTAGCTTGGCTTTGCAGTTTAGGATAATGAACTACATTGTGTGTGTGCATATGTGTGTGTCTATACATCACTTGGATGGAATTTGTTTAGAAAGTAAACACATAGCAATATAGCTACCCCATCCTAAATTAGTGAATGGAAAATGTGAAGGGAACAGTTTCACACCATTCTAGCTGAGTTTCTGTGGATTTTTCTGTAGGTTTTTTTTCAGCTACAACAGAGAATTCAACACTATTAAGATACTTAGTATATTAGTATAAATACTATGATCCTTTCTGATGCCCCCAAAATTCACGTGAAGCACTGAGAGGGTGCAGAAGAGTGTATAGCAAGCTCATTCGAGCAAACTGTACAATCCAGAGCTAATGCAGTGAATATTATCATGATAGAGTTGATGTAGAATCATGGAATTATAGAATGGTTTGGGTTAGAAGTAACCTTAAAGATCATCAATTTCCAGCCACCCTGCCATAGGCAGGGACATCTCCCACTAGATCAGGTTGCTCAGTGCTTTGTCCAGCCTGGCCTTAAACACCTCCAGAGAGGGGGCATTCACAGCCTTTTTGGGCAACCTCTTCAGTAAAATCACTAAAGCAAAATCCCACCCTGAGCAGCACTTCCAAGTGAATCCAAAATCAGAAAATAAGATGACAGGGATATTTTTTCTTACAGCCTTAACCAGTGTGCCCCATAGATCTCAATCCACATCCTGACAAACACTTGATGCAAACAAAAACTGCTGGGAAAAGTGCCCCCATGTGTATGGGATTGTACTGTACTGTGTGATAAATGATAATCTATGACATCACCTGCCGACCTCCAGCTACTCTGAAAGCACCACTGTTGAGAATTTTTTGGCAGTATTTTTGCTGGAAGAGGTCCCTCCCATGTTACTACAGAGAACTGATGAACCCCTGTTTGTACATCCTCCCCAGGATGAGGGTGACCTTTCTGCAGGGTGGAAATGCTTTCAGAAACTATTAATCTCTCCTCTGAGGTGGGTAGAGAGGACCCAGGGAGAGAAAGGCTTCCACAGTCTTCCTCATCCCTGTCAACAAAGATCAGAGGCAGAAAGTAGGTTTCTTGTTTGGCAATATACAGGAATAAGCACAAAGCTATTACAGGGCAGGGCTCTGTGAAGATGAAGGGCTGAGAAACACGAAATGGAAAAGCAATGCTGCTCAGTAAATATTGATAGATGTTCCCTGTACTCCCTCTACCTCTGTTGCACAGCAATCCTCTTCACCACTGCCTTTCTCTCGGTCACTCTGTAGGCTAGAACATTACATCCCTTCACCTTCTGGCTGTTAAATTTAAAGCAGGTTTCTGCATTTGCTCTGGAAAGTAAGGAGAGGTGGCAGGAAACTTTCCACTCTAGACTTTCTGCTCAAGGACAACAGCACAAATGTAACCCCAGCTTCTTCCAGGAGATGAGGTGAAAGGTTTTGTCAGAGCTGATCAGTGTTCATTTCACTAGCACTGATTGCCCGTTTTGGTAGAAAGATCAAGGGCTGAATGCTGAATGGAAGGAAGACTAAGCTAACCTTTCTTCCCAGGAGATGATCATTGCAGGTCAGGCTTGAAGCATATTAGCCAGGTATTATAAAGAGAAGCAATGCTGAAACTCCTGCTGAGCCAATTTGGCAGATAAATAAAGAATTTCAAGCTCTGGGGCAGACAGATCAGCAATATATTCATATTAAGAACTGTCTGTGAGATTTGCTAACGACTTCAAGTACCCCAGGGCAGGGACCATGGCCTTTCATGTGTTTATAAAGCATCCAGCTCAATGGAGCCCTGGTCTTGTGCAGGGCAGCCACATCTTACTGCAGTACAAGAACTGTACAACACTTCTCTGGGCATACAGGTGCAACACAGGGACAATACAGGCTCAGCAGTGCAACCCTCAAACAAGTTTGAGTGCTAAATGATCTAGCTAATCTTCTTTTCCTCATCCTACCAAGGAAGGTTGTTCAGCTTGGTGAAGATAAGGCTCGGGGGGGGCCTCTGGATGTTCTCCCAATACCTAAAGGAGGCCTACAGAAAGGCAGGGGTAGGACTTTTTAATAGGATATGTGATGGAAGAACTAGAAATAATGGATGTAAATTGGAAGAGGGTCGATTCAGGCTAGATATAAGAAAGAAATTCTTTCCTGTGAAGGTGGTGAGACACTGGAACAGGTTGTCCAGAGAGGCTGTGGATGTCCCCTCAATCCCTGGAGGTGTTTAAGGCACTGGATGAGGCACTGAGCAACCTGGTGTAGTGGGAGTTGGCCCTGCCCATGGCCATGATGATCTTAAAGGTCACTCCCAACCCAAATCATTCTATGATTCTATGGTTCTATGATTCTCACCAGACATGGCCCAATAGGAATGTTTTTTAAAGTCCCAGTGTTGAGTTCAGGTCTAGATGTAACAAACTCCAGAGTGAGTGAGATTCCTGCTTTGCCACAAGTTTGGTTCCTAACAAAAGAGAAAGAAATTGTGTTGGAATGCTCTGAAAATGTTATTACCAAAGAGCAAGAGAAGAGACTGAAGCCAGGTGCTTCTTGTTCTTGCAGCAGTTTGTCCCTTCCCATGGCAGGGGGGTTGGAACTAGATGATCTTTAAGGTCCCTTCCAACCCAAACCATTCTATGATTCTATCAAACTGAACTGAGAATTCAGTGTAGAAAGGTGTTGTGAGGTTGGATTTGATGACTTTCACAAAGCACTGACATAAATACTGTGTGTTCTCTCTCTAGTCTGCTTTCAGTCAGCCAGCTGTGCTCTTGCCACGCACAACTCCCCATTCAGCTACTCCTCCCTTATTATAATGGCATCTGGGCTTCTGTCAGCTTCCCTCTTCCAAATTATACAAGTTCAGATGTAAAACCTTCCCTTGGATGGGGTCTTCATGGAACCATTTTGGGTTGGGAAGAATTTGAATCTAGGATGCTGCAGCATACAAGAGAGGAGGCAGAGTTTATATGGACAGCAAATCTATCCTGGCTTCAGGAGGTCCTGCTTTCTCTGCCCCCTCTCCATCATAATTAGACACATCAAAGAGCTGATCTGTCATCTGAAATGGCAAGATGCCTAATATTTATATTAGGAGGAGTCAAGCCCCGAGCAAACAAAGATCAAGAACATGATGGTGAACGTGGGGGGGGGAGATTGAAAGTCTGTCTATGGACCCCAAGGAAGCTAAAGTGATGGAAAGTGTGCAAGTGAAGAAGAAAAGGCAATCAACCTTCCAATTAAAATCCCCAAGGATGAGAGTTTTGTCTGTGTTTGTATTAATCAAAGATAAGAAATCAGACAACTCAATGAGACAGGAGGAATTGTACTGAGAAGCAAAGGGCAGAGAAAAGCTGGGGGTCACTGGGGGATGGGAGCACTCTGGGAGAAAGAAAACAAGGACTAAAAATTTAACTACAAGATTTAAAGGAAATAAAAAATCTCCCCAGGTGCCGGGAATGTTCTAAAGGCAAGACTGGCTTTACTCACCCCTCGACCTAAGCAGCAGGCTTTCTTCAAAGCAGAGACCTACTCAAATATGCTTATGCAAAGAGGTTTTAAGGCTTTTATTGACAGCACTTGGCAACTGTGGCTTTCTTGCAGCTCAGCTTGCCTAAGGTGAGCATTGCGCAGGTTCATCTCTTCCCCTGGCCAGGGACAGTGTCCTTTGGTTCAGCGAGATGTTGGCCATGAGTTGGGTGCAGTGAGGGGGAAGGTTCTGGCTCACCTCTACAACTTGGAATGAGGAATTCTGGAAATATCTCTCTACCTCTTGCACCCACAAGGAGCAGATCTCAGTCAACCCCATACTGATTAGCCCAAGGCAATAGATGGTGTCAGTGTCAGAGCCAGGATTAAAACTCCAGTGGTTTTTGGCTGCCATTCTGATGCTGGAATCACTAGACCACACCTCTCATTATAAAATAATTGTCTGATTTTCCCTTTGAAATCAAAGCTGTTTACAATTATATGGGAGAGAGAGAGAGAGAAAATGCAATCTGGAATTGTTCTCCTTAAAAGCATCTACACCTTTTTTTTGGAAAAATTTGAGCTTAAACAAGCCCTGTGCATGCAGTTGTTAGGGGACTCCATTTAATTCCTTCGATTTGATGGTAGGATTTCTTGACCCTTTTGGAAGAACTTTCCAGATTGGGATGAATTCATGTATTTTTATCTTAGTGAGAACTGCTAATTGTGATGAATATAAAACATTACACTTTGAGCATAACATAAATGTCTACTGCTAAATGAAGACTTTGCCTGTAGATATCTTATGGATGTATGAGTTCACATTGAAGCACGATTTTGCTGAAATTATTCAAGACAAGCTCATAACACCATTAAAAAAAAAAGGACTGACAAGTATTCTCTTTATAAATTAGGTAATTTTCTATTACTACCAACAAAACACCAAAATTTTGAACAATTAAGCACTCCTAAGTAGAACACTACTGAGTTTAGTCTACCAACTACTGAGTGCCTTGAACTTCCATAAAAATCCACAGATCTCCTCCAGCATTTCAAGTTGTGCAAGTATCTAAATACTGACTGAATTTGGCTTTATTTAGTAAGAGAATGGGGCACCACCTTTGGAGGGATTTGACAGAGTTGCACTGAAACTTATTAATACTGACTATCTCTGCTTTCTGATATGGGTTTTCAGGAGGGTTTTTTTTTCTTCTAATGGTGCCTAAACTAGATAAAATTGACATCAGCAGAGTCCTTCCTTCAAGTTTAAGGGGCTTTGGACTGGATCCTGGGTACTTAAATAGCTGCAGACAAGTCTGTGTTGTAGTCAGCCTTCATATTTAGATGGTAATGTATATTGCTCATGGTTATTATGAAAATGATTCCAATTAGAGATACCAGATGCCATGATATGAGGTAAGCTAAGGAAGCTGTCTCTAGCTAAGAAATCACATCCAGACCTATCATTAATAAAAAATGGCTGAAGCTGATGGTATTTAAGACTGCTCATAAGTATTAGTCACTTAAAGCTGTGCAATATGGTGTCCCTGATATCACTTAAACCCAGCCAGAATCACAAGATGTAAAAATTACAGTTTTCAATATTTTCCTTCCTTTGAGTGAACTGCACTTATCATATGCTTCATGGTATCAACTTTTCAGAGATATACATTAATTCCTTAAAGTACCCAAGTAAGCACAAAATCAAAACTAAGAAATACAGTGTCTTTGAGTTAACACAGCTCATGGAACTGTGCAGCCCTGTCCCCTGTGGAAACAGACCCCAGACATGCAGAGGTAGTTGATATTTTTATTATCAGTGACTCCAGAGTCACTGACAAGTACAACTTTGCCAAAGGAAGCAAGGAGAAGAGGGAAGGTGAAAAGGAAGTGTAAATTTAATCCCAAATTGTCCAAGTCCTGTTGTATTTCTTTTCCTTCTTATGCCCTAACTGCAGGAACAAACTTTTTTTCCAAGTTCAGACAGGGCTTGGGTGACATGTATATAGCCTCCTCTTCCTGGGTGGCATATCACAAATGTGTTGACACCAATCAGGATAACCACATTTTGTTTTAGTGTTAAGCAGGATGATAATGATGTAACCTTAGATAGTGCTGTATTGTAATTACACAGTTGTGCCAGTTATTACATAGTTATAACACAGATCAGCCTCTTGATCAGATATGCCCAGGAGCTTCTTTTGCTTTACGCCTAATGTAGGAACAGAAAACTAGATCCCTAATTAACTTTGATTGAACCCTGATTAGATAAGGGAGTGGGGCCAGTAGGCACCAAGCAGGCGGGGAAGTCAGCCCATATGTAGATATGTTAAGTGTGTAGGCACCATCCTGACTAGTCATAGGAAAGAGAAAGGAAACTCCCTTTTCAGGAATTGATATCTCCTGACAAGCACAAAGAAATTAGTCCAGACTAGCCCTCAGAAATTCAAGAAACTTCTTACCTTCCCCATCTAACAATGCCCCCACCCTATTAAGATGAGATTCACAAGCAATTCAGCTTGGGAAGAGATAGATTTCTATCATTCTCTCCTGCCATCACAAGAGGGAATTGCAGAGAGTTTTGTACAAAACACGATTATTCCCCCAGAGCATTCACTCCCTACTCCTTTTTGCTGCTAAAAATGATGAATTATTAGTTCTAGACAAACAAAGTCCATTTGGCCTCTCTGAACAATTTGATTGAACACACAATTTAATAAATGGGTGAATGAAGACAGAATTTGTTAACTGTCTGCTGGGCAGCTGAAACCTGAAGAGCAACAGATGTATCTGAGTAGAACACAGTAATGACTTTGCTCATGAGACAGGAGATGTGCAGATGTTGCCTCACTTTTACAGAGCTGTAACAGCTCTACAAGTTGATTTTTACACCCAAATTCCAGTATATTTGGTAGTTGCACTGATAAAACCCAAAACTTCAGCGTGGTAGGATCTGTGTTGTTAATTCAAGAGTAGAATTGTGCATTAAAACTCAATTTTTTTGTGACCATACCCATTTTTCTACAAAACATTAATGGTATAAACTCAACAGAAGCTGGAGGTTGTTTACTCTCTCTTAAATAAAATCATAGAATCATAGAATGATTTGGGTTGGAAGGGACCTTAAAGATCATTAAAACCTAACTACTACAACAAATCTAATCTACTTTGAACAAATAAATAAAGCTTGAGGCACTCTTGAAAAGCTTTCTCAGCACTTTCAGCTCTGACACCTTTGTTTTTTTCCTAGCATGCCTTCCCTCTTCCAGTACTGTCTTGAAGATCACCCAAACCTAAAACTTAAGCTTCATTCAAACTTCAAATCACCAGCTTTTCTGACTGAGTGAAGTAACAAGCTCTGAGTCAATGAAAAGCTTTACTAAAACCTGGGTGTTTAAATTCAGAATACGCTTCCATGCCTTGCTGAATCACAGGCAGCATCTTCAGAATTAAGCCATGTTTCATTTATGATGCTCCTGGTTTCAGGGCAAAGCAGCTAATAGTGACACAGTAGGAAAAGCATCCTATAGATAGACCTCTTAGGACTTTGCAATAGCCACAGAGTTCAAGTAAACTATCTGATGATGCTGATTTGGTTTCTGCTGAGTAGGACCTTAAGAGTGAGATAACCAGCTCAGCTACAAGTGGGGAGCTTAGCTCCACATTTGTCCCACTCCAGTCATTTTCATTTTACACAGAAGAAACAGCTTAGCAATTTTCTCTGCTTTACAACCAGCCACATAGTGACAGAAAGCTTTAATAAATGGTGGAGAGAATGGTGGCTGATCTGTGCTACCAGCATTTGAACTTCTGAAAAAAAAAAATTATGTGTCTTTTAGAGCTCTAAGAGCAGATTGTGTGTGTAAGTACAATGCTGGCTTTTTCTCTCCTCCACAGCCTGGAATTCTTTTGCCAGGATTGCCTTCTCTTTCTTCCTTAACAAATCATCACAATTTCGACAAGCACTTCATTGACTGCCAATGCTCTGTGTGCCACCAATAATTCACCACAATTGAGAAACTTTTTGTGCTTTCATTCTGCACAACCAAATTGTCTCCTGCATGCCTGGATTTGTTCAGTCCTGGATTACAGACTAGAGACTCAATCCTACCCCGATACTGGGCTCTGTCTCTAGGCATTTAAGAGTATGAGCAGTCCCAAGGATTTAAAATTTAAGATAATGGATGAACGCATTGGTTCAATTGGGGACACTCTGCAGCACACCTTGGAAGGAATTTGAGACCTGGATGAACTTTAAATTAGCAAAGAGAAACATTTGTTCATTATTTATCACTTTTTTAAGGCTGATTTAGAATCATAGAATGGTTTGGGTTGGAAGGGACCTTGAAGATCATCTAGTTCCAACCCCCCTGCCATGGGCAGGGACACCTCCCATTATACCAGGTTGCTCAGTGCCTCATCCAGCCTGGCCTTAAACATCTCCAGGGATTGAGGGGGCATCCACAGCCTCTCTGAGCAACCTGTTCCAGTGTCTCACCACCCTCACAGCAAAGAATTTCGAAAGTGCATCAACACAGATTATAGTCTTCAAAGTTAGAAAACAAGGTGTGAGNGATGTGGTGGCTCCAAAAGTACCTTCTGCAGGATGCTGCATCTTCACAGATTACACACTGCAAAGTTAGAAAACAAGGTGTGAGAGATGCAGGCAGGACTGTGGAGATACCTTCCTCTAGGAATGTTTTTGGGAGTGGATTGTAAGTAGAGCAAGGAGATGTTGCACGAAGTTGAAATGAAATTTCTCATATCATCCTTAGTGCTTAGATTCAAACTTGCATTAACCTGGGAAATAATATAAACACCATTTGAAAGCCTCTTCTTGTAACATTTCTGACCCACTTCAGACTCCTTTTGGTAACCTGGGAAGGGACCTCTGTTCCCATGGCAGTCCATAATTTCCTGACTGAACCACTTTGTCTGAGCTCTGAATGACACAGTCAGGCGTTTGGATGCTTATCTTGCTTCCAAATGTTCTGAGGTTCCTCATTTCTCACTTCTTGCACAATGCCCCAGTCTCCCTAGGAAGGTGAGAACTGGATCAGAAAGAAATATAATTGCTTTTTTTTATTAGCTTATGATAAAGTCCCACCCTTCTGCTTTGCCAGCTTACCCAGTTATTCACAAATGATGATATACATCCAGTGAATTATATAATTATCAGCCTATAATTACAGCTATATAGATATATACATCCCCCTGGAGGAGAGCTGGGCTTGGCACATGCCTGCTCACCCCTCTGGGTCTTCAGGGTATTCGTGCCCATTTTAAGCAGCAGATTATTTATTTATCAAATGCTTGAAACATTTTCTGAAAAAATGAACCCAAAGAATCCTTTGATACTTCTTAATAATGCTCACCAAGTATGTAAGTGAACAAATCCAGGCATGCAGGAGCAAACTCTGCTTGTGCAGAGTGAAAGCAGGGATGTTTCTCAATAGTAGTAAATTATCAGTAGCACAAGCACTGGCAGTCAATGAAGAGTCTGCAGGAGCCACGCTGATTTGTGAAGGGAAGAGAAGATGCCAGTCTTGGCACAGTGCTCAGGAGCCAACTCTGAGAGAGCAGAGTCAGATCTGTATTCCCATAGACACCTTCTCTTTTTTTTTTTTTTGAAAGCTTCAGACAAGAATTAGTTTATCTCATGATGCTGCTTTAATGCTGTAACCGTAGATAAACCCTATTGCCTTCCCACTATGTTTCAATGCCTCATTCTGTCATTGGGGCAGATAGTGATTCTCAGCTGATATAAATCAGCAAAGCTCCACTGATTTTTAACAAAGCTGTGCCAGCTTCTGCCACTGAGGGTCTGCCTAGATATTTCTCCTACTGTAAAAGCAAAGAATACAGCAGGCAAAGCTGTAAGTTGGATATTTTTTGGGGGGGGGGCTTGTTTTCCTTTGTTCTGTCTTTCAAATGCTTCTCTCATTCATAACTTTGATGCTTTCAAGCCTGTGTACAAGAATTATGGGGCCTAATCTGGCTCCTACAATGGTGTAAATCTAGGGTAGCTCTATTAAATCAAAAGCATTACTCAGAGGTATTGCATTTGCTGTAAAAGCAGCACACACTTGTGCACAGCAACTCATCTGTAAATCTCATAATGTGCCCAGCATCTTTCCAAGAGTTTATTTGCAAACAAACAAANTTTTGGGGGGGGGGCTTGTTTTCCTTTGTTCTGTCTTTCAAATGCTTCTCTCATTCATAACTTTGATGCTTTCAAGCCTGTGTACAAGAATTATGGGGCCTAATCTGGCTCCTACAATGGGGTAAATCTAGGGTAGCTCTATTTAAATCAAAAGCATTACTCAGAGGTATTGCATTTGCTGTAAAAGCAGCACACACTTGTGCACAGCAACTCATCTGTAAATCTCATAATGTGCCCAGCATCTTTCCAAGAGTTTATTTGCAAACAAACAAACAAAAAAGAATCATCGTGGCTGAACAGACTGATTCCAGCCTGTGGAAAAAAAATGGACTGAGCCTCTGCCAGAATTAAACTGTAGACACTTGCTAATTACAATTTGTGGCCAGCTTACAAAGTTCAGCAAAGGAGAAAACCACCCCATTCAGATCCTCTTTCCCAGTTTGATGACATCACTCACATCATTATGCTGTGATATGCCAGATGGGAAAATTTGAGGTGGGGATGAAGTGAAAATCCTGGTTACACCTTTTCTCTAGGCTATCTGCCTCTCCATCATTTTACAACATCACAGAGAGTCCCAGACAGTTTGACTCTGCCATCCCCAGCTGGGTTGGACCAAAGAGATGAATGCTGAACCATTAAAAATCAATATGTGCTTCCACCATGGTGACAGGTTATGCTGCACGTAGCTAACCTTGATTTAATTAGTTTATTTAAGATCAGTAGAATGTTTTAAAAAAGGGTAATAATATAAACTCTGTCATTTCTACTGCCTGGGAAAAGAAAAAAAATAAAAACAGCCTTGCATCAAATGCTTATTGAAAGCGAAACATATGTATTAACATATGGCAGAATTTCACTTACTGTATGTTTTAGTGCAGAGCTGATGAGGAAGGCATCTGTGCTGAGAGCATCTGAATGGAGGCTCAGATAATGAGCAGAGCTCAAAAAATACACTCTGAAAGGTTGGGATGTGTCAAAGTGCCCTGCAGTTGATTTGTGTCAGAGCTGAAAGGATACACTGAAGTCTCTGAGCAGGTACATTGCTGTGCTTTGCTACCTGAGTCTCCATAAGGTGCTGTGGGCACCTGCTTTGGAAGTTCTGGAGAAGTTCTGAACTTGAGACAAATGGTTTCTCACCAGAAATGCTGACACAACAGCTACCTGGAGCTTAAGCAAGTGCTGTTATGGTATTGCTGTTTAACAAAGAGCAGATTAATTGGAGATCTTGAGCCACAAAGATGATGAAGGGTTTGGAGCATCTCCCATATGAGGAGAAGCTGAGGGAGCTGAGTCTCTTCACTTGGAGAAGAAGAGACTGAGGGGTGACCTCATTAATATCTATAAATATGGGAAGGGTGAGTGTCAGGAGGATGGAGCCAGGCTCTTCTCAGTGACCTCCAATGATAGGATTCAGGGCAATGAGTGCAAGCTGGAACACAGGAGGTTCCACAGAAATATAAAAAAAAACTTTTGTCAGGGTGAGGGTGACAGAACAGTGACACAGGCTCTCCAGAGAGGGTGTGGGGTCTCCTTCTCTGGAGACATTCAAAATCCATCTGGATAAGTTCTTTTGTGACCTGGTCTAGGTGTTTCTGCTCCAGCAGGATTGGATTAGATGATCTCTTGAGGTCCTTCCAATCCCTGATGTCCTGTGATTCTATGATTCTGTGATCTTAAGCATCCAGGTCTGAAATTCTCCTAAGGACTGCAGCTCCTTGGAGCTGGGGCTTTAGGTCTCCATTTTCTGCAGACATGCAGACTGGTGTAGTTGAAAGCATAATCTCTCTTCCAACAAGAGACACCAAGAAATGAGAGCAACCTTCCTCTGCTGACATTCCCATCCCAGCCAAGCCAGGTATTTTGGTTCTGAGATGAAGCCCTGAATACTCTGGATATTGACTCCTTCTGTACATAGAGATGGAGTCTTGCAGTAGACAGCATGAAGACTCTCAGAGGCTCTTGCTGCCAACTACTAATATTATTAATGGGCACTACAAAGCCACATTGTTCTACATCTATTTACTGGGAGCAAGATATGAGGATACCAGCTGTAATTACTTCAGTGCCTTAAGGATAGAAGTCTTTCTTTCTGATTTGACCACAGTAGAATATCTGCATCACTCAACCACAGATTACCTGCCTTCTGGGAGATGCTTTCAAAGCACCCAGTAGCTACTTTGTGACCCAGCAGAAGGTTTACCACCTACTCACCATGCCTCATTTTGAGGTACAGTGGCTCCTCTTAAAGCAAGGAACCTTAAGGTTCTGCTGAGCATGGGCTATATATTAAATGCATGAACCTCTTGTGCACCATTTTACAAATCACACCTTTTGATGTGAAATGGTGCTACAGAGATAACTCATTAAAAAAAAATCATTATTTTTGAGACAAAGGAAAAGTATTTAGCACATCTACATTGCTTCTTGGGGATGTGTGCAAGGAAGCTTCCAGATGAGATGCTCAGGGACATGGTTTAGTGGTGGACCTTGTAGTGTGAGGTTTATGGCTCAGTCTTCAGGGTCCTTTCCAACCTAAATGATTCTGTGGAATAAAGAAAATTAGTTGGAGCAGCTCAAACTGTCTGATTCTCTGAAAGAGAATGATCTGTGTCACTGTATCATACAAGACAAGTTATCACCCATTATTCTGTTTATTAAGGAAATCTGAATCTGTTTTATTTCCATTTTTATTAGTTCAAATTTTTCCATTTACCATTTACCTTTACCTTAGGTACTGAAGAAACTTTAGAGGTCCTGCCACAAAGAGATTTAACTTTGTGGCCTCAGAATGTGAATATTCTTTATACATTTATTGAAGTCCTCTCAGGTACAATCTTCTTCACAGGCAGGACAGATTGTCTAATCTGAGTCAACTACACCAGGGTATTTTGCTTGTGAATGCTAATCACTGAGATGCAAATGACCTGTCTGAAAGTGTAACCATGCTGAACTCCCCCAGTTGTTGAAGATGGCATTACTGCTACTCCTCCACTGTCTCTGTGCTGGAGGTTACCTCCCACAAAGGCATAATAGGCAGGAGATACCTGCCTGCATCTCCAAATGCTTGGAGACGAAACCACTGTGAGCAGTTTCAGCTCTTTGAAGGAAGCTTTGTGCTGGAGGATTTGGGTTTATGCTGCAGTGACTGACACTAATATAATTTAGGGGACAAGGGGTAGCCTTTGGCAGAAGACAGCTGAGAGTTGTATTAACTTCAGCCAGCACAGACAGATTTTCCAGAGCCTGTCTCTTAGCACCTTGAATAAGCCCCTGAGTTAGATCCACCTTGATTGAGAAAAGAGCAGAATAGATTATGTATGCAGAGAAGCACAGAAAAATAAATTCAAATGTCTGTTCAGGTATCTCCATAGAATTGCAGATGGGGTCTTGGTGTTTTGCTCTGAGTGAGGCAGAAACATTTGGCAGAGGCCTGGACACTGAACTTGGATTCTCCTGGGTCTCAGCCCACTGTTTCAATCACAAGGCTGTTAGTCTTTGTGAGTATGGATTTGTCTATCCCCTATGTCTTTTCCATCATCTCTAAACTTGAGTGACTCCTATGACTAATGTGATTGTAAGTCATAAAACATTAAGTTATGACACAATCAAATCAAAGCCAAGAAATTCATAGTTAGGGTGTAGGCTACATTCTTAACTCAAAACCAGAAAAGCAGCATTACAGGGTAAACAAAAGGATGAAGTGTCAGCCCTCATTTTTCATTTTTGGGCTCTTATCAGTTTGTATCAATTTAAGCCTTTTAAAAATATGTAATTTCTTTGACTTTTTTTTTTTCCCCCTCTAGGAACCAAAAATTATTCTGCTTTGAGGTCTGGAACCTGCCATACAATAAACACTACTTAATTGGGACATGCTTAATAGGGATGGCCACTTTAATGGGACATCTCCTAGGGAACCTATTTATGTTAATGAGACTGAATGACAATGACTGTTTCTTAAGTGGGGCAACAGAACCAAAAAACTCTAGTTAACAGGGATGCACTCAGCTGTTACTAGTTTGTTGAGTGTTTAACCAGGTGTTAAATAGCTCTAAAATTTCTGAACTCCCATCTTGAAATTCAGAAATGGAAAATAAAAAGGTTCACATCATGATGAAATGTGGTGATGCTCATATAGTGGAGTTTAGTACAAAGAAAGGACCAAGCTGTTTCCAACTGTGACAGAGATACAAGTTCTCTTCTCCAAAGAGCTTAAATAACTTGTTTCTCCAAGCATGGACCTACCTGTAGATTGGATTTGTTCAAAGATTCATGGCAAAAACTAGGAATAAAACTCATCCAACCTGATTCTCAATCCTGAGTTTTACCCTCTGACCCCAAATTAATGGGAAAATGGTGGCAAAAAAATAAAACTAGCAAAGCTTCTTGAATCTAAGTCATTCTCAGATCCCTGAGGTGAGATGTCTGAAGACTTCCAGGAGGCTCCAAAAGCCATTTTGAAGGTTATTCTTTGTGGTTTCCTCTGAAAACATGGACACAGGTTTCAGAGGGGCACAAGAGCCATGTTAAAAAGTTGTCTCAAATACCCAAATCCCATCTTAGATGGCAGCTCTATAAATTTTGTGACTCTCCCAGGCAAACCAAGACATCTGATTATGCCATTGTATCCTGTTTGGCAAAGGATGGAGTGAAGGAAAGTGATAGACATGAGGGGCAGATGGAGTTTGCCTAATGTGTCTGTTCTTTTCTTCGCTGCCTTTTCAATTTAAGAATGTGGCAAAATAGCAGCTGCTCATAATTTCATGAATCAAGAAGTATGTAAATTTCAGCTACAAAATTTTTTGCATAGTTTGACACACACACACACAAAGAAGAAAAAAAAAAAAAGCTCAGAGGGGGGCGAGGAGGAGGGGGGGAAAGATCTTGCTTGCATCTACAACTTTCTTAATCTCACATGCAAATTCAGCTTTCAGGCCTGTTTCTGCTCTCATTTAGGAGAGAGCTGAGAGCAGCTCAATCGATTTCACTGTCATCACATAGGGCAAACACTGTGAGATGGTTGTGCTTTCAGGGTTCAGCTAGCCTCTGCTTGTTGCCCTCACTCTAGCATGGAAGGACAAGCCCAGCATGAAAGGCTCCTTTCATGCCCCTGAGCTACCATAGGGGCTTTATGCTGAACCTCTGCTGCCAGGCTGCAGATGGAGGTGAGGAGGAAAGGAGTTGCGATGGGAAAGTCTCCACGAGCTGTGAGCAGCTACCTGAGGATGCTGACAACCACTGGGAACTCAAATGGAAATGTTGCTCCTTGTATTGCAATCCCTAGCAGTCCCTGGGTTAAAATCATAGAATGATTTGGGTTGGAAGGGACCTTAAAAATCATCTAGCTTCAACCTCACTGACATTTCAATAGAGGAACTGCTCATTCACATAAAACAGCCCTTCAGCTGCCAAGGTGGTGCAAGATCTCCACTACACACTTTCTGCATGTGGATTGGGAAGCACACAGGGTACATGCACAGATGGCTTTATTCCCCTAATACCAATCGAATGGTTTGAGTTGGAAGGGACCTTTAAAGATCATCTAGTTCCAACCCCCCTGCCATGGGCAGGGACACCTCCCACTACACCAGGATGCTCAGTGCCTCATCCAGCCTGGCCTTAAACACCTCCAGGGATTGAAGTGGCATCCACAGCCTCTCTGGGCAACCTGTTCTAGTGTCTCACCACCCTCACTATAAAGACTTTCTTTCTCATCTGCAGCCTAAATCTCCCCTCTTGCAATTTGCATCCATTCCTCCTAGTCCTGCCATCCTGGACCCTACCTTGCTGGTGTTCCTGGGTTGTGAGCTCCTGGGAAAAGTGACCTGAAATGTAGCATCCAGACATAGGAAACGTGGCTCAGAGGAGCTGGGGATCAGGGCCTCTATAAACTCTACAGCTGGTTCTAGTTTTCAGACAAGATTTACTAAACACATGTAAACCGTGCATATCTGTTTGAATACTTTTTGTGCAAATAACTTCCTCTGTGGTCAAGCTGTTCCTCTCAGATCCCGGCTACAGATCTGTGCTTTGCACTCACCACTTTTTTACCCTTGGATTTCCACCAGTATCAGTTCACACTCAGCCTATGAAACTGTGAAGAAGGGAAGCTGAGCTTGGCAGCCAGAGTCAGGAGAATTTACAGTGTGAAACCCACGAGAGAAAGGGCAGAAACCATCCCTGGCTTAGCTCCATCCAAGTCAGTGGGCCAGATCCTGGGCAGCCATAAACAAGGCACAGCCCTACGTGTTTCATAGGAGCTGCAACTGTTTATATCATTTGGCCCAACAGCCTCTTACACAGATGCAACATTTCACCAGTTCTGCTGGGGTTTCTTCTGATTTATACCCCCCAGGCGCGGGTCTTTCTTCACCAATTAAAAGTGCCCCACAATTAGGTCTGCCCAGTGTCATCAATCCCAAGTTTAAACACAAAGCAACAGCTGAAATTGAATATAAAAGAAGCGGGAGGGCCGGGTTTTTTATGATCGATGTTTTATTGGAACCATATAAAGAAGGGAAAAGCCTCTCACATATTTCACAGAGGTATTTTATGGTGCAGATTTAATATGAAGCCTCTTCTTGTTAAACCCTTCCGTGATCTATGTACTTCAGTGTATAAAACACAGCACGGGACAACTACGAACAAGTTTATTAAAGCAACTCAGGCTCCTGTTGACATCACCAACCACACAAGTGCTTGCTCAGGGTTGGTGTGATCTTATCAGCCTCCCCTTATATTTCAGGTTACCTACTCCTTCGTTTTCCCCATATATCTTTCATTGCTACAGGAATTCAACTCATGGGCAGATCTCTGAGATAAACCCTCTCGTCTGTTTTGGGAATATGGCTCTCGTTCTAATTTTGCAGACTTAGTTTAGGCAATACTCCCTTTGACTTCAGGGATTTTTTTGCCTGAGTAATCCTTTCAGAATTGGACTCTTCTGTGATTTTCATTTACTTAACAACTTGGCATTACATCTGTAAAATATTAGCCCGGTAAATGTAAAATATCAAATTAGATTTATGCCTTAATCTAATCTATACATGAGAGTCAGTTCTGTTACCCTGCATCATCACAATTCCAGGCACCCTGTGTCATTTCATATTTATTCTGCTGCTGCAAAAGAAATAAAAAAAGTGAGCTTTAGAGATCAAATTTGATAACCTGAGTGTGTGCAGAAAGAAAGTCTGAAATTTCCAACAGAAGTTAAAACAAATCCCCACTTCCAGATAAAGCAGGTAAATGTTTCTTTGGCAATCACAGATGAAGGGAAAAAAAAAAAAAAGCTAATCTGAAATAGTCAACAAAACAGAAAGGCATAAAAAAAAACCTGGTCAAAATAAATATCTGCACTGCAAGGTATTGTCTAAAGCCTTGAAAAAGACAAATAAGCCATTGTTTCTTTTGTGTGTGACAGTTGCAGCCTGAAAAGTAAAAAACTGCTCTTTCATACGTGTTCATAGACTGCATTTATAAACACTTCACATAACTAAATTATATTTTGTTTCCTCCAGGTTGGCTGCCCTTGAACATTTTTCTCCTCCTTGCAGTTTTGAATTTTTTTTTTTACATAATCCTTTCATGAAAGCAGGTCTTATGCATATGGCCCTGATTCAGCAGCAGCCCCACGCAGAGGGGCATTTAAGAACACGTTAAACTGAAGTTTTGTATGTGCTCTGGTACTTTTAAAAACTGGATACTTGGAAACTAACCCACCACCACGTTATTCTTCCATCTTAAAGCCATTTATGCCTCTTTATGAATGCTTTCAATTTGTTTTACTCTTGTTGGGCCAAATCCAGCTTGTTATTTACAGAAAGAACACAACAAGATTAATAGGCTCTGGTCTGCACCCTGGGAAATTTAGAGTGATCCCATCAATTCCCATAGAATTTCTCTGGATTCATATCAGGTTAAAGCCCCAATCCAGGATAATTCCAAGCAGATGCAAAAAAGGGCCAGCATATAAATGTGGAGAATAATGGCCAGAGTAAAACTGAATCTCTTTATTCCAAAGTAAGCAGTAATTTTTAGATATAAAAAATTATATGGGTTCCCCCTCCCCCCTCCTATTTGGTAATCCATCACCACCCAAACACCAAAAAGGAAATGATGCAATGCCAGGGGAGAAAAAAAGAATTTATTTATTTCAAACATGTTACTAAGGAAATACTGGATTGATAGCTTATCCTGAGCATTTTGGTTCACTTGTGTGGCTCATGACAGGCACCCAAGTGCACTCCCTTCAAAAAGAAGGTCCTCCACACTGAAATGTTTCCCATGAGATGCAGCAGCAGTTTTGCCAGTACATGGCAGCTGCAGTGAACTTCTGACTTCCTCCAAGGGTGTCTATTTTTTTGTCTTTCTGCATTAATCCAGAATTAGTGTTTCTCCTACCCCAGCATCCGAATGCAACAACCCCAAACACAGTTGTGTTTGCAGAAAAATCACAGATGTGCTAAGTCAGTCACAGTTGTGTTTCTAAGAAAAGATGTGCTTCCTAAAAGGAAAGCTCAATGCTCATTATTGGAAGAAAAACCACCTCCAGCATCTGAAGCATCACATATTACAATAAAGGCAGCTTTTCAGTTGTCAGCAGCTCCAGCAAGTGCTGCAGCCCTGTGCTCTGGGCTTTGTACAGAGGTACAAGAGGTGGGAGAGGCAGTCTCTGTGTCTCCCATCTCCACACACCTGTCTTTCAGTCCCTGAATATCATAGAATCATAAAATGGTTTGGGTTGGAAGGAACCTTAAAGATCATCTAGTTCCACCCCCTCTGCCATGGGCAGGGACACCTCCTACTACAGCAGGTTGCTCAGTGCCTCATCCAGCCTGGCCTTAAACACCTCCAGGGATTGAGGGGGCGTCCACAGCCTCTCTGGGCAACCACCCTCACCATAAAG
>VZTY01033374.1:33297-87232 GCA_013400935.1 Turnix velox
TGGTGTCCCTGCTTTCCTTGGGATTTTTCTTCTTTTCTGGAGGGCATCAGGTTCTGAGGGTGCCACTTTCCATGGGCAATGCATGTAGAGTGTACTTGGAGTTATTATTTTCCTGGGCAGGGTATCAGGCAGTTCCTGTCACTGACTTACTCTCTGGATGTGTGAAAATGACTCTTTCAGTGGCTTGGGAATGGCCATATGGTACCATCAGGTCTGGTGGTACTTTAATTTAATAACCTCTCCAGTCGTGGCTACCACTAACAATTATGTTGCAAAGTGATTTTGTGCACTTTTAATTAAGACCCACTCACAGGAAAAATCCTAATCCATTAGAGGTGGATTTATGCCTGAAGGAAGGTCAATTTCTTTTTGCTTTTCTTAAATCTCTGCAAAGGTGGATTTTTTTTTTTTTTCATTGTTAAGCACCTTGGTATTGCTTTTTTTATTCTGTTTAGAATTTTGATATCTGATTAGTGCTTCTCAGCAAATAGCACCTGGTGAGATGGAACATTTAGTAAAGTTTTCTGTGTTTCTGGTTTGCTGATCTCCCTGCTCTTGAATAACCAAAACTGGAAATGGAAGTATCCAATCCATTTTCTTATGGATTTAACCCACCGTCTCACTCATACGTGTAGTTACACATATAAATGTATGTAAAATATGTATATAAAGTTCCCAGTGTCTACAGCTCTTTGATGGGTTATCTCAATGTAGCCCTGCATTGCTGATAAGGAGAAATCTCATGAAGTTTAGTAGGATTTAGCTCTGCAGTCGTCCCTGAACTTGCAAAAATAAGTGGGCAGCAGAGCCCAGGTTTGCTCTGTGTCTCTAATTGCTCTGACAAAGAGAGCAGAATGCCTCTCCTGCATGTTTTGGGGTGTTTTTGGGATTCCTCAGCAGTGCTGTTGGACCCCTGGAGGTCCCAGAGGTGTGCTGTGTGTTCTGCTGGAGCAGCAGCTGAACTGACTCCATAATCCTGGCCCTGGGAGCTGCTGCCTTGCTGAGAAGCAGGGATTAATTCCTGATCAAACTCTGCTCCTGCAAGTGCTGCCAAGGTAAAAATCACCTCCAATTACCTGAACTGCACAAGGAGAAAAGCTGAAGATCAAAAGAAAAATACTTCTAAAGATGGAGCCTTGATAGACTGAAGAAAATTCTGGATGTTTATAAATGCAGCTTTAATTTAGTGGAGCTCACTTAGGACACTCAGAGCTGGATGGGCAATTTCTCCCCATAAAGCCCATTGCTTTATTGTTGATTTAACAGTGGAAGCTTCTGGGTTTTGTCACTCCAGGCTTTCATTTGACTGGATAAAGCCCAATAAATTGGATGGGTCAGTGCTAAAAATGAGGGAATGGAGTGGAAAAAAAAGTAAAATTGTTTCCTGCAGGATAAGATCCTTTGTGCTGGGCTAATTTCAGCCCTAGGAGATTATTGCGGGTGTGGAAAGTGGAGCAGGAATTTATTATCTAAAATGTCTGTTGAAGAGAAGAGACAAAATTTGTTCAACCTCTGAGCAAGCCCCCTTTGCCTGTGGACTGGAAAATGTCCATCTCCAAAGAGCTGAGGCTGCAGAACCCTGGGGGAGTGTGGTCACAGCTGGTGGGGACTTTGCTGAATAAAAAGCCTCTGGCAACTTCCCCCTCTGGGCTGCCTTGTGCTGCAGAGCAGAGCAGACTTCAGAAAAACACATGAAAAAGCAGCAGTTGGTTTGCAAAGGCAGATAAAGTTGTTGTTCTGAAAGGGAGCTGCTGTTTTCTGTCCAGCTTCTCCAACTGCTGCTTCATCACTCATACTCCTACTTCTCACATAACAATATTGTATTCCTTGAAGGTTGTGATTTTTTCCTGCTCACCAAAGTTCAAGTTGCTCTTCTGGAACTTGCATTTAACCTTTAAGAAACAAGCTGAAGTCTCTGTCTGTGACCTTGAAGGATGAGGGCAGGGAGGGTAAGAAATATCACCATGTCTCACTAAAGACACCTTTAGAAATATCTAACAAGGCCTTTCATCTAGAGTGGGAGAAAAGGACACTTAATGTAAGTGACAGGATCTGGAGAAGGGCAAAAAAATCTCCTGCCACAGTGACTAAAAGTCACATCTTGGACCATGGATGAGAGACATGAGCTGGAAAACAGGGGCTCTTGTCAGGGGAGTCCCAGAGAAATGAAGGTGTGAGCAGTGCAGGGAGGGAAGGGAAAGGAAAAGAGCACATTTCTCATGGCCAGGTGGTTTTTGATGGTAGCTGTAAAGGTTATCAGTGCTCACATTTCAGGTGATGAGCTTTGTGAGTTCACTCAGCCTGTCAAAAGCTCCCCAAAACCTTTCTCCTCTCCTGCTGTTGGTGCTGCTCTGTCAGCCCAGGATGGAGCCATGAATTCAGCTTTGTTCAGTCACAAATGTGTTGGTGATTCTCTCATGTTGTATCGACCCTCAGGAGGTTACAGAATGGCTGGAATTTGGGGTAATTTGAGTTGGGGGGGATCTGGGGGTGCAAAGGGGAAATGCTCTGTGTCCCTCATGTGCCCAGTGTTTGTGTGTGATTCCTGCTCTCTGCTTCTCTTTCAGTTACCTGCTTCTCCCTCCCAGCTACACTGCACCTCTTTGTAGATGTGTAATTGAGTTAGGGAGGCTGCCATGGCAACCACTGCCATTAATTAAACTACTTGGGCACGGTAAGTTTAGAGATGCAGAAAACATTTTCATGTATAAATAGTGCAATCTGTTTGTGCTCCAAGGAGCTGCCCCTTCCCTCTTCCTCTCCTCCAGCCTCAGCTGAGAATCAGGGCTTTTTATTTCTGTGGATTGGTAAATCCTGGTGTTATTCTGGTGTAAATCAGTGTCTGTAGGTGATGTCCACTGGAGATCTGGTGAGTGCATTGTGGGAGGGGGGCACAAGGGGGACCTGGGGGAGGTGAAGGTCTCTCCAAGGAGAGTCCCTGCTCTCCCAGGGAGAGCTGCAGGTTTGTGTGGGCTAAGGAAAAGACTGGAAAATGCAAGAGATTTTTTTTGGAAACCTACTTAGACCTTCTTTCTCTGAATGACTTGGAGCCAGTCAAGATGAGAGAGGAGATGGACAGTAAATGAGAATCCGGGCTGTAGTTCAGTCACTGAGATGGATCTGTGCTGGCTGAGCCCAAAGGTGAAGGACAGTGGAACTGAGAACCCCACAGAACATTTTAATTCAGTATTTTAATCAGCTCTGCCTGGTCAATAGAATTGCCTTTGTCAACTGTTTGCAAAATGAAAGGAACAAAGAGAATTGCTCCTGAAAGGTTGAGCTTTGTGCAGTCAGCATTGAAATCACGTTCAAACACCATCAGCTCCCATTTTCTCTCTCTGCTCCTGGAAGTTTGTTCATCAGAGTCATTATCAAAGCACGGAGCATAAACAAGCTCCTTAGAAAAATGCTTTCAGAATCTAATGGAACAAATTGTTGAGCATCACACAAAGAGATGCTGCCTGGCAGCAGGAGCTTCCCCAGGAGACTGGGGTTGCTGCAGGGGACCTGGCTGGTGGGGACCAGACTGGTGGGGTCTTGGACAGGGGGCAAAAGTCAGCCAGGGGGGGTCAGGTCATCCCAACCCAACCAGAACTGTGCAGGACCCCTACCCCTTTCCATTGCTTTTCCATCCTTTTCTGTTTGCAGAACCCACCTGACATAAAGAGGAGATGATGGATCTGTTAAATACCGGGGTGTTTTGTGGCTTTGTGATGTAGTGAAACCCTCTTTAGGGCTGACAGGCACAGCCTGACAAGGGACACTTTTATCTGTCTCTCCTTAAAGGGTAAGTGCCACGATGGACAAGTGTAATAGGAGAAAAAATCAGAAAGGGGGAAGAGTTCCAGAAGGAAGAAGAAAATAAAGACAAATGTGAGTCAGTGTCAGAGAAGTAGATTCAGACTGGTCAGATGGAGGGATGATTTTTGAGTGTGTTTTGTGTTTAAATTATTTCTTACTTCCTTGCTGCTGGACTGTAGGTGTCACTTGGGTGAAGTCAGGGCTGTGCCTGATGGTGGCAATTTTGGTTTGTCCTTTTAGAAATTTCTGAATTTCAGCTGCTGCCAAAGCTGGGGCTTGTTCTCAGTGTCATCTCCTGCCTGCCCCTGCCTTCTCGTGAGCTGGAGAAGTGCAGATTTCACTTCTTCAGCTCAGATCCATTTCTTCCTATTATTTAGTAATTTTATCCTCATGTAGTCGGATGCACTGGGGATTTCTAAATGGTGTGTAAAATGAACATCTGTCCATTGGTAGAGTTGACACATCTGGATCCATTAATTTTTCATTATTTCCCAGTGTTGGGAGGTCAGATGTTCACAGTGTGGTGATGTGTAAGAGTTTCCACTGCTGGAGGTTAACTCTTTCTTGGAAACAAGTGGTTGGTACCCAGAGACCATAAATGCAGGGACTTTGTGGAGCTCTCTCAGAGTAGATTTATGCTCAGGTAGTTACAGATGATCAATAAACCTTGTAGTTATACACCTCACCTCTCCCTTTCAGTGCTCTGATTTAAGGAGCCTTCCAGTATCACAAGAATTAGGTCCCATTATTCCCTGACACAGCCCTGGTGCTGCCCTATGGAGTGGTTGAAGGGGGGATTGGTCTCTCCTGGTGCACACAGGCAAGGAAAATGTCACACAAAGGTCACCCAGCATCAGAGTGCTTCACTGAAATGGATGTTGAATTTCAATGGGGTGCCTTGTTGGAAGAAAAATTAAGAAAGGGAGAAAAAAAAAAAATTTCATGTTAATTTTCTTGGCATTTGCTGCCTGTGGAGGAGTGTTGCCTGGGGCTGGGCTTAGTGCTGGGACTGTGAATTGGGCTCTGCAAAGCTGAACGTGCTCCTCCAGCCTCCATTCATTTCACCCAGAAGAAAATAACAAGGGCAGGGAAGGAAAAAAGGCAGAAGGGACCCCTCTTGGACAGGGGGCAAAAGTTTAAGCTGAGTTTAACAGGGAGATCCTTGGTGTGTTCACTTGTACTTGCTGCCTCCTCTTGTCTTTTAGCTCTCTCAGTCTGCTCGGAATTTTCTGCTTTTCTTTTCCCAATTTTAGGCCAAAAGGACGGATTTAGGAGTGACTGGGGCAGGTTTTAGGTTTGGATACTTTGTACCCAAATGAAGAATTCCTCACTTGGCATCAGGAGCAGGGTCTCACTTGGTTGTGCAGTGGAGACACTCGGTGCCACTGCAGGATTTTGGCTCACACTTGTCAGTGCAAACCCATCCTGAAAGCAGAGCAGAAGCACTTTTGCTGCTCAGAACTGGTGTTTCTGGGGAGGATTTTTAGTGTCTGCTGCTGAGAGAGTCCCCTACAGCTGTTAATCCAGCACTTGACATTTAGTGATGAGCTTGGTCCTGTGGCAGAGGAATGAATTTATTGCCTCTTCTTGGCAGCTCCTCACTGGGCTCCTCTCCCCCTCCAGCCGCTCTGCCAGATGCGCTGCCGGGCGCTGATGGATCTTCCTGGGAGCACAAATTCACTTCTTGGTCTGGAGCCCACACATTTGCCTTCTTCCTGGGCATTTTGAATAGTTAGAAATAGCTCCTCTGCCTTCTGCCCCACACCTCAGGCGGGTTTTTGCTCCACTGGATGTGCTCAGGGAGTTGCAAGGGGCAGAATTTAGGAACTGATTTGGGGTTGGAGCATTTGGTGTGTGTGAAGGGAGAGGAGCAACAGGCGTTGGGGAGGAGCTGCCTCTTCAGGCCCTGCTCAGGTTCCAGGTTGGGAGCAGCAGGACTTCGTTTTGCTCATCACAAATGTTCAGTTCACACCAGACTTGTGTGATTTCTGCTGGGAAATCTGAGAGGTGAAGCGAGCCAGTGTTTGCTCAGCGTCGCGACGTGAGGAGACTAAATGGCAGAACACTTGCACTGCTGAATATTTAAATGGGTGTCAACTGCTTGTTACTTGGGGAAAAGGAAAGGAAAAAAAAATAAAAATCCCTCAACATGTTTTATGTTGCTTCTCCTCATGGCTGTGAAAGCAGCTGATCAGGGGCTGACCCCAGAGCTCCTCAGCCTTGGTGTGTGTGTCCCACAACACTAAGTGCCTGCAGTGATGCTCCCACTTCTCCCCTGCTTCTTGTTCAGTTTTCCAAACCAAATTTTGACAAGAGGCCACCAATTTAATGAGAAGTCCATTAAAGACCTCTGTGAAGTTCCAGGTGTGAAAATAAACATATTTAAGGTCTGTTTATTTCTTTTAATTTCTACAGTGATGCAGCACTTTGAGCCAGCAGAGAATCTCTTCTCCATGAGGACTCTGTTTCAGTAGCCTGTTCTATTAACAATTAATGCTCAGATTTCTAGGATGGATTTACTCTAATTTTAATAAAAGGCCTCGGAGGAAGGGTCAGCGAACTGTGAGAAATCAATCTTTCATAAGCAGGCTTTGGTTCTCAGTGAAATATTTATGAATGATAAAGCAATCCTGACAAGGCAAAGTTCAGCTCAGAGGCCACTTGTGACAGGATGAGGTTTCAGAACAGACAATGAGAATAATTAAAGTGAGAACCTTGATTGGGAGCAGGAGGAGCTGGAGTCTGTGGGTTCTGGGTTCAGTCTCACAAAGGCTTCCCTCCCAGAGAATGTCACCAAGAGTAGTGACAACTCCTGTTTGCAGGCTTTGCTGTGTGTGAGTTCCTTTGCTAACTCTGAGAAATGGCTTTTTTTAAACGGCTCCGTGAAGCACCTCAGAACATTTCTGGTGCTGTTATGAATAATAAGAAGGCTAATGAGGCAATTTTCCTTTCTTGGCGCAAAAGAAAAAAGTCCTGGAAGTATGGGGCAGGGGTGAGGGAGTCTTTAGAGTCCTCTTGCAACCCTCCCACGCCAGCAGGAGCCATGGCTTGGCTGTCACCCCTCAGGGCAGCTCCGTGTCCCACTCCAGGTGTGTCCCACCTCCCTGGCTCAGTGCAGGTACTGCCTCCATCCTTCTTTTTATTCATGTCAAAAGACATTTGCAGGCCTGTAGGGGACAGAGAGCATTACTGGCTGCTCAACTCATGTTGAGTTATTAATTTATCCCCAAATTTCAATTTCAGGCAGCCTGAGGTGAGGTGTGAGTGGCAGCCCCCTCCTCTTCCCCTCACCTCTCCTGTCTCTCTCAGTGCTGAGGAGGGTGTACAAGGGTCTGGGCGTTTTATTCTGCTTCAGCAAAATTTATCCCTCTTGAGAAGTAAGTAGTAAATAATTGCTGGGAATGGGCAAGCTTCTGAGAAGCAAAACCAACTGTTGCCAGGCACATAGACAGTAAATATATCAGTGTGTGTGTGAAGTGAGGACAGAGAAATAGAGGAGCCTACTTTGAGAGATGTTGGTCACCCACAAATAGTCTCCTGAGCCCTGTCACACCTCAGAGTCGTACAGAAATGTTTTATTTCACTAAATTAGTTACCCTCAGCTCTAAACTGTCTGCACAGCCTCAGTTTTCCTGTTGCTCAGGAGCTTGGCTCTGCTTCATGAGATCATTGGGGGGGGCACAGGGAGTGCTGGAGCTGATGGGTGATAGAGGAGCTCCCACCCCTGCTGTGCTGGGAGGTGATGAATAATCAAATGGGCAATTTCTGCTCAATTGCTGTAATTTATTGTCCCGCCGAATCCAGATTTTCTGAATTTTAATTTAAAAAAAAAATACCTCTCACATCAGCTCATGCCATTCTGCTTTATGACCTTATTAAATCTTACACCTTCTTATCGTGCAGTGACAATTACTGGAGTGTGGGACAGGCTCACGTCAGCGAGGCACAGCCACCAGCTCCTGTCACCAGCACAGGGAGGATGATTTAGGCCAAATGAGAGGGATTTTTATACTCCTGAAAGGATTATTAGAACAAGAGAGAGGCTATTGCCAAATCCAGAGGAATAAGCTGGAGGGAAAAGGCAGGTGAGGAATGGGAACATAAATCTTTAGATCTGTCATTTCATAATAAAATAACCTTCATGTTAGGATTTAACAAGCTGGTTAGCCCACTAAAAAGGGAGGATTTGCAAGGTGAGCCAGGAGGGGTGTGCTGGCTGGGACAGACCTCACGCTCTCTGCTGGGGTTTGGGGAGATGAAAAGACTCTCGTAAGTGGCTGTTTTATTTTTATCTATTACCAGAAGGCTGGTGGTATTTTTTTAAATCATGAGCATTCTTAGCTCTTGTATTGATTTCAGCAGTTTCTCTGCAGCTGTTTCTCATTAATTCTGTAGACAAATTACCCCTGGAGCAGGCAGCAGCACCAAGGAAGAGCCCTCCTTCCAGCCAAGTGCTGCAGGTGAGTCCAAACACAGCACAGGAGTTCTGCTACAAGGAAATCAACTTTTTAAAGGGCCTCCTCGAAGCTTGTTTTGAAGTCTGGATTCATTGCAAAGCATTTTTTGAAGAGCTAGTGATTTATTCATGTGTGAAATAGCCATGCTAATGTGTGTTGCCTGTTGTAGCACACACAACTCCCCACCAGGCTCCAGAGACAGTTGCCGTGTGGTTGTGTCTCAGAAATGCAATCACAAAACACTGTCTGAGCCATCACTGCTTCTCTCAGCCTTCTTGTGGTAAATATTGGAATACTCACTGCAGAAAATTAAACCAGGATCTTGCATGAAGAGGAAAAAAAAAAAAAAAAAGTGAAAAAAGCACCAACTTCCTTTGCAGGGGACAGATTGGGATTTATTCAGTTTAGTTTAAATGAGTCTGTGGTGTTTGTAACCAGGAGTACTTCTCTCCAGTGTTGCCTCCTGTCACAACAGAAGGGTTTGAGGATTTGAGGAAACAACCAAATGGCCTTAAATGAAAGAAAATAGCAAACACTGTCAGGGAGAGAATCCATTTCTTTCCTTTTCTGTGTCTGCCACCCAGAGCCCTCCCTCCTGCCGGGCCTGAGCCCCATTTCCAGCTGTTGGGAACAAACTCTGACAAACTCTTCTTCTGGAGGGAGGTGCTGAGGGGGCTTTATGCCCCCCCCCCCAATCCAACCCCCTCTGTGAGCTTGTTTTAGCACAGAAATTAAGAAGCAGAGTCACGTACGATGTCAGTAAAAGACTCTTTATTCATAAATAACTGATATGCAGTAATTTACCTCTGTACATTTCTCTGCAAAAGGCCAGAGCCAGGAAACTGCTGCAGACTCTACAGAAAACATCCAAACTCTCCAGTATTACTTTATCCATAACACAGCTGTTTGGCATTACCAAATATATATATATATATGTATATATATTTATATATGTACATGTGCTGAAAAAAGAAGCCAGTGCAGCCTTTTCCAAGGAGTCTTTCCCAAATATTTACTGTACAACATTCAGAATTTACATCGATAGAACAAGGCACAGAAAGTGTGGTATGAAGCCAAGGCCATGCTTTTTTAGTTCACCTTCTCCTGTCTCTTCCCTCCTCCTTCAGCTTCATACTCAGAAAGCTCAAACCTCTGCTCTTTGAGTTCGAAACACACTGAACCCGTGGGGAGAAGCCAGGGAGGGACAAATGCTCACTCACATGAGCAAGAACCAACATTGTCAGAACCTAGTCATGGTGAAAATAAAGGAGCAGAAGAGAAAATTGGTCTCTCTAAAAGACTATTTGCAAGTTTCCCTTTTTAAAAAAAAAAAAAAAAATTCTATTTGATTATGTTGAATTTCCCCCTCCCCTTTTCACCAGAAGGCTGGTAAGAAGTTTAGAAAGTTGAAGATGGAATGGAAATCTTTCAGTGAGCTCTGTAACAGACTGACTGCTGGATCCACATCTTCCCCTGGAGCCAGGCTCGGTGTGGAACACCCCAACTTCATTTAGTGCTACACTTTTCTTTAGGGATTAGACAATAAATTTATATACAGAGACCAGATAACACAGGGTTTGACATCATCTGAAATCTGCAGAAGTACATTCTCCACCAAGGTTATCACAGCAGGGGCACAGACTAAGCAGCTGCTGACACAACTCTACAGCAGTGAGTGTCTAAGGACCACGGGCAGGGAGAGGGGACGGGGCAGGGACCCTCCACCAACCTCCCACCCCCTCCTCACACCAGGGGGGACTCAGCTCCTCTCACCCCCCGTCCTGCCTCCCCTACTCCCCTGTAAAGCACAAACCAGGTATTCAGGACACTTGGAACATTTAAAAGCAGCTTTTGCAACAGCTTGAAAATTACAACAACCCCTTCCCCACCCAAACCCCAGACAAGAAACACCAGTAGAACCTCAACTAGTCACCTCGAATACAAAAAAATAGAGCGGCAAATTCCCAGACATTTATTTTACTTTTTGGACAGGCAGTGAAGGTGGGCAGGGACACTGCAGACACTCTCAGGGAGTGATTTCCTTTCCAGTGTAGGTTGGAGACTTTTGCTGCCATTTCTGCTGGTACTGGGCAAGGAGAGCAAAGAGCTGGACTGGGAGTGATCCTTGGCCATCAGCTGGGTCTGAGCTGCAGCTCCAGGCACTGCCAGCTCCACACCCTGCTCTGATCACTTCCTCTTTGCTCTGACAAATCTTCTCATCACTCACAGTTTTAAGGACTTAAAATTTCCTGGTTTCCACTCAATTGTCATCCAAGAAATAGTGCAGCCCATTGTAAGATTCATAACCTCTGTTTTATGGGTTGAAAATAATTGCAGTGATGAAGAGAAGTGCAGCTCAGTTTTAGCTGACTGTATGCATGAGCTGTATTTCTTGTGGTGGAAAATAATACCTGCAATTGATTCTAGTGAATGTTTTAGAACTCTCCTACAACACTTCAAGTGAAAAGAAAAGGCTCTTTAGTCCAACAGGATCCCTGTTGGTGATTTCTGCTGAGTAAGCTTCTCTCTCAACCTGCTGAAAGCAAGAGCATGAGGCCAGCAGCTGCCAGAGAGAAAAATAAAAATAGTTCCCTGTATTTTAAGAGACTTGTGAAGCTTTTTCCCAGGATGTTTGTTTCCTGAGAAACAGTTTTAAGGTCTGGGCTCCCAGAGCAGCATTTCTTGCCCCCACATCATGCCCTGTGGGGTTCCCAGATACCTGGAAAGCAAAGAGAAGCTGCTGAGCTCCAGGAGCAGCTGCAGGAGGGCTGTGCTGCAGCAGGGAAGTACAGCTCCCACCTCTATTAAACTGCATTTGAGGAGAAGCTGAGAACAAATGAAGAGGAGCGGCTGGAGCTGGTTTCCCAGACAACAGCAGCTCCCTGAAACCTCTCCTCTCCTCTGCCTGCCGTTCCCTCTTCTGTTTAATTCATGACATTTTGTCCAATGAAGAACAGGTTTCTGAGGGGGAGGACTGGAAGTCACTAGAAATATAATTCAAACACAGACAGAACCATGTGCTGCTGAAAACACTGACAGCTTCTGCCAAAGGAGCTGGTATTTTTGTCCCAGTCTGGAACACACCACAGCTCCCACCTCTCCTGTCAGGCTGCAGGAAATACTCAAGTGCAGAAAACCTTTGGGGAAGTCTTAAGTATTTATAAGCCCCAGACTATTCCAGGCCACTGAGCTGGGACAGCAGTGAGATTTTGTTATTTCCATAAAGCTCCTAAAAGTCTTCCTGCTTTATACTGTCACCAAACCCACTACAGCCTTGGGCCAGAGCTAATGAGCACCTTGGCTGACTATGTGAGAGTAAATAATGGTTAAATTTGGCTCAGTCCTAGTCCCACTGGGACACTCACTCACAGTGACAGCTCTCTTTTTGGTTCATTTTAAGTAATAAATGGGTTTGTTCTGTTACTCTGAGAGCAGAACAGGCAGGAAAGCTCTGCACCAAACATACATTCCTTAAGCAACTCGATATTTTAAATAAATTGTAAGACACATGATATCACTTCAATAATCATGAGACCTTCTCATTCCTCTATGGCCAGATTTTGGGTTTTTTTCTGCAGCAGACACAGGTTGGAGGAGGCACCATCAAATGGCATCATCCCCACTGTGAGCCAGGGATCAGGACGGGGGAGTCCAGCACCCAAGAAGACAAACCTTTCAAGTAGGATTAACTTCCTGTGGCTCTAAATACTCAACATCACATTTGCTGACTTTCACTGGGCACTGGATCACTGTTTCCTAAATACATCATGTCATAACATTTACCTCTTATGTCTCTGCACCTCACTCCTTCCTGCCCCAGGAATGACAGAGAGATGTGCACTTTTGTGACATTAAAACATGAATTTCAAATGTGAAAGGACAGGGAGAAGCTTGTGTTTCCCTCAGTACTGAGATGATTTTCCATAGGGCCTCTTCTGCTCCTCCAGCTGAGAGCTGCCTTGGGGAAATGAGCTCAGAGTGTGCAGAAACCCTTCTCTCCCCCCCTGCCAAAGAGCTTGCAGGGACTAAAGTCCACTCTGGTGGCTGTAGCTGAACTCAGGCTCTTCCAGCTCAGGGTCTGAGATTTTGGAGTGTGTCCTTCCAATTTCTTCCAGGGCACAGGCCAGGGAGTCGAGGTCACCATCGTGTTGGTGTCTGGCTTCCCAGAGGTCCAGGATGACAGCAGAGGGACTGCTTTGTGTGGCAAAATAGGAGAGATTCCTGAAGGGAGGGCAGAAAAAGGCAAAAAGAAGGAATAAGGAACACGCCACCCCCAAAGTCCTTTAAACCACCTCATTTTTTATAAAAAACGATCAAACTCGAGCTGATCCTTGAGAGGAGAGTGACTGCAATTCAGGCAAACAACCCCCCATAGCAGCAGCAAGTTGTTCCCATTGCAAATGTAAATGTTCCCCTTTGGAGATTGCCTGCCATTACCTGTTAATGCTGTTTTTCTGAGCCAACATCTGCCAGTCTTTGCCTTTGGCGTTGGGGGTGTCAAACGTGGCGCAGATTCTCTGCCTGATGGAGAGGGGGATTTTGAAGGCTTTGGGGCCCATCTGTGCTGGGAAGTTGCTGTCGTCGTGTGAGAAGAAGGTGATGGTTTCTCTCTCGTTCTGCAGAGGAGAGACAAGCAGAGCTGTTGGTCAGAGCTTTCTCTGTGTCACAGCTCTGGAGGTGGCTCTTTCCCACCCTAACACCAGGATTCCCAGTTGGTGATGGGGAACCCAGGCTGGGTTTGTTCTTGCCCAGTTCCACAGCAGGGTGGCTCTGGTGCAGACTGGGCCACTCTTTTCCTATGGAATTCTGCCAGCCTTGTGGAACACAGTCCCATTTCCATGTGGTCCTCATTTCAGTGCAATGCATCATAAATATTAAATGCCAAGGATGCCATAGTCTGCTCATAGAACATTTATGACACATCCCAAAAGTCAGCCATGCAGAGCAACAGCACGGCCCGACTGCTCAAATTAAATATGCACAACAACAGGAGATTCTCATCCCCTGCACATGCAAGATAAGCTGCTGCTACCTGGGTTAGCTCAGGGAATTGCACAGCAATGAGCAATTCAAGTGTTGGGTTGTTATTTATATATTTATTTTACAGTCAAATTATCCCCCTCTCTTCAATCACTTGGCTGAGAAAGCCTCCTGGATGAGCACATCCATTTGAAGACAGAATTGCAACGTGCTCTGGGGAGCTGTGGGCTGACAGGTCCCTTTAAAAAAAAAAAAAGGAAGGAAAAAGGCAGCAGCAGCAGCATTGTACTGAGACACACAGGGAATGACAGGAGTTATTTATGAAATAGCACTAAAGAACTGGAAAAATGCTTGGATGGATTTTGAGGATGTTTTTGTACAGAGTGTTTGGCTCTTTCTTAGTTGTGGCACTCTCATCTCAGTGCCTTTAGCACTGGGCATATCTCTTTAATCCAGAAGTATTTATCTGGGTTAATCAACAGAGATGCTCAGGAATCTTTCAAAAAGTAGCTGATGTTTCCATTGCTGTAGGACACAGCCCCAGCCTGCACGGCTTCCACCTGCAAGCAATCTCTCTGCTTGCTGGAAATGAAACCTCCACAGGCTCCTTTCACTTTGGAACAGGGCACTGCAGAGAAAAGGGGAGGTGGCACTTTCACAGGAGGACAGGAGAGGAGCAGCTCACCTCCAGGATGGAGGTCTGGATCTGCAGGACCTGCTCGTGGCCCTTGAGTTGTCTGACAGAGACCTTGCAGGAGAGCTGCGTGGTGGCCGGGCTGTAGCGCTCCAGGGAGAAGGCACAGTGCAGGGGACTCCTGCTGCTGCTCCACACCCGAGAGAATGGCACCTCCTGCCACACAGCACAGGGACAAAGTCAGCAAAAACATCTCTGAGACATCAAGTACAAAGCTCCATCTTTGGGAAATGGAAATGTGAAGGCAACTCCCTTATCTATGAAATGGGTAATGGCTGAAATCACAAGGCAATTTTTTTCTTGCACACTGAAAAAATTAAATCCACACCTTTCATAAATAAAAAGGAACTCTTTTCTTTCTGGGGTTCTGCCTGTACCAATGAGAATTTCTACTTCCCCTGAATTCAAATGCAAAAGCCACAAGTGAGGAGTACCTGACAGGCAGTAAATGGTTTGATTCTCCAGAGGAAAGGTGGGATGTCAAGGACAGAAACCTGAAGACTGAAGGTGTTTCCTTGGAAATGCAGAAGTTTTGGTTCCTCCAGTAATTGTCCTCCTTGGAGCTTCTCATCCAAAACCACTTCCTGCGATGGCAGAGGAGGAGAGAAACCTCTTCAGCATCAGGAACAAACAGCAAATGTCTTGAAAATTCACCTCAATTCACTGCTTTTGTTGCTCAGGGACTATCTCCAGGAGTAAAGGAGCGTGAGCATTCTATGAGGAAATAATTGAAAGGAATGAAGTGAAAGCATTTACCTGAAATGCACAGGGTGTGTTATCCAAACAATACACTCTCAGATTGTAATCCAGAGAATTGCAAGACAGGCAGCCAAAAACGGCGACTTTCAGCCGGCGAGCGGCGCAGTCAGAGATGGGTTCTCCAACAAGAGCATAAGTTCCAAAGCTGTTTAAGAGAATGTGACAGGCATGAGGATCCAACAGGCAGTAGCAAGAAGTAGTTTCCTCTTCCACAGACATCACTTCCTGCAAAATGAAATTCAGGTTTAAAAAAAACCAATAGGTCTTTGATAAAAGGAGTCATGACATTATTTGTTTGTCTTCAACTGGGATGCAGGTGTTCACTCTCTCTCTTTTCACTGCTCACTCTTTACTCGTCAGCGCTTGGGGAAGGGGCAGAGGACCCACCAGAGCAAATGCTCCAGCTTTAGCCCTGAGTCAGCAGCAGGACAGAATTGTGTGTGCAGCACATAACAGTAATGATGTGTGTAAGCAGTTTTAGCATCTTTTTTCCAAGGGCTCTTGACTCGCTAGCTAATTTTTTATTCCCAATGTCAAGTTAAGAAATTACCTTGGAAGATTAAAGTCAATAAGCAAACCCTGAACAACAGCTGGTATTTGACTTCCTTTAGAAGATCCATTACAGCTCTGTTTACCTTCATCAGAAAACTCCCCATCCCACCCCCGTGCCTTTCACACTCAGTTCTGCCTCACAGCAGCTGGTGTTAGACAGTTCCCTCATTCTAAGGTGCTGGTGACCCACCCTGATGGAGCTGAGGGACTCACCTCCCATTTCCCTTGCTGGTTCCTTTTCTTCAGGTGGATGTTCCAGTGCTGAGGGTTCACCTCTGCACAGTGTGGGATGGTCAGTGCAAAGGGTGTTCTCACACACACCTCTGATGGCCCACACGTCACTTCTGGTCCCAGCAGAACATCTGCACCTTCTGGCTGGAGGCTTTGGGGGGCAAGACAATAAAGTCCATCAGGCTCTTCTTCAGAAGGAGTGGAAATGAAGTGCAGATTTTGAGCTATGTTTTCATTAAGTATCTAAATCATCTGCTACAGCAAAGGGTAAGCAAGCTGTTCCTGAGCTAATTATCATGTATGAGCAGTAGCTGGGGATGAAACAAAACCATTCCACATCTACTCAAATCTTTGGTCAGTTCAGGATTCAGGTCTTTAAAATAGATTTCAATTTGCTTAAAACTAAATAAAACACTAAAATGACTCTATGGGAGTGAGCCCTGCTTGATGCACCAGCTGGCAGTATTGCCAGCCTTTTCTGCCTTCAAAGACTGTCATCAACAATATTTTCACAGTTGTGGAGATAAAACAAATTATGGCTTAAAAACAGTCTCATAAATTTTTTCCAGATTGAGTGTGATTTCCCTGGTTTGAAAACACATTTACATTCTGCTGAGGGAACACTGAGCCCACAGCAGGGACAGGGATTCTCTGCCCACAGAGGCTCCAGAGCAGAGACCCTCTCTGCTCCCTCCTTCCTCAGGGACAAACAAGGAGCTGACCCCCCTGAGCTCCCCAATCCTCAGCATTTTATTCTGCCCTCTCAGATGGGTGAAAGAGAGCACCACACCTCAGCTGCCTGAAGAAAAACCCAGTGTTTTGTTGGAAAAGAAAACACGACCTGTTTCCTTTTGTCTGACTTTATAGATTTTTCCCTTTAAAGAAGGAAAACAATCTCTCTGTGCTAATCTTGGTTTGGTTTGCTGCCTCTGCTTCTGCCCACAGAGCAGGAAAACAGTAGGCAAAATTTGCTGCTTGTTTTTAATTAACCTATTTTAATTCATTTCTGCAGAATCCTTGCAGATGAAACAGCTGGGTTTTTTTTTTCTTGCTTCCTTTTACATATCTTCATCTCTCATTGAAAGTGATCAAAACCCTGTAGCAGCAGATGGAGATGGGATCGGGAAGTTTTCACAAAGGAGTTCAGATATCAGAAGAGGAAAAGAAAGACAGATTTCATTTTAAGTTTTGCTGCATATTTCTAGGCTTTAAAATTTATGGGCAGTTCTTTATCTTTCAGTTCTTTAAGGAAAGTACCAGCAATCATTTGGGTCTAAGTCTTGAAAGCAAATACTTCTGTATTAGCAGGGATTTTCTTCTTGTCTCAGACACAGCCACTAATTGTCAGCACTTTTAGCTGGATCTGTGTTTAAGGTGAGGGAGGCAAGAGAAATAAGTGATGTACAGAACTCTGACCTGCCCCAGGCTGCAGTCAGGGTCCCCTCCAAGATGAAGTTTAGTCCTTCTTACCTGGAGTCCTTGTGAGTGACAGCCAGAGAGATCTCCCAGGAGCTCTCCTCGGGAATAGCCCCGTGAGGAATCAACAGACTCACTCCTGCAACACAGCAAAGGCACAACTCACCTGGCTCTCATTTTTAACATCATTTCTTTGCTGCCAATTTAGTGCTCTTCCAGATAATTTAACAAGCAGTGTCTTAAGACAGAAATACAAGGCAGAGAATTCTGAAGTCACTTCAACAATGCAAATGGAGCCTCTGCTGTGTCAGGGCACCACATGGCTGCTGGGATTTGCCCAGCTGCTGGTGTCAGAGAACAGCAGAGAGGCAGGAGGACATGGTAATGAAGCTGCACTGGAGCTGTGCAGGAGAGGGAAGAGCTCTCAGGAGAGGCTGTGCTGGATCTGCAGACACTCAGTGCTTTGAATGTGACCCCCTTACATAAGCTGCAGATCCAGTACCCAGCTCCTCCTGGGGAGCCCTGCCTTTGGAGCAGGATCCAAGTAAGCAACAGCTTTGATTAATGGGACTTTCATGCTAAAGACTTCAAGAGAGGCTGTAATTTGTAACAGTTCACAGAGGCATAATGTCTCTTTACTCCTCATCTCAAGCTTTGTTCTGATCAGTCATCTCCTGTGTGGGCAACATGCTCCACTTCCCAAAATTTGCATTAACGGAGCCCTCAGTTGTTTTTTTTTTACTTTCCTCTTTAATATTAAAATTCAGCCATAGAACACGTTATGCAAAGTAAGTTAAAAATTATTTTATAGGCTTTTCATGGAAAGGACCTACCCACCTGTGTTTGGAACCACTAAACGGCCACCCAGGTGCCCAAAAACAGCAGTTGTCTTCAGCTCACTGCGTGTGGAAATAGAAGAGAGGTTCTGGATAAAGGCAGCTTTATTTCTGGCGTGGATTGTACCAAATGCTCTGTTATTCCCATGAGGAAAAGTTCCTGAGTGTGCCTTTCCATATTCAGCCCTCTCTGTCACCCCCAGGGACACCATGAAGGAACTCTGGACCTTGACTTTGATGTCAGAGAGGGGGTTGAAGAGGGAGGATTCAGTCATCAGCTCCTTGTCCATGGGGTCCTGCAGGCAGATGGGGCCACTGTAGGTTCTGCTGACGGTCAGGTCGGGCTGCAGGGAGGAGTTGAGGAGCAGGGAGTTCCCTGCAGAAGAGACCAGAGGTGGCATCACTTGGTGATGGAGAATTTCAGCCCTGCAGCACATGAGCATTCTGCAGAGCTCAAAATCACATCAACGCTCCTTCCATCCTCCTATCCATCCCTTTTACAAAAATTATTCTCCATATTTCATGCATTTTCCTTCCATCCTTCCTTCTATCCATCCCTTTTACAAAAAATATTCTCCATATTTCATGTATTTTCACTTTCTCAGTTGTTCTCTATCAGTGCATCTTTACACACATTTCTTTCTTGTAACAATCACAACAGGGCTGTGCCCGTGCAAACAGTAGCTTAGGAAACTTCTTTTGGTTTAAGTTTTTCTAACTCACACAATGTCACTCTACAAGAATGATAAAGACAATGAATTTGTTCAACAAAGGGGTAGCAAACACAGGGGGGGACAGCTCTGCCCTGGCTCCAACGTTCAAGCACTGAGAGCTCAGCGCCTGGGCAGTGGGACCTCTGGAGAGAAGAAAATAAAAGCACAGCACTAACCTTGTCTGACTGATTTAAAATTAAATGTCTGGAAGCCTCCTGTCAGAGCAGATGAATCAATGACATCCACGCCGTACTCACTCTGACTCCGTCTATAGAGGGTGACTCCCACCACCAGCACGGCCACAGCCAGCACCGCGGCTCCCAGCCCCGAGTACAGCGCGATGTCACTCGCAGCCTCAATGTCTGCGGGGGGACAGAGACAGGGACTCAGTGGCACAGGGCACTGCAGGGGGCTTGAGACAAAACACGGAGCAAGAAGAACACCGAGAAGTGAGTGTGGGAAAACCTGAGTGACTCCCTCACTCCCTGTCTCCCCTGGATGGGAGCTCAGGGCAAGGGGGTGATTTTCTGCTTTTCTTTTTTCCCAGAAGGGAACAAAATGAGAATCAAACAAAGTAAAACCCACGACATTCCTAGTCACCAATTAGTGCTTAATGAACTGCAGCCCCAGCCCAGAGGAGGTCGGGGCCCCGGTGAAGCCCCGTGGATCTGTGTGTGTGGTAATTGCTGCCTGTTTTTCAATCCACCTCCTGACACTGTTACACAACATTTATTGAAAGCACATTTGATGGTAATGAAGTTTCTATTAACTATGATTAAGTTTCATAAAGCACCTGAAGATAATTTAAGATGTGCAGGAGCAGAAAACGAAACATTTGGTTTAGTACATTAGGAAATGTAATTGATTAAATTATCTCATTTACAATAAGTGCTTTCCAGGAGCTGCGTGGGGCCTTCACTTCCCCCCTGTCTCCCATCACAGTTTGCTGGGAGATGGGAAAGGTTTCTCCCTTTTCCCTTCCTCCCCTCACTCCCCCCTCTGGGCCCCCTCAGCGCTGCCCAGTCCTTCCCCTGACAGAGCTGGTCCTTGAGCCCAAGGATCAAAGCCAGAGACATTATTTAGTAGAACAGGCTGTTTCTCAATTATCTTCATAATTGACTTTGATTTTGCATCACGGATAATTCGTGTGGTCTTCAACTGAGGTCCTGCTTCATGGAACAGCAACAACCTGCCTTCTGTGTGTCTGACCCTTCAGGTCTCCTGGGTGCTAAAATCAATGCCATTAAAGTTACTACTTTAATAAATAAGAAAATAAAGCAATTTGACTGATAGCCTTTCAAGAGTCTCTAATTAAATGGGAAGTGCACAGATAAATCAATGGAAGACTAAGAAGCAGGAGAGTGGGACAAAGCCCCTGCTGTGGGTGGAAGGTGCCCGTGGGCTCCTCCAGAACAGCCTCTGCCAGGAGCACAACCAGATCTGAACCAAGGAAACCAAATTCCTCTGTGCATTATTTTAATCACAAGTCCTCAAGAGATCAACATGAAGATGAGTAGGAAGGGCTGCAGGAAGGGCTCCCTCTCACACACAAATCCCTGCAGAGTGCTCCCTTTCCTGTTTTCAGTCTAACACCAATGATTGCAAAGTTGCAAAGAAGATGCTTCCAGCAGGTGGGAAAGCTTTTCCCATAACACTTGGGTTTATTTAGTTCCTAAACAAATAAAAACAGAGTGGCAGAGAAGATGAAAAAATCATATTTACAAGAGAAAAAAATAACTTACTTTGGGATTTTATTTCATGAAGAGGTTTTTTATCTGAGAGAAAGAGAGAAAGAGAGAGAAAGAGAAAGTTGCACTTAATAAATTTACACGGAGCATATCTGTTTCCTGTCACTTCTCTCTAGCTCTATAAATGAAACATTTTTCCTTGTTTGCTGACAATATGAATATTTTATGTTGTCCATATTTTTTCCCTTCATCTTTTTTTTTTTCCTAAATCTCTCTCAGGATCCTTCTTTGCAGTAATTTCTCACGTGGTTAATTCAAGTATTTGTATTTGTTAGCTTTAGTGGATGAAGGACCAGAGAGCAGATTCTCTTTATCACCATTTTATTTACTGACTCCAGATCTAAAATTTATGCTAAGGACTAGTATTTTTTCTGCCAGGCCTTCTGGGCACCTTACCTTCCATTTCAGTTCTTATTTGTCAGCCAAAGCAAAGTTTCCCTTCTATTTTTGCCTTGCAAAAGGAACCAAGTTAACAAGTCGTGCCTGGTAAATAACCTCCAAGCACAGCACCACCTTTCCTGCATCATTCCCCGTGGGATGAAAAGCAGAGCAGAACAGGGATGTATTGGAAGATGAACAGAAGAAAAAGATTCTTAAAAAATAGGGTAATTGCAATTCCTATTAGCTGAGAAAGCAATTAAAGTCCTAAAAATAAAGTGACAGAAGTCCCTACATCCAGAACGCCCCAAAGGAGTGAGAGGATGACTCTCCAAGATGAAGGAAACAGAAGCACTTGGTACCACAACCTGTCTGATGGAAACCAGCTTCAGGCAGCAAGAGGAGCCACCAACAAACTGCTGCAAGGCTCTCAGAGTGTCAGTGATTTCAAGTAAGAGGTGTCTGGTGCTTCATAATCCCACCNGGGAGTGTCAGTGATTTCTCCAGGAACAAAGCCATGGCCATCAAGTAATGTCTGGTGCTTCATAATCCCACCTCTGCCCTGGGCCCCCACACCCTTCAGACCATCAGAGTTCCACCACACTTGTCCTCTCAAGTGTAAGTGCAGCAGGGAGGTGACAGACAGGACTGACACACAACTCCATCAAATGAGAGAAAGTTCAGGAAACCTTTCCCAGCCTTTCCTTGGATGCAGTGACCAAAGCAGGAGAACCACAGAAGGAGCCAACAGCTCAGTAATGGGGGCAGCCACAGGCACTGTCACTATTGGAACCACCTGTGGGATGGTTGGGGACACAAGGCTTAGGATTCATGGCCACGTGGCTTAGGGGGCACACACAGATGCAAAAGATGAAGAAGGAAGGGTAATGCAGGACCCCAGAAGCAACAAGAACTGTTTAAAAATAAAATGAATAGCTGTGCAGCCACAGGGATTAGTCTCTTGGCTGCTGGCTGGTGGGTGACAGCAGCAATTGCCAAGGCCAGCCCTCACTCACCTTGAATGCAAAGTCCTTCAGTGCAATTCTCTGACTCCTGGCTCAAGCCCTCACAGAATTTGCCTCCGTTCCTGGGCGGGGGGGCGATGCACTCGCGGACCCTCAGGTGCTCACACTCGGGGCTGCACACAGACCACTCACTCCACACCTCCCAGCTGCCATCCACTGAAGGGAGAAGGAGGAAAAACAAGTCTCATCGTGGTGTAGCACACTGAGTTCCTACCAAGAACACTTCTTTCACAGCTCTCTTCAGGCCATGCTGCTTGTGACTGTGACCCTGCAGGAGGCTCTGGGCCACAGAACAAGGTTTCCAGTGGCCTCTGTAACCACACTGAGCTCTTCAAAGCACAACCATGCCCCTGCTTTTCAGACTAGAAGAGCTGTCCCTATGTGTGAGATTTGAAGTTCCTCCCTAGGAGCCTGTGTGTATCTCACCAGGGCAGAGGGAGGTGCAGGTGATCTTCTGCACAGACATCCCTTCACAGAAGGCTCCTCCATTGAGGGGCGCGGGGTTGGTGCAGGTCCGGGATCGTTTCTGCCACCCCCGGCCACAGCGAGCGTTGCAGTTGGACCACTCTGTCCATGACGACCAGCCTCCATTGACTGCAAAACACAAACGTGCCGAGAGATGTCAAGCAAGAAAGGGGATGAGCTGCCCTCCCTGTGGGGCACAGTCCCCCCCTGCAGCAGGAGCACAGGCAGGTGCAGGTGTCACAGAACACAAATGTTTGTTGGAAAAGGAGTCCTGCCCTAAGTGCAGACTGACAGGGTGTGGGAGGGAGGGAAAAGCCCAGCAGTGGGTGCAATGAAGTTGTGATTCTGCCCTTTGGCCTCTCATGTCACATCTGGATTCAGCAGCTGGAGCCTGGACACTGCCCAGTCCCCATTACAGCAGCCTGCCCTGACCCTCCCTTGGCCTGTGCTTCAGGGCTTCCCGAGACAGACAAGGCTTTTTCTGTGCTTTGCCTTATAATTGGATCTTCCTAATATGTGGAGCAAGGATTGTTATTATTGCCATGACACCTGGGACTCCACCACAAACAAAAACCTCCTCGTTCCAACCATCTCAGCCTCCAGCAGCAGAAGGGAAATTCACCCTCCCAGGCAGAGCTTGGCTGCTTGGATTGGAACCAGCTGCACATGAAAAGCTGAGAATACTCCAGCACAAAGGCACCCAGCTCTGTGTTTGTCCCTCATTAGGAAGCTCTCACTGACCATACACCACAACTGTGGCCGACATGCTCCTCCTCTTGGCCACGATGTTGGCGGCCATGCAGGTGTAGTTGCCCGAGTCCGAGAGCCGCGCCTGGCGGATGATGAGGTTGTGGTCTGCTCGAGTGTCAATGTTCTCATCCAGGTTGGAATCTATGGGCTCCTCGTTCTTCAGCCACTCCACCTGCAGAAGGATGGAGCAGGGAAGAATCATAAATTTAGAACATTTTACAAAAAAATAAAATCAGGTGCTGTTACAGAGCTGAAAAACTGAGAGCAGAAGCAGAATCGACACATTCAACTAAAAGACTAAATAATTGGGAGTTATTTTAACAGTTTTTCTCAACCTGAAGGAGGTTGCACCCTGAAGTCAAACACCCCTCTCATCTCTGTTTGGATGAATAACCTCGTTTAGGAAGTTGTGGAAGGACTGGGAACTCTGTGGTAATGAGCTTATGGATTTGGTAGCTGCAGGCATTCATTAGCACACAGCTCTGCGCAGATGGTCTGCAATTTGTAGATTTTCCAGTTTATAAACAAATCTGCAAAAGCTGACCATCAAAGCCAATTAGATTTGATGCCAGACAGCAGGTTCCCTCCCAGCAGCATCTCTGGTGTGGGGACAGGAGGTGTGTGACCAACACTCCAGGCTCTGCAGCATCGTCAGAGGGACCCGCTCCCAGCGCCCTGCTGCCACACTGACACTGCAATTCAAGCAGCAAACATCTGCCCAAAGAGGAATTCAAGACAAATCTGGCTGTTTCTACCTTCTCTTAAAGCTCTGCCATAATGCTGTGAGACCACTAAACACAGAGAACACAATCCCTAAAGCACTGGGAGATGTGCCACCAGCAGATGATGTGTAGCAGGGCCAGGCATCACCTCCTGCCTCTTATCTGGAGGCTGATAGTGGTGCTGATGCTCATCCCCAGCAGCCTCTCCTGTCCCCCAGGAAAAACAAACTCATTCCCCACCTTTGCCTCAGCAGAGAAATGCTTTCCCAGGTGGAGAACTAAGAGATGAATTTATAGAAATAAAGCGATGACTTTAAAGGATCCATGATGAGAAAAGGTTGCTGTTACTGGCAGTGAAGTGACCTTTGCAGAAATTCAGTGCACACAAACACACACAAATCACCCAAGTGAAATAAAGGCAACAAAGAGCCCACGGAGCCTCCACACTGAGGCCCAGCAGGAGGCTCTGAAGGACCCTGCAGCACCAAAAGAGAGAGCTCCAACTCATTAGCATTTAACCTCCCTCACTTCATCAGCCCTGGAGCCCAAGCAGTGGTTTGAAACACAAAGAAAAACATTTCTTTTTGAGAAATCAGTCAGCCTGAAGATCTTAAATAATTCCAACTTGAGCCAGACTTCAAAACTGACAGAATAAGCCACGTCTGTAGAAAGATACCTGCTTTTTCCCCCCTCAAAATTCCATCTACTCGGAATGAAAATCCCCCCATCAGTTTGTAATGAAGGCTAATCACTAATGATCTACAGCAGGAATGCAGGGGCAGACATGGATTAACTCAGCCACAGCATGTTGGGTGGCAGCAGATGAATTAGCATAATCATAAATTTGTTCCAATTACAGAAAGCAATTATCAAAGACCAGCATTATCAAAGTAAAATCAGTTAAAGGCACCACATCCTAGGTAGATTGGCAAACTCTTTTTCTTTCAAAATAAAGCTGGAGCTGGAGTGATGCATTGAGACAGCAGCACATCATGGGGACACTTCACTTTGCTTCCTACCCTCAGACTCAGACAAATAAGCAGCAGAAGCCTCCACCAGTATAAATCACTGGGGGAGATTAATGAAAAACAAAAGCCAGCTTGCTGGATACAAACCATTCATATCTACCTTTATGATCACACAGTTGTTTTATCAACACAATCAAACCCATAACTCTTGCTGGGAGCCTATCTGCAGCAGACAGGAGGAGCAGGTCAGCCCTACCTGCTGCATTGCTTTGAATTAATCCACCCAGGGAACACTTCCCCAACCCTTTAATCACGGCGCTGTCACCCTCCTCTGCTCAGCAGATTTTTCCTTCATGAGATTGAATACATAATCTCATTTCATAAACCTGACACACACAGAGAGCAGCACAGGGCTTGCTGAAAAGGAGACCCCTCAGCTCTTACAGCAGGGACTGCCCCAAAGTGCTGCAGCTCCTTATGGGGTGTCCAGCTGCTGGGTGTGGGACTGTCCCATGGCAAGGGAAGTTCTGGAGGGGGTGTCCAGCTGCTGGGTGTGGGACACTGTTCCATGAAGCCCTGGAGGGGGTGTCCAGCTGCTGAGTGTGGGACTGTCCCATGGCAGTGGAAGCCCTGGAGGTACCACCCAGCTCTGACTTCTGGCTCTGTCCCTCAGCTCAACCCCAGCCAGTGTTTATTGTCCACGTGCCTTAAAATCACAAACAAAATTTCCCATTGTGGAAAAATCCAGAGGAGGGGAAGGAGGAGGTGAGTCAAAAGCACATCACAATAGGCTTCTGAGTAAGTACAATGGGAAGGTGACAGCCTGAACATGCTCCTCACATTGTAATGCCAAAGGTGGGCAAGGAGCTGACTCAGACAGGCTATTTTAAAACACTGATATAAAGACTCATTGCTAAATATGTCATTGCTGATGGTAGATTGTCTGATTGTTAAAGATACAATCAGATCCCCAAATAAGTATATCTTTATTCCTATTTCTGGAGGAACAAGTACCTAACATTAATTGCAACACTGGTTTTTACCTCGTGAGTGAATCAGCATCCATAATCCCAAAGGTTATTCCGTGGGTTTATTCTGGAGTTTTCCAGGGGGGGAAACACACACACACACAACTTCACTTTAGTTGTTTTATGGTAAGCAGAAATAATCCAGTTGGGACTCAAATCCTAGTCCCTGGCCTCCAGAGCTCAGCAATACAGGAAGAGAGGAGCCTCATCCTGAGCTCTTCTTTCTCCAGACACCTTGGAACCCAAAGATCCATCCCCAGACTGGGGTTGGAAGGACACGAAGCAGAGTGTATGTCTGTCAGGGTGTGAATTACAGCAGAAACAAACCATGAGGGCTCCAGGGAGGGTGTCCACGGAGCCACAGCAGCAAAGTTTGAGCTGGTTTTCAAGGCACAGGCATTTGCAAAGTCATTAGAGGTGCAGCTGACACTGAAAAAACATTTTTAGATAAGATTATTTGGAATGGTGTTTGCAGGGTTTTGCTAACGTGGCATCCTGATAGGCAGTATCACATCTGTACCAAATTCTCAGAGATAAGAAAATCAACACAGAAAGCTCACAGTAATTGGAAACAAAGAGCACAAACACAGAGATCTCTCCTCCTGCACCATTAAGTGCTTCTGAGCAAACACTGCAGACCCCTGCCCACACTGCACACCATGGTGTCTAAGAAAATGTGCCCTTCACAGACAAATCCAGCAGGTTCCTTGTTTTATAAAGTTATGAGTTTCAGAAGATTGATGAGCGTGGAGAAAATCCATCCTTCAGAGAGAAAAACAAACCAGCCCTTCAGGCCCCAGCAGAAAACACCCCCAAGAGGGGTTCCTCCACTGCCCACAGCAATGGATGGAGCCTCCAACCACCCTCTTTGGACCAAACAGTTTACAAATCCTTGTAGGACTCTCACACAATTATCTTTATTATTTATAATTATAAACATAATGTTGAAGTCTCACAACTTCTCCTTTCATGTTCAAGCATTCAAAATTAAGAACATTTCTGCAAACAGTACCAGAAAAATAGATGCTGCTGCAAACCAGTACATCAAAAAGAAAAGCCCCAAAGCACATGTCTTTATAAAAAGGAATTATCTATTCAGAGGAACTACAAAGTTATCTCACTGATTTTCTCCTTCTCATTTTAGCACTCTAATTCAGAAGTGTTTTGCTCCAACATTTCCATTTCATGACCTCAGTAGCTCCTGGCTGCACTGAATTACTTAGAAGTCAAACCTCTGAAGGGAAACAAACATCTCTTCTGCTGGAAGAAAGCACAGCACACACTTTGCTCTGTGAAATCCAGCACAGACACTTAGTTTAGATGGAACATCTGAGGAGTTTTTCCAGTCAAGTGCAGATTTTCAGGGAGCAGGATGTTTCCCAAAGCACTACATTGACAAGATGGGTTCTCCCAAACACTTTGCAGTTGCCAATGCCCAAAAGGGCATCCAAAATGTGTCTACTTCAATGTTAAATACCTTCACAATTAAAAAATGTGACTGTAACTTACCATTAATTGAAGCTGCCCAACCAGATATCCCAATTGGTGTAACTGGTGGTGTTGCCCTGCAACAGACACAGCTACAACCCCACTGAAATGTCTGTCACACACTGAGAGATCACCAGTTCTATGCAAACCCTTTTATTCCCCACTTCCCCAGCACAACTGTGAAATGTAAGGCTTTTCATTCGGGCATATTGAAGCAATAGCATTAAAGTGGCTTTTACAAGCTCTGATAATCACAAGCCTTTTCTGCCTGTGAAACCTGCTCTTTGTTTGAACCACTGCAGAGCATCACTCCAGGCTCCACACTCCGTGTTACAGCCACGGCTCTAATTCCTAATCCACGCTCCAGCCCGAGCTGAAAACCATCCAGGAGGCTGAAGATGAAGCACTTGAGGGAAAAAGACAAAGATAACACCAGAACAGACATTTCTCTGCCAGCAGACAAGTGATGAAGGGCAGGGAATGAACACTAGATTCAGCCAGAGATGAAACAGCATCTGAAACAAACTAAACCTTGACTCCGACTTGTCCATTTCCCTCTGAAGCAGCCACTTCAGGGTTTTACCAATGTGAACACTGGTTGCTTAAAAGTAAAACCAATCCATAGAAGAGCTTACATGTAGATAAATAAGCACTGAGACACACTGCACTCACCTCAGCTCAGTCTCTGGTGAAAAACAGAACCCATTTATTGTTTTGTAACTAATGCACCTCAGAAGTGAAGCCAATATTGATATTCCAGACACAGAGCCCAGATCTATAAGTAACGATGTAAAATGCATGCTGTTTGTGTTTAGTAATCACACTCAGTTTTCTATAACTAGAAACAAGAGTCATTGAAGACAGTAATTCACCAGCCTTTTTTACTACGACACCATTATCCTGCCATATTCCACTTCAGTGTGTGTCTGCCAGTCCATAAATACACGGGGCTGCAGAGAACAGCCCCTCTCGCTGCCTTTGCACTGCTGCAGCTTCTCAGTTTTATGTGGCTTTCACATTTTGTTGATGTGTTTGCAATGGGATACATTCTGCCCAGATGAGAAATGATTTGAAATTTCCATTAAAAGCTACAACAGTAAATAACCCTTGGAAGTGAGGCAGACATCCACTGAACATCTACAGCACTCCATTAAAACGTCACAATCCGTGTTAAACGTTTGAAAAACTAACAGTGGGTACAGCACATTTAAAACTTAAATCTATGCATATATTAAATGATAAAGATATTTCTGAGTATTCCAGGAACCTCTGCAGAGCACTCGACACGAGTTTACATCCATCAGCAGCAGTTTAGCACAACAGCTGCCCTTTCATTACAAAGAAACCACCACTAAGTCAGGCGGGGGATGCAGAGAGCTGCAACTGCTGCTAATGCTCTAATACCAGCCATACAGTCTCAGAGAGTTTTTATTGATAATAAAAGGGATTTAGAATGCATTTTAAAGTCAGCTTCTGCTCAGATTTGCACCTCACACACCTCGATGGAGCTCAGTGCTGTTCCATCAGGCATCTCTAGCTGTGAAAAGGCTCCCTGAGCCCATCTCTGTATTTGGAGCAGACTCTCACCCTCCCTCAAATCTGAGTCACAACAAGTTCTCCCATTAAACCCTGCTCTCAACAAGGTGACAGAAACTCCTCCTGATGGGGAATTTCAGCACAGAACATGGAAGTTCTTAACCTGAATAAAAGAACATTAACAAACCTGATTAACTCCACTGGATTAAACAGGAACAAGCTCTGACAGCTTGAGAAATCCAAACCCCTTTTGTCTCTGATTCCGCAGTAACCTGCCTCCAACTCACCACGACTCCTGTCTGAAAAGATTACTAGCTGCAAAAGCAAACACTCCTTTGCTCCTGTACCAAAAATAATTAACATTTTAATCTGAAGAATTAATAAGGTAGAACATACACGACAGAAACTATCCTAAACTTAATTAAACAGATATTGAGCGAGCATTTTCCAGGTTACAGTTGGAGATTGGTCTGACAAGAGTCACAGAGAGCAACATGGTGGCTGCTGAAAAGCAGAGGGCAAGAAGGAATCACCACCCCAGCACCAGAGGATGCTCCCTCTGCCCTCTCCCTCCTCATTTCCTGTGTTTGCTGCCTGTGTGGCAAAGCAGCAGCCCCCAGCAGTCACATCGATCGCAGACACTACACCTAAGCTGGTTCAGAGCTGCAGAAAATGACAGAATCAAGTTGTCCACATCCCTCATTGTTTGACTTGGAAAGTAAATGATGGTGCCACTGACAGGCAGCAACTCCAGCACTCAGTATGTTCTTAAAATTAATGGAAAGAAAAATATCCTTTGGCAAGAGTACAGGGAAACACTAGGGTGTGATGAGGGTTAGCGACCTGCCAGCATTATGGAGATGAAATCTGCCCAAAGTTGCTTTCTACAGCCCAGGTAATGGCTCTGAGCTGAGCTACAGCACACTAATGGCAGGGCTCTAACACACAGAAAATGGGGATACCACAGGTATTTCTCTAGGATGAAGCTTAACACTCATTTAGAAACTAACAGCTTGCACATTGTGGGTGGATTTAAAGTGGAGAAGTAGGAGCTGGGGGGGGACCTGGGTGTGTGTGACCCCCCCTGTGCAGAGCAGAACTGAACCCTCACCCTCTGTCTCACTTTGCAGAGTGAGGATTAGACAAACCCAACCAAACAAACCCCAACAATGACACAATCAGCATCTATTTTGCATCTAATGAAACACAAGACGAGCTTCTTTCTCCATAGTTATTTCAAGCCTTATGTTTTCATCTCAGCCTCCATCCAAACTCTAATGAAATGAAGTCTTGGATCAGAATCATGGATGTGTTGCCAGCACAGGGGTGTGAAACCTTCAGCACTTTTCAGTACCCAAGGAATGGCTGAGCCAGACCAGCCAGCTCAGGGATTTTCATCCACACATTTAACTAACCAGGTCCTCTTCAACTTGAAAACATCAAACCAGTCCAAACCCTCACACTTACTGCCCCAAACCTGAACCATCATTTGTCTGAGCCTCAAACCCACTCTCTAAAGACCCTGAGTTATTTCCAGTAGACTGTTTCCCTTGACTAGCACAGAACTACATCTTTATATGAAATTTATTTTCCAAAGCAAACATGACAGGTTAAGATTTACAGGCTTTACTAGGAGCAATAACTAATTTACCATCACCGTCAGTAAACTGGGGTTTCAGGAGAATTCTACAGTTTCTAACCCTCACCTCAGCTGCAGGGACTCCCTCAGGTGGCCGACAGTGGAGCACGATCATCCCCTCAATAGGAACTTCCTTCCCTTGTGGATCTTGCTCAAAGTTTTTCCGTAAATCTGCAGAATTTAAAGCAATAATTCATTAGAGCTCCCAAAGCCATTCCTCCCCAAACAGCACCATGTATCTCTAGAAATGTGCAGCAGCATCTTTCCCAGTGCCCTATTTTAAAAGCAATTCATTAACAGCTGTGCCTACAAATGCCTTTATTAGGATGAAAAATGGAGTGAGACCCACATTTTAATTTTCCCTGCATTCCACACTACCATAAAGAAATACTCACATGCTTTTGCAGAGAAATATGGAGTGCTGCAGCACTCAGAGCCTCCCACAGTGCCTGGGGCTGTGCTGATGCCTGTGGGTAGGGACGGGCACTGGGGACAGGCTGAGCAGAGCTGGGACACAGGGATGGCTCTAACAGTCCCAACACGGGGCTCCACTTGCTTCTGCTCATTCTGATTTTTACTCATTCTGCCATATCATGGGATTGGGAAATCACAGCGCGGAGCCAAGTCAATAAAAATTCAATTGAGAATAATAAGTCCTTTGCAGTGAGCAGAGCAGGGGAATCACCAGCTCCCTCCGTCTTGTGACACTTAATGCAGCGCCACCAAACAATTGAATTTACAGATATTTACACATTCTAACTAAATCAGCCAACAAAGAAACAAAAAGCAGAATATTCCCAGACCTTCCAAAGTGTGGAGCAGCAGAAGAGCCACTACTCACAGGCGATGCGGACGGACGCCTTGCGGCTCTTGGAGGTGCCCAGATGGCTCCAGGCCACACACTGGCACCAGTAATCCTCTGGCCCGTGGAAATCCTCCACCTGCTGCCTCGTCACGTTGATGAAAACCTCCCGAACCTTCAGCCCTGAGGAGGAAGGTGCAGACAGTGAAGGGATGCAGGATCTCCCACTTGGGCGCAAAGCAAAGGCTGGCCAAACCTCTTCTTTTAATTAAACAACTGCACTTTTAATCAAGGCAAAGGCTTTAATTACTTTGACAATAATATATCGCCACTAATTAAATCCTAAAAGCTGAGCAGGTCATAACGCAGCGAGCTGCAAGAGCTGCCCACCCACTGCAGTCTGCGCAAGGATCTCACACCTCCCTCACAAACCCTGGCCCCTCCGTGGGAACAGAGCCCCAAATTCTCCTTTCCCAGCAACAAACAGCCGCCCACCCCGCCAGGAAAACTGCTCCCAGGAAATGACGCGGGCTGAGAAATCCAAGGGAATACAAAGAGGCACCTCACAAACAAGAGCAACATTTTACCTGCGACTCCTGCAACTCTAACGAGCACCACGAGCCCAGCCCTTTAAATTATTGTGCAAATTACAACCATCATCTTTTGTTCCACAGCACAGCCTCACAGAATATGAAATTACAGCCATGGAAGGGAGATGCTAATGAGCTTTCTGCGCTGCTGGATGGTTTAGCTGCAGATAGACTAATGCTGGCAGCAGATGAATAATTGCTCTCCATGTACTAAACACAACAGAGCTCCACACAACTCCAGCATTTGTCAGCTTTATTTGTTTAAATGAGAAAAGTGCTGACAGTCGTTATTGCTGTAATCCTTTTATTTATCAGACAAGAAAACTCTAGTTACTCCTAGCAGGACTGATCCTCTGGTGAAACCCAAAGTTGAAATATTTGTAAACTAATCATGAGGTGCACGCTGCAATGTTCAGCTTGGGAACAGCCACGTTTGTGTCCCACATTTGACTCTAGAAATAAAGACACTGCCAGGCTCCCCAGCAGTCCTAAAAACCCAACAGCCTGCTGTTCACAGAGGGCCAAGGAAGAGTTCATAAATAACTTATGGATTTGGATAGATGATGGTGAGAACATCATGGCCAGTCCCTCACCACCACACTCTGCACAGCCCTCAGGACCATGGTGGGAGTTATGGGACAGACCCCAAAGATGCTCAGGATTGTGTATGTGATTGGATGAGACCCCAAGGATGCTCAGACAACACCTGTGGGGTGAGACCCCTCCCTGGGCTGGATTCAAACCTGCAACATTTGTATTCCAGATGCCATTGCTGAGCCTGCACCTCCTTGTCTCCAACTCATTCTTACTGGTGTTATTTAAAAAAAAAAACCCTAATGTTACTTTATCTTTTCTTATCCCATTATTAATCCAAGGCTTAGAAAGCATAATTGCAGCACTCACAAGACAGAATTTCATTAACCATATGGAAGAAAAACACTCAGGGACGACATTTATTCTGTATTGATTCAGCAATGCCTTCAGAAGGAAAGGTTATGCCTATTAAATTATTTTTGAAAAGGTAACAGTAAAAATTAAAATTCATCCAGATTAGCATTTACAAAAAGCCGTTAGTAGGAAATTGCTGCAGAACGTGTCACTTGAAAAGAAAGCCAAAGCCCACTTCAGGAGATGCAACTTCCTTTCAAATGGTGGGTTTTTTTCCTCTAAAAAGGAATTTCTTGCATTGAGACAGAGGATGTTGTGCACACGCTGCTATTTCTGAGACATGGAGTTGCCTAGCAATCTGGGAATTTAGAAAGGGGAGAAAAGCAATAACAAAACAGAGTAGTGAAATTACAAGAGGGTGCAGCATTAAATTGGTTTGCAAGAGTTATCAAGATGCTTCTAAAGGAGAAGCCAGACGGGAAGTGCTGGGAGCTCAATCAATTCTGGAGATCACTTTCAGCTTCCTCCCCATGTCAGTGGCACCTCCTGTCCCTGGCTCCTGAAGGAGATCCCTTACCTGTGGCCTCGTCCATGCTCTCCTCAGACACGTGCTCATTTTGATGGACCCATTCCCCATTGCACTTGAAGAAGATCTGCATGGCTGGCACAGCTTTGCAGCGTAACACAATGGGGTTGCTCTTTATAATGTAGGCATCATCTGGCTCCTCCATAAAATGAGGCAGAGTTCCAGGAGCAGAAGGGATGGACTCAGGAAGGGCTTCACTGTTGTCATTTCCTGAAAAGCAAGGAAAGAAAATCACATGTTTTTTATGTTATTGCACCCTTTGCATCATCTTATTGCATCAATTAAATACCTCAGCAAAGGGAGCACTGCGGGGAACCAGGGACTGCTTAAAAACATGCCCTAAAGCCCATCACTGCTGGATTTCACACCTCTGCAGGCAGGAGCTCCTCAATCTCCTGCACATCTTCAAAGTCCCAAGTGGTGTCTATAGATCTCAGCGAGCCAACTCCTGCTATCAGTGTATTAGTTTCATCAGACCCTCTGCTTCCTATAGATAGAAAGTATAAACTTCCAGCAGCTCTACCATAATCCTTCTCATCAAATATTTGGGCGACAGGTGGAAAATTGTTCTGCCAGCTGAGGAAGACAAAATCCATTCCTCCTGGCAATTTTCTGCAATGAAAACTCCAAAAAAATGAATGTGCAATAAGTTGTGGAAATAAATCTAAAATATTATCACACAAAAGCAGTGTGCTCAGAACCTTCAGCTGCAAACTAACTCTGCTTATCAGAATTTTAAAGAATCTCATTTCTTCTGCGTGCATGGGACCAGCCATTAAGCTGGAATCTTCTGTGTGAAACTATTAGTTCCACACCTGGCTTTGCCCATTTGACTTTGCTCTGACGTGCACAAGGGCTGCTTCCATCATGGCTCTCCTTTTGCATCCATCAAGGCAGTCTGACAGCAAAGCTGGAAGCACAAACTATCAGCTCCATTTTCACTCTCAAAATGGATCTTGTCCATAAGAACAAGACACAGACCTGAGAGGTGAGAGGGTGCCCCAGGACTGGGTGAGCCCAGAGCCACGAGCAGGGTCCCCTCTGCTCCTCAGACAGAGAGAGACAGGACTGCAGGAACTCCTTGGCAAAGCCAGGAGTAACCACGTGCACACACTCGGCCATTGAACAGCAACTCAAGCAGTTCCCTCTCTGACACAGAGCTCACATCCAGTCCCTTCCCTGCAACTGAACAGAAAAGCTCCGTGTCCCTGAACACCCTCAGGTCTTGTATCCCTCTGAACAGGGACTGATTCTTCAGTGAGCAGGACTTCCTCCACAGAGAGGATTTTTATGCTAATATGAGTGAGGCCATTTTCTCTGTCCTCATTTATTTCATCTTCCTTCCCTTTAAATATCTTATGAGCTATAGCTCAGGGCTGTGGATTTCCCTCAATGCTCACAGTCCTCATTTCATCTCTCTGCACACGGCAGACAGCACAGTTTAGTTATATATATTTATATAAAACAGAATAAAAAATAAAAGCATCACACCTTTATCCACAAATTCTACTCCGAATCTTTGTCAAACTCCTGTGGAAAGAAGTTCAGCAAGAACTTTCCCCAAACCCTGCTACAGGGCTGCAGGAGGGCAGGGCATTTATTTTCACCAATGAGAATTAATATGCTCATAAAACATTAGCAGCCTGCTCTGTGCCAGCAGAGATGGATGAGTTATCCTATTGGAATCCCTTATGTATTCTAAATCTATCTATATCTGTGTTATACATATTTATTAAAATGATATATTGCATTTATTAAATATTAACTGGATTACAAACTTGAAGAATCTTTCCTACACTCATACATTTATTTAACATCTAGATTATTTTTAAGCAGTATGCAAGGAATATAAATCTTTAAAGGAAAAAAAAAGATTCTCCAGCATTCAAAACAGATGAATCTGCAACAAGAAGTCCTGCTGTATGCAGTGTGTGGAGTATTGAAGGAAAGAATTAAATTAAAAATTAAAATGAGAATGGGCAGTGTAATTTCCCTCTCAGCTGCTTCCCAGTTCCTTAAACCTTTCCCTTTACTTTTCCCTTTGCAGACTGGGAATCCTGAACGTCTGAGGCTGCTCCTGGCTGAGCTCAAACAAACTTTTTGGCCATTTTTCTCCCCAGCAGCTCCTGCCACAATCAAGAACATAAAAGGGCTGTTTATTCATCTGCAGGTGGGGGGAGAAACAAAAGAACCCCAAAACAAAGCAAAAAAAAATCCAACAAAACCCCTCACATTTGAAGATTCTCTCCAGAGCCCCCAGCACTGAAGGTGCTGACAGCTTTGTGCTGCACAAAGATTAATAATTTTCAAACCCTGACATTTTCCATCTGAATCACACTCTAGTTGGTGAAAAACCTTCTCTCTGTGCTGCTCTTCAGAGAGGCCATCTCAGGCTTTGGCTGTTTTTGTCACATTTAAGACCTACAAAGACACTCAGCAAGTTGTGGTGCTGCAGAGTGAGCTGCAAACCCTTCTGATAACAAACTTTCTTCTTCTCCTTCCAGAGGAGAGGAACATCTCTTGAATCCAGCCCAAGAGACCCAGAGCTGCCCAGGCTCAGGGGGACTTTCACCATCACAGAAGACCCAGACCCAGACTCCAAACCCAGCACCAACTGTCTGGGGCTGCCCCATCACTCCCTTCTCTCCTCACCCCTTATCAGAAGGGATGAGAAGAGTGTGGAATTATTCAAGCCCTGTGTTCAGATGCTCCATAACAATATTCTTTTCAGAGCTGTGAGATGATAAAAATCACTTGTTATTTCACTGCTGTTTGAGTCATCTCCTCCCCAAGAAAAGCAGCATTATTAACCCAGGGTGTTTATCGCCAGCTCTGTGATTGAAAGCCCTTTTGTTCCAAGACTTGAAGATTTATTTGTCAAGTCTGACAGCTCTGATGTAGCCTTGCAGTGAACATCAGTGTCTGTAAAGGAATTTATAAACTCATGAGCTGTAGAAAATAGCCCAAATCATGGCAGAGTGCGATATTTGAAATGAGAAGGAGACAAAGTAGATATCTAGATAAAAAGCTGCATTTCCATAAAAAAATACTCACTAAAAGGATAAGAAAGCATTTCAGAACACTCAGTGCTGGATCCCACGTGTATTTAACATATATTTTTGAGATTTCATAGAGGATGTACACATCTAAATTCCACCTGAACATCTTTCAGTCTAGATCCTGAAAAACCAACAGCTACAAATGACTTAGGAGAAGAAGCTCTCTGTAGGATTAACCCTGTCATGTCTTTAAGTGCTGTATTATGACATGTTTTAAGTAACTTTCTTAACCAGAAAACTCTGAGAAAGCCAAGCTGTGGCCCAGCTGAGCCCAACCCCATCCAGCTACAGCAGGAGCTGCTCAAAAGCAAATCAACTGATGAGACCCACAGTCAACACCCAACCCAGAGGGAACCAGCTGGGCACAGAAACCACTGGCCAGACCCCTCTGGTGGGAAACTGCAGAGTTCCCCTGAAGTCAGGAACTGAAAACACAAATCCTTTCATTATCCACAGCCTGGCTTATAGATTTATACGTGTCTATAATTGGCTTTAACTCCGTCCCTGCCATTAAATCTGCAATGTGTCAGACACAGCACGGGGGACACGCCACGTCTCGCCGGCCCTGGCCCCTCTCCAACAGCACCAAAAGCTCTTTTGTCAATGCAAGAAGAATAAATCAGAGAAGATGTATTTCACCTTTTCCAAAGCCAAGCAATCAGCTCATCCATCATCTTCCATCAGCGAGAACTTTAGTAAATAGAAGCAGACTAGGAGTCGATAAAATATGCTTAAATACCACCCAGGCCTTTCCTTGCTGGGCTTTTAATTTGGTAAATAAATGCCTCTGGTCGGGCACACACCCCAGAGTCTGCTCCTGACACAGATGAAGTGCTCTGCTGCTGCCTTACTGCTGCCTCCTGCATCTCCCAGGCACAGACCCCCCTCTCCAGCTCCCTGCTGCTTAATTCCAAACATTAAAAAGGTGCACGTGGGGGTAAGAAAACTCTGGAGTTAAAAATATAACCCTTTTTATGGTTTTTTTTTAATCTGTTAACTACACAAACAGGCAACGTCTGTGTCTTACAGGCAAGAAGAGAAGTGCAGTAATAGCCAAGGAATCTGGTAGAATACGTTGTTAATTAATTTGAGCTGAGCCCCAAAAGGCACACTCTGCCTCTTTTTTTTGAGGCTTAATTAAGAGCTCTATCAAGGGACAAGAATGGCCATGAAATCACCATGTAGGAATTGAGCCCCGTGGGCCAGAGAAGGGACTTTCTGGGGCTCTGTCACGACTGAGAAGCTTTTTCATTCTGATCACCTCTGCATCGATCTGCTGCTAAAGAAATGCATTCGAAAAGGTGAATACCTAATCAGTTCTTATTATTATGTTGATATAAAATCCAATACTCCGTCCATAAAATGAAGTAAATGAAGAAAAAGGATCCACAGAGACTTGATTTGCAGGAGTGCTGAGCATCTACACAGCACAAGGCAACAGCAAAGGAGGCCACAGCAATGCCCTCAGCACAGGGATTTGGCCAAGGGATGGTTGGCATCACCCACCTCCCTCCCCTTGGTCTCAGCAGCTCCTGCCCCACCAAGCCCCAGGACCAGAGATTTCCTTCTGGAAGCATCTGAAACCACCCAAGTGCTGGGGTTCTTTGTGGTGTTGGCAGATTTCATACATAAATTAGCTGATGTTATGGATGCTTCAAGAATAACTTCTTTTTATTCCCCACATGCTTTGCTATTATGCTTAGTAATGCACTACACAAAACACTCGCCTTGTCAAGCACCGCAGGGAAAAGCAATAAAAGTTTCAATAGAGAAGGAGCAAAATGAGAAAGAAACATTCTGCAGTCTGTAATGAGGTCCTTCTGCTCTCCTGCTGAAGCTTCTAAGAGCAAGGCAGGGATATTCAATATCATTTTTTTAATTAAAATACTCAGATAGAAACTTGATCAAACCCCAATTTTTCAAAGTAACAACGTACCGGCTCTTTTGATGTCAAGGAGTCATCTCATTACCAAATCCCATAAATTCCATCCTTCTCACTTCTGCTACTTTTTTTCCTTCGTGGTTCAGAGAGAGAAATCCACCCAAGTGACAAGCACCTCCTCACTGGTCTGTTCCATGGAGCAACCAACCCTGCTCCCCACAACCCTTCTGTTTGCTCTGCCATCACCTACAGCTCTTGTTATTTTCCCTCCTCCTTGTCCCCAGAAAGCACACACACACAGAGAACTTTTTATCTCTTTTTAAAAGCAATATAAATTTTTATCTCTTCCTCTGCTGTGAGATAAACAGGAAAAGCTAAACATGGAAGCTCTTTGGAGAATTCAGATGGTCTGGTGGCCCAGTTTGTTTCCTAAAAGTCACATTTTATGGGCACTATATTATCACTGTGAAATATCACCTCCTGGTGATGACACAGCAGGTAATAAACCCCCTCTGCCGGGCAGGAGAACAGTTGGGAGCTATTAAGGAAGGAGGGAAGAAGAAAGGATGGAAGAGCAAGAGAGAAAAAGCCCAAAGGAGCGGCTGCCTTTTAATATTCATCAGCACAGGAGCAAGGCACACACCGGCATTTCTCAAACTTCATAAATACTTCTGACACCCAGCAATGGACCTGGAATTAAATAATCCCCAGCTCTGGGGAACAGCTGCCACTAAGAGAAATGTTCTGAGCCAGTCTGAGCAGGACAATGACCATCAGGCTCCACTTTCCAGCCCCAAAGAAACAACCCTGTTTTGGGATCCCCCAATCAGTCCCCGGCCAGCTCTGCCTAACGACACTGCACCTCACAGTAACCTCCAAGTTCACCATTTAATTCTCCTGCTGTGCTCCCAAATGACACCAGAATTGTGTTGTTTGCACTTTGCATCTTGTGAAAGCTGCAGCAGCCCTGCACGTTCCATGGGGGAGGATTCCTAATTTATGTAAAGTATTACAGAAAATGATCTATATGACAGCTTGGTGTAAAACGCTAAACGCAAGTCATTACTCACTGAAGATAATTTGAGAGTATTGTGTCAGGGGAGACATTAGATTACAAAGGATAAAAAGTAGGAAAAGGTATTCACATATTTATTTCCTATTTGCATAATCACCTGGAGGAGATGGTGGATGTTCTCCTGGGCCCAACTAGCACACACTGAACCCAACACCACTTTGCAAACTTTCTGCTGTTTTCCACAGGATCAACACTTTTTCTGGTCTCACAAAGAGGGAGAATGAAAATTAATCCTTTTTTTCTTTTATTTTTTTCCCCCAGGCAAAATGCATTAGAGCCCAGTTAGAGCCATGTGTGGATTGACACGGGACAGCAGCTAATGAGGTGTCTGCAAATGGCAGCCACACGTCAGCAGCTTTGCAGCAATTTCTCCAGAATGAATGCCCTGTCAGAGTGTGGTGAGCACACAAAGCCTTTCTCTCCAGTTCTCTTTACCAGCTGTGGCTGCCTGTCCTTCCCTCTCTTCCTTAATTCTCCTTATGCTCATTTCAGCTTCCATAGCCTGAAGGTTTTATCTTCCCACGGAGTTCGTGTACTCAGAACTCCTTGGTTTTAATGAATCCATCTCCTGGTGTGCCCTCCCTTGCAGCAGACTGTTTATACAACTCCTTAGATGTCTCTAGAAAAGGAGGGCTGCTGGAGCTGATGGTGTTTTATCTCCCTTGGTCCCTTCTGTTTCTGATTATCCCAGATGCTGGCTCAGACAGATAAGCTGCTCAGCACCACGGTGCTCCAATGAGCAAGTTGAGTTGGAGTTGCAAAGCTCTCGCATTCCCCTTCCCTGCATCTTTAGGATGACTTTGACCAGCTTCTAATTGGGGCAGGGAAGGGTCTAATGGAGCCCTGTGTAGATCCCTGCACTGCAGGAGGACCCCTCTGCAATGCATTAAGGAAAGTTTAAAGCAGAAGACATCCTGTGTGTAGCTGCAATCACGCAGAGAGCACCTGCAGTGGGCAGCTCTCCTTCCTCTCTGAGCTACAGCACATGGCTCCTGCCACTCAGACCAACAGAACCCTTCCTTCCTTTCCATGTCACCAGTGAGACCTGGTGACACGCTTAACTTCACACCTAACAGCCACATGTCCCCAAGCCAGAGCTGAGTGTGAGTGAGAAGCAAGACAAGGTCATCTCCAGAGAGGCCCATCCATTCTCGTTAGCTCCAACAGCAGCAACTCCACACCTGCATACTCAGGGCTTCTGGCTTAAAATACTAAATTAAGATTTAATACTTCTTGTCAGTGAAGATGCAGACACTGGACTAAAGACAAACAGAGGGAGCTCTGTCTCCTCTGCAGGGTCAGGGCAGCACAAAAACCCCTCTCAGGGGGAAGGCACCTCTGCAGCAAGTCCTTGACTGCCCTTTGGAAAAAGGAGGATGAGTTGGAGCAAAACATTCACATGTTCAAACACTGACCCACGTTAAGAGTGAATCAAACACACAAGCTTTGGTTGTGTTCCTTCCATGCTCATCAGAATTCTTCACAAGCACTAACTAAGGATTTAAAAACAAGCTGGCAGCCACGGGAGGAAGCGTCAGGCAGAGACAGAGCCCTCACTCAGCTCACACCTCAGACACTGACACAGCTCCTCTCACAGAAATGAGAAGCATTTTTCACATTCCCCAACTTCTTCTGCTCACAGGAAGATGGAGATGAGAGCTCAGAGGGAGATTGGGCAGAGCCAAGCTCCTGCTGTGCCTGGAGTGCCCAAACACAGCCCCGGAGGTTTGGCTGAGCTGCTGGTGCCAATGGGAGCACACAAGGGAGTCTCTCTCCAATGGCAAGAATCAAGTTTTCTTGAAAAGGAGGATTTCAGTTGAATACGAGGAAAAGCTTCTTGACAATGAGATGTGAGAATGTGGGAGTTCCTCCAGGGAAAGGTTGGGAGCATCACCCCAGATGTGTGGAACTTCTGTACATCCACTGGGAAGTGTCTGTGGGGAGTGGATCTGCGCTGACACACAACAGCAACTGAAGTGAATTAAAGGTGGGACCTAAAACTTTCATGCTAAAAATCACACACCTCTTCACACATGAGGAAGGCTGACACAAGGCAGATATAAATGAAACAAGCTTTATGAAATTCCCATCTTTCTTCTTCATTGATAAATTAACAACATAGAACCTCCTCAAAACCCACCAGCTGGGAAAGGCTGGTGGAAACATTGGGAGACCCAGGACATGGGGTCTCCTGTGAGAGCAGGAGCACACCTGTAAGTCCACTCTGCTCCAGTTCCCAGTAACAAGACAGATCAGCACTACCCTTTTTTCCCCCCTAAACATTTTGCTGTCGAAGCCAAGACGTGCCCAGAGAACCAAAGGACACCTCTACTGAATTTACTAACACAGTCTAAAGATAAATTTTGCATGTGTTAGCATTCTACTTCTGTGTAAAAGATAGCAGAGAAAATCCTTATAATTTTAAAGATAAAATATTCAATTGAAATAATGGCATTGCATCAGTGCCAGATAACTGTTCACACAAGCTGAAGATCCACTGTTGTAAACCCCTTTATGAGGCTTTAGTACTTGGAAATGAAACTGTAAATGGGGAAGTGGAGATTGCTTTGATTTAGAAAATTGTTGCCATTAAAGAGTTTACGAAGAGCCGAGTGTTTCAGCATCATTATCCCCAATGTGTCAAAGTAAGCACTTTCACAATATTTAAAGCACTCCTAACTTCCTCATAAATAGCATTTATATTCAGCCTATCAACAATTATATTCCCATCCCTCTGTGGTTGTGCAGCAGCATCACCTGAACAGATACACACCTCCACCTGACACAAACAATGAGGGAACAAGAGACCACCGGGGTTTAAAAAGTTTAATAAATAAGACAGTATTTAGTGTTTGGCTGCAGTTTGTTTATGTTTTATACAGCCAGAGCAAAGATATTTATCTCATTTTATTTCTTTCCAAGACATCCAAAAGAAAGGCAGCAGTTTGATGTGTTTGAGGAGAAAGCCCTGGCTCTGCTCAGTGCATCTCCTGGCACGTGGCAGAGCAGGAGCTCAGCTGCTGGGACATGCCAAGCTCTGCCAATTTCCAGCCAAACTGTCCCAATCAGGGTTTTGTTTCACTGACACAAACTGCTGTTTGCTGCTGAGCTTGGGACTGAGCATCACACAACCCTCTGCTGTCACACCTCGTCTCCCTCTGCCTTTTCACACAGCAATTCTTCTCCCATTTCTCCACAGCAAGAGCTCACCTAAATCCACAGCACATCTCAAACTCAAACCATCCATGAGATACATTTTTATCAGCAAACTCTTTCACACAGACTTGGTAATTTTTTCCCATTTGATCCTTCAATATTAAAGACATTTCGTGCTTCAAAGACGGTAAATCAAGGACTTTGTCTCTAGGCTCCTGCCAAACCCTCCCTGACAGAAAGCTCTCTCACACACCACAGTGAAATCTTGGGGATTCAAGAGAATTTACTTTTTCCACTCTCACCATTAGTTAATAGAGCTCTGAGATCTAAACTTGGATTAACACTGATTGACTTTAGAAATGCTACTGCTGGAACCACTCTTTGACACAGCTTACTCTCACTCATGTTTAGGTTCAAATCACCAGCTTTTAACAGTTCTTCAAGTTGTGATAAATAAATAACAATTTAAGAGATCAACAACTCCACTAATTGGCTAACTGTGCATTAATTGGCACACACATGCCAAATATCTTAGCAGAATAAAGAGAAGAAAACAGAGGCAGATAATTTACAAAACCAGAGGTTCCCCAGTCAGGTTTTTGCTGTTCTGACACCAACCACATCCAAGTTCATCACTTGAACTTGAACAGAGTCACTGGACAAGCACTCCATTTCTCCACACTCAGTCCAACTTTAAGGACAAAGATTATATTCAGAGCTCCCAATATAACCCTGTTTCCAAAGGGAAGATGAAGAAGCAAGAAGGAAGAGCCTGGAGGACACGGCAGCTGCTGAGAGTGACCCTTCAGGGGCTGGGACATTCCAGCTGCTCCCCAGGGAACCCTCCACGTGCCACCCCACACTGCTCTTGTCATTTATAAACACACTTATCACTTCATCCCATTCCGTAGAATACAGTGAAAAAAAAAAGCCTGGAAAGCTGAAGCATCAGCACATTAAAGAGGCCTGTCACGGTTCGTATCAAGTTCAATTTCACAGCTTTTCTAGGAGAGCCCCCAGCGCTATCACTCTATGCTAATCCAAAAGCTAAAATGATCCTCTCCTCTCCCCCTGCATTTCCAAGCTTCAAAAACCAGGTTAGAAATCTAAACATATCATTTATTTGTGCCTTTCTCTGCCCAACACGCAGAGGAGCTGTGAAACAATTTGAGATTACATCTTAATGGAATTACATCCTTTACTTACTGGTGAAGCACCAACTGCAGCATCTCCTGGCCCAGCAGCTCTGTGCCCATCCCTCCTGCTGCACAGGACTTGGGGGCTGACAGAAATTGCCTCATTTCCACCTTCCTCAACATCTTGCTGCCACAGCTCTCCTTTGGACACCTCACAACAGCTCCCAAGAGGTTAAACTTAAATAAAAAAGAATTTAAACCAATGTCCCATGAACTTGCAAGAGCTCCCAAAAACGCAGTCATCATCAACTGGAAAACACTTTAACTGAACTTGGACTTCAACTAAACCTTTGGCAACGAGCAGCTGGACACCCCACTCCCTGAAATAGTGCTTTGAGAGGCAGATCTTTCACTGAGCTGAGTAACAGCACATGCCAGGAAGATTTACCTATTCCAGGTTAATAAAAAACAAAAAATACAAAGAAAAAGCTTTAAAAAACCACAAAAAAAGCACAAAACCCCCCCTCTGCTGCTGAGTGTAGTGCTGCTTTCTACTTGAGTGGATTATGGAGAGATGCCTGTCACAGCCCAGACAGGGACTGGGGTGTTTCTTACCCTGCCATTTAGAGCTCTTTTGTCTCCTGTCAGCGTTGCTGCTTTCAAAGGGAGCAGCAGAGAGAGTGTGAGACGTGGCTCAGCCTGTTGTCAGCTGGGAGCTCACAGCCTGGCAACTTGCAGGGACTTCCATCCACATCCCAGCCAGGGCTCCACTGCACTTCAGCAGCTGGGACACTGGGAGGCTCGGAAGGAGGAGACAGAGGCAGAGGATTGCCAGGGCTGAGCCAGAACCATGTGCCAACCTGTCCACTCATGGACATGCCATGGACACCAGCCTCAGCAGGACTGCACCAGCCCCAGGCAAAGGACAGGGAAGAGCACAGGAGCTGTGTCACCTCTCCTGCAGACCTGTCCCTACAGCACACAAGGCACTCAAGTTCTTTCCTCAAGCAGGAGCACAGCACACAGGGCACAACGTGGCAGCACAGCCCATGTTAGTAGGGTGGACATTTCCCAGTGACAGGGATGGCACAGAGCACAAACCCACAGCAGACAATTATGCCATCACAGCTAAGCAGCTCAGATGGCTGTGTGGGCCTTTGAGAGGAGGCTGCAGAGCAGAGGTCACAGTTTATAAAATTCATTGACAGCACTAATCCATCTAAAAAAGCCTTCATTCACATGCAATTAAATCATTCTTTAACAGGAAAAAAGCAGAGCAAACGCTCTGTAACTCAGTGCTGAGGCCAAGCACACTCACCTGTCCTCTGCCTGACCCAGAACTGCTCTTGGGCATGGAGAGAAGGAACCCCCAGAGCAGCTCCACTCCCAGTACACCCAGCAGGAGCCTGCTCTGCCCAGCAGGGCACAGACCAACCCACCGACTCGCTCCAAAATTCTTCTGACAGAAGTGGCAAAGGTCCAGATCAACACAGCTCCTGTGAGGCTTCCACCAAGGTCAACCATTCCCCAGGCACAGCCCCGGGGCTGAGATCCCAGCAGCAATGCTGCTGATGGCCACAAAGATCCCAGCAGCAATCCTGCTGATGGCCACAAAGATCCCAGCAGCAATCCTGCTGATGGCCACAAAGATCCCAGCAGCAATCCTGCTGATGGCCACAAAGATCCCAGCAGCAATCCTGCTGATGGCCACAAAGATCCCAGCAGCAATCCTGCTGATGGCCACAAAGATCCCAGCAGCATTTTCTCAGCCAATCTCGCAAGGAAAGAGGAGCCCCAATTCCCTCAACTTCCATAATCCCATTGAAGCACGTGTTGGATGCCACAAACACACATCTCCCTCAGTCAAGACAGGAAATTCTAATTTCATGGATTTCAGAACTTGTGAACAAGCAGATTCATTGGGAACGGGGTTTGGAAAAGTCCAGATAAATATTCCTGGAGCTCTTTCCCCGTGTCCTCCATGGCTTTATCTTTGAGCACAAATCTCCACTGGTGTTCATTCAGAGATGTGTTCCCACCTGCTCATGGCAAAGTTGAAGGGCAGTGTTTACCCAAAAGCTATTCTGTTTTTCACAAAAAGCATGAAATCAGATTTGTGGGACTAATTAAGCGTAAGAGGACTTCTCTTTGGTCCCTTCACACTCTGTGTTCTACCCTTCACTATGTCATTAGCAGCAGAAACACAACCCAAATCCAAACCCACCTTGAAATCTTTCTGGAATATGGAACAGATTTAATTCTGAAGGTATGTAAAATAATGCAAGATCAATTATCTGCAGGTAAAGTAGCACTATTGTGCCAATTAGATGAAGTTTAATTAACCACAGAGGATTGCTGTCTTTGCAGTGTTTTGTAAATAAAGTTTGACTTTCCATCCATTAAATCTCTTGTGGTTAACACAACTTCTGCTCCAAACCTCATCTAAGTCCACTCACACTCCCCGAGCCGTGGCAGTCTGCAGCCCATGGAAGGAAACTAGAGAGATGCAAATCTCTGTGAGTTCAGTTTGCAAACCAGGAGTAAAGAGAAGAGCCAGGCACCAACCAGCACCAGGAGCAGCCAAAGGGACCCTCTGCAGCCTGAGTCTGGGGCAGGAACCCCATCCTGCAGCCCCTCAGACACAGCCCTGGAGCTCCTCAACACTCTGCCTTCAATGGACTGAGTGTATTTCTGTGTCTTCCAGAGCACACACTGAAAATGATTCTAATAATTTCCTTTTGTTCATGACTGAGCCCATTACATCAGCTCTCAGGCCTGGCTCTGCAAGACTAATTGGTTTTCACCACATCTATAATAGAAAAGCTTGTAACAGTCTCAGTCGTAACTTCAGCAGGACAGAAAAAATAATAAATATGCTTGAGAAGCCACATGCTGCAGATATCATTTAGGAGAGGTTATTTTTATACTTTAATTTTAATACAATTTAACATATTAAACTAAAAATGGCTCCTTTGAGATGCACCAGCACGTTCCAACTCCAGCAGCTTCTCCTCTCTGAATGACAATGCACCGAAGCTCAGCTGCACGCCGGTATTTTACTGTTTAAAAAGTCATTCTCATTTAGGTTTTGATCCGTTTTATATTCCTTGACATAGATTAAGTCCTTACAAAATTAATGAAAATTGTCTGTATGACAGCAGATTCCTTCTCTGGGCCTGCAAATACAATTATCCACCCACAGAAGAGAAGGAAAAGGAAGAGGGTCTCCATTACCCACAGACACTGCCCTACATTTGTGAGGCAGGGAAAAGAACCCGCTGTCAAACATGCAAATCATTTCCAAGTAAGCACCTTCCCCTGGGACCGTGTTTACAAGAGATAAAGTAGTAATTGGGAATGCAGCAACTTTTGTTTTTCTATTAGCAGGAAACGAGGAGGCATCAAAGCAAATCTCTGGTGGGGCTCCAAGTCTGCGGCTTTCGCTGCCAATCAAAGGATTTCCTCTGCATTTCACAGCCCTGTCGGCCAGACCTCCTCGGGAGAGGATCAGTCCTCCTCCCCGAAAGGGACAACTCACATCCTTTGGTTGTAGAGAGAGGCAGAGAGCTGTGACAAGGACAGACATCACTTACCATTACAAACTATCACACTCCTGATTGCTGCCAACACAAGGGAAGTCACTGAGCGGCCACTTGGCTTCAGGAAACATCCAGCTCTGCCTCCCACACCACACTCTCAGCAGCTGAAGGATCCACAGCCCCATCCTGCAGGTCCTTCTACCCCCTTCACCAGTCCCACTCCTGCACTGGGCACACCACAATTCCCAGTTCAACCATTAACCTGTCTGCTTTCCACTCCCACGGTGGTGTGTGTCACTGCTGCACTCAGGAAGGGCTCCTGCTCTTACCTTTGCCACCTCTTTTGCATTTCATTTATTCATCCAAAATCCCCTGGTGATTAGAGAGCGGAAATTAGAGAAACACTAAATAATATTGGAAACTGAAGTCCTTAAATTATTCAGAGAATTCAAACAGCTTTTGATGTAGAGCAGGCTATTTCGATAGCCATGTAATTCAGGCTGACATCACAAGCTACAGCTCTGCAATGCTAATTTGGGAGATGACTACAGCTGGAAGAGGTTGATGAGTGGGGATTTATTTGGTGAGACCAGGATCTACCCCCATGTTTCCCCTTTTCTCCTTCTGACGCCTTTGTGAGGCCACCAGCACAGTTGTGTAAGTGGAAGTGTCTCCTCCCACCTTGTCCCCTTCTCCCTCCTCCACAGAGCTTGTCACGGGAGGTGGAAGACACTCATGCTCCTGTTCTATCTTTGAGGCATCAGATGAAGTTCCATCCATTTATCTCAAAAGAGCTGAACACATCACCCTCCACTCCAAGTCCAAGACAAAGATTCAACCACTCAGAAGATACAAATCTCCATCTTCAGGGGCCTTTCCCTTATACAAGGACACCACAGGGGAATTTTACTGCTCCTTTATGGAGTAGGATGGTCCTCAACATCAGGGTAATCCTGATTTTTATTCCTGCTTTTCCAACCTCTTCCCATTTCCTCAGAAAAGGAGGAAGGAAAGAGTTTGGCACAGAGTTTGAGATATAACAGCTTGAACTGCTAATTCTCAGTGCAACCCCAACCAGAAAACACCACCCAACCTTTATGAAGGATTAAGGTGGCAGAAGAAGAGCTTGTGTTGAGTGAGTGAAGCAAAGTTGGAGCTCAGCACAAGCAGACACACCATTACTGACTCCCAGATTCAATCAAAACAGAGCAGGAGCATTTAAATTGCAGCCTAAAATGAGATCTGTAACAATCTTCAGAGAAATAGGCAAGTCAAGTAGCAAAGTTATCTCTGGAAAAAATCTATCAGTGGTAATGGAATGATAATCCTCTTAGATTCATTGATGCTGACAGATTAAATACTTCAAATTCATCTTTTATTTTGTTAGCTCATTTGACACAAAATAAGTCCTACATTTTTAATACCATAGTGGGAGTAGAAGGAGTTTTGCTGTTCCTCTGGCAAATTCAGAATTAATGGAATGCCTCTGGGTATGGAGCAGAGTTATAAACTCTCACACCACAGCTGGAAGGGACCAACTCGCTGCCATTTTTAACAGATTTCCACTATTTACTAGCACATAAACTGCACTGCATTTGCTTTCTATTTGGGAAAAGCCTAAAAAGCTGGGAATGTACAAATAAACACATTCTCCCTACAATCAAGTGATAAATAATAGACTGCCAGCATCAGGCCAGGACCCCAGCACACCCCACAATGACTCCACTGAGCAAGCCCCTGCCACAGCAGCTTCTTATTAACAGCCTTTTTTAATGGTGTTAAAAAGGTCACAACGTGTGGGTGGGGAGGGGAAGGTGGAGGAAAACAGTGACCACAATTAGGCAGGTAAATGCCAAGGGTCAGACTGTGTAGGCTGGGAGAGCATTAGTGCCTGATACTGGCACAAGATGCTCTGAAATGGGGTTTACTGACCTCTAATGAGACACAACACAGCAGAAAAAATTCCATACTCACAAATATTCAAGCTCTAAGCTAAGGCCACATGATCCAACCATGACTATTAAAGTTCTTTTAAAGGTATAAATAGAAAATGAAACACTTTTCTATTTTACAGCAATGAACCTGACCATCTGCTTCCCTGCAACAGCAGCAGCATCTGAAAACAACTGAAAGAGCAGCCTCTGCTGTTGAAATTCTGCTCCTTTCCTCACACTCCACCTTCCACCAGAAAGCAACTGAAAACACAGAAAGATAAATCAAGGGGCCCTGAGGAATCCTTTGCACCAGAAGTAATTTTCCATCTTAGCATATATCCCACTATTTGTGTTTGCCTTCTGTAATTCACTGTGAAAACAGCATCAGATTGGCTTCTGCTCTGCTGAAATTGATCTGCACACAAAGTCCTCTCACTGCCTGGAGACACCAACAAATGCAGAAAAAACCCAGGACTAAAAGAAGCCTCAACAAAACTAGAGAATGGTTTAGAAGTAAATCCACCTGGGCTCCTTGAGTTCCAAAACATGACACCATCTGCATTGTGCAGGCAATTTTAAAATCCTGCTCTTTAAAGCCCACAAATTTCCTGTCGTTTTAGAGACATCAGTGACTCAAAACCTCATTTTCTCCAGCCGTGAAAACAAAAGAGTGCAAACCCCAGCAAACAGCCAGTGCCACGGGGAAGGTGTGAGAAAGATCATCAGTTATTTAGTAAACAGGGGAATTACTTTCTGAGCAGTTACAAAGTCCAACAAGGCAAACACCGGCAGAGGAACCCACAGAGGGGTTGGAAGGATGGTTCTGCCCAGGGCGTTTGGGTTGTTGTTCAGTGGATGCTTTCTCCCAACAAACACAAACACAACATTACCTGAACAGACTGATTTGAACAAAGCCTGTCACTAGGGCTTCCTCTGTTAAAAGAAACTCAACCAAATTTCAAAAAGCCAAAGCATTCCAGGCTGAGAGGAGCCCCCTGCTCCAACAGAGCCCCCCTGAGCCATTCCCTCAGCCCCAAAGCAGCAGGCACAGCCGGGTACCCAGCCCGGCACCAAGTGCCAAGGAAAATCCCTCTACAACATTTATTCAGAACAAAATGTACTCAGATCTATAAACACCACATAACACATGGCTTTAGGCTTTAATATCAAGATGCTGGAGAATGCAAATGTTCATGTTTCACAGACATCTTGATTCAGGCACACGCAACCCAAAATTAGCTTCAATGCATCAATGAGATAATAAATATTAGTGTCTCTCCTCTCATTTCCCAATTACCACATGTCTATTGAACTCCTCCTGGAAAATAAAAGCCCAGAGCTATCTGTGTACATCCATTCCAATAGACTGGAGATGCTATCATTTCCTTTTTCTTTAATCCCCATTCAGAACAATCCTAGAACAAAATCAGAGGCAGCTTTTAGGTAAGTTCATGAACTAAAATCCCAAACCTCATCAGGCTGTTGACAGAGGTGAAACCTTTTCAGCTGAAGCCACGAGGAAACACGAGAAACCATCACAGACAAGAGACCACAGAAACCAAACCCATGGAAAAACAGACTCTGCTTCCTCAGAACAACATCCAAACCCAACTCTGCTCCAGCCTAGACTCCAAAATGTCCTGCATGGCAAATATTTCCAATGTAGTTGAAATCAGTCCCTTATCAGCAGAAGGGTCATTCTGCTACAGAGAATTTTGGGCATTTGCTGGGCCCGACCCTGGCTGTGCTCACACCAAGCTCTGGCAGCCCAGCAAAGGGCAAGCAGCACCTCACACCATCAGGTCCAACAAGCACAAGTTCCTTCACAGCCACAGCTCCCTCCTGGTAAAAGTATTTTTAACCATTAAGAACTAAAAGCCTTTATTCTGCTCTCTGTTTACCTCCCTGCTCATTTCATTCAAAGAGGGCCCAAAAGGCCAAATTTTGTCCGTTCCACAAAAGCCTCTCACATTTCCCTTCTGCTGGAGCTGAAGGAGCCCAGAGCAGAGGAAGGGACAGGACAGGTCCCAGCAGTGGTGTCAGGATGTCACAGCTCCCTGCACTGACAGACACCAGACCCAGAAAAGGCGATGGAAAAGGAAAAGAAGCAAAGACAGAGCAGAGACCTCACAGAGACAGCGAGGGGAGAGCTTCAGGGCTGCAGAGAGCTCTGGTGTGCACGGAGCAGCCATCTGTAAGGACTGCAAACACACAACTGCACCTCAGCAGCAGCAGAAACCTTCCTCCAAACGGGAGAGCATCACATCAAACTGCTCCCCACTTCCATCACTTCCAGAGGTGCCAACGTCCAGCCCAGGCTCCAATGGACAGGGAGCCATTGACATCCCTTGGCCGTTTGCCCTAAAGAGATTTTTCCTCTCAAGTAACTTACCAGGACAAAGTTAAATACACAAGAGGGCTCTGAGCATCTCAAATCGCACCTTAAACACACACAAAATACACAGATACACCTGCGTGTGCACACCCAGCCTCACGCATCCCCATCCTCACCCGGCAGCGGGGCTCTCACCGCCACAAGAGGTCAGCGAACCCCAACCCCAAACACTTCGGGACGATCCGATTTTCCAAAGGCTCCGTCCGAGGCTCCGCGCACCCGCCGCATCCCCGACGCCGCTCCCGTTCCCGCAGCTCTCGCAGGTGAAACCGGCGCCTTGGAGCGAACCCACCGGGGCTCCGTGCCCCGCAGCCACAGCCCCGGCACTCCGCGAGCGGCGCTGGCGGGGCGGCAACGGGGACAAAGCGCAACCGGTGGGAGCCGGGCTGCTCACCGCGGAGCGGCTCACTGCGGAGAGCGGTGGCACACCGCGGAGAGGGGCCGCACACCGCGGAGAGGAGCGGCTGCTTACCTCTCAGCGCGGCCGCCCAAGTGCACAGCCCCAGCAGCAGCCACGGGCGCAGGGAGCCGCCGCTCCGCGCTGCGGCCGCCGCCGACTGCCCGCTCCGCTCAGCTCCGCTCCGCCCGCGCCCCGGCCCCGCCGCTCCTCCCTCCGCCCAATTACCGCGCGGGGCGGGCTCTGCGGGGACACAAACACGCTCCTCGCCATAAAACCTCCGGAGGAGGAGGCGGGGCCGCCGGCAGCAAATAATTAAAGCAAAAAGAATTTGCCAACACAATTTTAAAAGGAAAAAAATGTAAGAGGGTAACGGGTCGGAGATCTCCCTCCTCCCCACCCCGCAGCTCACGGCAAAGAACAAACACACCAAACAGGAATTCTCTTCAACAGCCTCCCAGGTCTCTCTCCACATTCAGGGGGTTCAAAGGAAACAAAAAAGCAAGAAAAAAGAACCGCAAAGCACAGAGCGGTGAAGCTGCACAGGGAAGTTTTTCCCCGCCAGAGCATCAGAGAACTGCTCTGAAGCCCCAGCACGTCCCCACACACAAACAAACCCAGCTAATGATTTATTTTTGCCTGTGCCAATGAGTCAGTGTTTGCTGCTTTAGATAAAAATACCAACTTCTTAGTTCAAAACGCAATTTTGATGGGGAAGGAGAGAGCAAAAGTAGAAGGGCAACAGCTGGTGCCTTGAGTCAATTTGCCTGGAAACAGCAAGAAGAGAAAATTCCACAAAGCTGGAAGGGCTCCTGGGCACGTTCCCCCCTTCTCCACATCCCCATCCCATCGAGCTGTTGCTAAAGAGGCTTCTACAATCCCCAACCACATTAAGTTATTTAACACACAGCACTTTACAGCTACCAAGTAAATTTTTCTAGCAAGAACACATCAATACCCCAATAATTTCCAATAAGCCACAGCTCAAGCTTGAAGGGGGGGAAATGAAAAATAAATCACCTCCTGCGCCCTGGAAGCTGAGCGGAATGTTCCAGCTGAGTCTGCAGAGGAGCTTTCACTCTCTGTCTCCTCTCAAGTGCAACATAAAAATTTGCAGCCAGGTGATTCCATTTTGTTTCCTCTTTGATGTCTGACCTTGGTGTAACCCATCCCATGACTCCCAATAAATCCCAATCCCCATCCCCTGTGTCAGACACGGGGTTGGGGGTGCCCAGGAAGAGGCAGCTGCTTCATTCTGCTGCTCTTGCAAACCAACCACACCTGGGATGGCTCTGGAACCTCAGAGAACACACCCCGGAGCAATAGAAGGAGGATAAGTGCCTGCAGCCTGTGGTGCACATCACAGGGAGCATTAGACACCTACCTCTTGGCTCTGACACAAATATTCACAGCCACACAACACATAAATAATTCAGGAGCAAGCAAGAATATCCGACTGTAACAACAAATAAGTAATGAAATTAGGTGAAGCACTTTGGAGCTGTAGTGGCACAGAAACCAATCAAAGGAAACAACAACACCATTTGCTTTTAGCATATTTTCAACATTCGTCCTTCTTCTGCCTCACAGGAGTGCCCTAAACAAAAGGTGAGGTGAAAAAGGAGGAGCTGGGGGTGTGTGACAGCCGGGGGCACAGGGGCTCTCACCCCCAGCGTGTCCCTGCTGTGCACCAGGGCTCACACTGCACTCACGGCTCTGCACCAGGACATCTAGTGGTGAGCAGTTCACTGTCTACAAACACATGTCTGAATTCATTATTGAAATTTCCTGTCAGAAAGCTCACAGCTACTTTTCTAAAGCTCAGAGTTTTGACTTGCAACAGGAGGTGCTCGACAAGAGATGGATGATGCAGGGTGAGAGGTGCCGGGATTCAAAGCGAGCTCTGAGAGCGAGCACAGGGAATCCAAAGCAGCAGGACGTTGGACAAGCAATTCAGCAGCTTTGCTACTTGGAATTTGTGGTTAAGGAAAAAAACAAGAAAGGTTACGGGTTGAAGCAGCAGGAGACAGTCTGGGAGAGTCTTCAAAACACCACAGCCAGGGCTGAAGCTGGAAGGGGGCAGAGGCTGCGAGCAGGGAACAGCCAGAGGGCAGGGGACAGGGGCCCTGGGCTGGGGACAGGGGCCCTGGGCTGGGGACAGGGGCCCTGGGCTGCTCTGCTCCCAGCTGCCAGCACAGAGACAAGCCAGGGACGGGTGTCAGGCAGAGGGGGGTTTGTTACTGAGCAAGTGCAGGAGCCTGGAGTGGCCCTGACACACAGGTGAGCCCCAAACCTCGGCAGTGCAGGAGG